>CM046345.1:597277-960961 GCA_025403435.1 Artocarpus heterophyllus | reverse complement strand
TATTGGTAATATTTGTATAAATGTGTAATTATGACACTTGGTAATGATTAACTACGGTATCCATAAGATATGATCATAATAAACCTCATAATCTGAAATATGATGTGACTTACTAACCATGCAGATTTTAATGTGGTAATGATAGAGGTGAGTAATGGCTTTCTCTACTGAGCATAGTGTTGCTCATACCCTTATGTTTATATCTTTTCAGGACTCACTAAGTGTGAGGTGGCTACGAGAAATATAGTTGAGGAAGTGATGTAGCTATATTACATTGGGACTGCTTCAATTGTTGAGAATGTTCTTCATGATAATGTAAGCATCAATTGTTACTTTCTGTGACTGTATTACAATGTGATGAGGGTTAAAATGATGATGACAACAGTTTATATTATTAAATTTAAGGTGCTACATTAAAACTGTGGTTTATTTGTCGTTTATATTTTTATTTTTGAGTTGAGAGTTTTCATTTAAGTCCCGGGCAAATTTTATTTTTAAGGTTTTACTTTTATTATTTATTTTTATTTTATCTCATTAAAAACTGTTAACCCCCATATAGGGGCGTTACAGAATTTTTGGTATCAGAGCCTAGGTTCGGTTAACCTAGGGAGTGTAGCACCACTTTAAAAAAATATATTTTTGAGATGGTTTTGAAGCTGAATTTTCATTGTCATCATCAAAATGAACCTTCACTTTGATTTATACAGTCTAGAAGGATGTAACATGGAAAGGCCATAGAATGAAAATATTAATAGTTATATGAGTACAATAATTACATAGAAGGAAAGTATTAATAGTTATGAGGGAATGATAATTATATGGAATGAGTTTATAAGTAGAATGCTTATGAGAGATTCGTATAATATTTGGATCTATAAGCATATATAATTCGTATAAACGATGAGAAATTCGTGTAGATACGAGGATTTAATAGCCTTTTGTCTCGTGAAAAACAATAAGAAATATAAGGCTTGATTTATTGATTTTAAAGTTTGACATAGATATGCCAAATTTTTCGTAATTGATTCAAACCTAAGTAATGATTATGTGTGGATTCGATGGAGCACATAAGTGTCAATAACTTTTCTTAAAAGTTCTATTTATTTAAGGAATATGATATAAGTTGGGAATCATGGTATTGAATCTTGAGAGAGATAAATGTTAGACTTTTGGTCTGTTGAGACTGTGTAAAGTCTAGAATGCATGAATATCAAAATTGGAATATTTCGTTACGTACATTGTATTTAAGTGTATCAGTGAATCTTTTGGTTACCTAAGGTTTTGTTATATGAGGAAATTATATATTGTATGAGTAGAATTGTGGGGATTGTAGATGTTCTTAAGTAGTAACATCTAGTGTCTTTGTTCGTTGATATGGTCTACGTTGAAAGACGTAAATCGTATTGATTTCAAGGTTAGTCACATTCTAAACCCTTGGTAGCAATGATGACGAATCCATTGATAGATGTTGAGTATTAAGAATAACATATGGGTGTATGCATTGTTCAATAAGGTTTTGATTAAAACAAAATTATTTGAGTTGCTGGATCATTCAGGAAGATCCTTGTTGTCGTTAAATTAGATTTGTTGTTCATAATTAACTTTATCTATAGTGGGCTTTAAATTGGGTTTAAGATTTATACAAATTGGTTTTCAATTTTATGTTTGTTATTTAACTCGTTCCAAATGTGTTAAGGCCTGAAACAACTTGACCATTTTCAACTAAGAACATTTGGGCCTAGTTTAAATCTTAAATCAGTTTGATTCACACTGTCTCTCCCACGTGGTTTCTATACGTGTCATATACAGTGGTTTAATCATTGTTTACAAATACGTTTACTGTGCATAGGAGCTTATTTCTCCAAGTTCACTTTTTCTCTCTTAATTTGTTATTTTTTCTCTAAATCGCAAATCCTCTTCTTTTTCATTAGAAATTCTTCTTTTCCTCCAAAAGAAGAAGGAATTCTAGGATTCTGCAATTTACTATCTTAATTTTTCCTTTCTATTTACTCTTCTTTCATCTCATCATGGACCCAAAGTACCAACACATGAGAAAGTATTTCCCATCACTCTCCCAAAAGATTCTCAGAAAGAAATATAAGGCTAGAATTACTCGGTTGTGGATTCTTATGCGTTTTGGTATCCCTTGTGATGTGAGAATGTTGATAGAGGGGAAAATCCGTCCGAGTGACTTTAGTCAAGATGTCGGTTTACCAGGAACGGGTACCAGTCGTAGTGCAATGAAAAGAAGAGCTCGTGCCATCGTGGTCACTTGTAACAAATGTGGAAGACAAAATTGTAACGGTAAATGTACTTCACCTGGTTATATGTCTACGAATAGAGAGGATAAAATAAGGTTTTGTAGGGATGGACTTTCAAAGGAGAACTTGGATAGCATCCATCCTCCTCTCCACGGTCACCCTAGTGGATATGTTCAAGGAGCTATTTTTAAACTCTGGCCTAAATTTTATACAGAAAGACAACGCCTCAGGAATATGGTATTTCTAGATCCTGTTTGCCAAGCCATAAGAAAACTGGATGGGGAATAAGTTATCGCTCTATAAAGGTTATTTAGTCTTTACTTATTTGAAGCAGTTTTAGCTGATGTTCAACAGTTTGTGTTTTTCTTTTACTCAGAATATTTGCTTTTGTGTTTGAAATAATTGTGATTATTAGATTGATACAGTAAGTGTTAATATCTTATTTAATTTATGATTTTCTTAAATATATATATAATAAAATATATTATCTTATCAGACACGTTACATACGGTACAGTAATATGTTTGAATTTTGAAAAACTTATCCAGATATTTCAAGATTTGTGTCTCAAATTTCAAAAGTTCTACAGTATTTGTCGTTTATATTAAATTTCTAGACTTGGTGTATATTTGTCAAAAAGTCTACAGTCGTGTCATGAGGGTCTTCTGTCAAATTGTTCTCAATTGTCAAAAGTTATACAATTAGAGTCTAATCTTTTTCAAAAAGTGAATCAGATTTTCTGTAAACTATCAATCACCTTATCTTACTTTCTTATCCGCACAAGATTTTGTTTAAATCTTTGGATTACCTTTTCATTACCTACTCGTCTATCTCTTTAGCCCTTTTTGTATATTTTTCATCTTTAAAATCTCATGTAGAACCCGAAGTCTAAGTGGAGCAGACATTAAGCAACCACTTCTATAAACCAAATATGTCTACCTCCCAGTCCACGAAGAAAATAAAGAATGTCTGTGTCTTTTGTGGTTCCAGCTTTGGAAAAGATAAAGCTTATTTAGAAGCTGCAAATCACTTAGGGCAAGTCCTAGCACGCAAGAAGATTAACATAATCTATGGGGGTGGTAGTATAAAAATGATGGTAAATATGGCACTAGCAGCTAGGTCTAGCGACGCTACTGATGTAAGAATTTGGCCTCATATTCCAGTTGAAGGAAACCTTTGTAAGGAAACCATAGGTAAGGGAGAAGGAGTCAGGAGTATCCCTAAAAATTTTAAAGACATAATCTATAATTCTGATGCTTTTATAGCATTACCTGGTGGTCTAGGTACTCTTGAGGAAATATTTATAGTTGCTTGTGGGCAATTGTTGGGCTTTTATTCCAAACCTTTGGGACTGCTGAACGTAAAGGGTTTTTATGACGGTCTTTTGAAATTTCTAGATTACGCTGTGGAAGAAAACATCACTACAGAATCGGAGAGACAAATCTTTGTCACTGCTTCAACAGCTGAGGAATTGATAGATAAAATGCAAATCATACATCCAGAATCCGACACTGCAACATCCAAGCTTGAATGGGAAAGGGAAAGCCGGGAGCGGCCAATTGATTTGAATCTCCATCTGTAATCTTTTTGTTTTATCTTTGGCATGTAGGCATGTGTGTCCGTATTTCGTGTGTTACGAATAACCATTTGCCTTGTATTCTGTGTTTCTTGTGGTACGTCGTTGTTCAATCTTTTAGATTCATTGAGCCTAATGCCGGGATGGTTGGATACGGAGTACTTGATGCTCTCGAAACGCATCCTTCTTAAGGTCCGATCTTTTGTTTATCGATGTTTTTGTATCCTCTAAGCATGCATGATATGGATAGCTGGTATACGGAGTGCCTTGTACTCTCGAAACGTATCCGTATTATGTTTGTAATGTGTAATATTCTGTTAATATTATGTGGAAGTACCAGAGTCAGTTATGGGGATATTCCATATGAAATATGAGTATATTATTTGGATTGAATGTTTGTGTCATGAGGATAGCTGTTTAATGAAAAATATGTCGGGTATGTTTGCAACTCTGAGATTCCGTTTAATATCTCTATGAGTAAGTTTAATGTATAGTTTTGAATAAAAGTGTTTGTGATATATGTTTTATGATTATGTTCTAGTTTATTAGTTGAGGTATGAAATCAAATATATTTGACTTTTCTTTACTCAAAAAGGAAAAGGAACCTAAAGATGAAGTATATAAAATTTCTCTGGCAATCTCCTTAAATGTGATTGTAAATCACAGTCCATGGACAATGAAGGACCGGAATCATGATATGGTCAATATGTATGCCTGATCAGATTCTTAGACTATTATACGGTGTTATAAGTTGAAACTTATCAGAAATACTCTTATTGAGGGATTTAGGAGTAAGATTTATTATGCAAGTAAATAAGTGGAAATACGATAACTTAAATTTAGAGGACAAACAACATTAACGGTTTAGACTCAGAATTGGAATCATAGTGGAATCATAATTTTTACTAGTATTGCTAGAATTGAAATTTCGAGGACGAAATTTCTTTAAGGGGGGTAGAGCTGTGACACCCGTTATTCTCCTAACGGGTATTGAGGTAATTAAATTAATTTTTAATGTATAAAAAAAATTGCTTCATTTAAATTTATTTTATAATATTTATTTTTTATCTATTTTTAAATTTTCTAAAATTCTCCTATATTTATTTAGTATGATTACTAAAAAGCCTTAGAACTTCTAATAAATCTCAAAAATGTCATATTGGCATTATGTGTGTTAAAGTCTTTAGATGAGACATAAGGATATCTTTTCCAACTACTCTTGACCCTCATTTTCTTTATTTCCTCCGTGACATGCTTCAACATGTCTCCTCTATAATTGTTTCCATCACTTCTCTTCAAAGACTTTATCTTTTCTTCCTTTCTCTTCCACGGTTCCCACACTCTTCTTCTCATTTCTTTGCTGAAGCAAAATACTTAGAGAACTTCTTCAAGGCAGCCATAAAAATCAGCCACCATCACCTCCATTTGAGCAAGAATTTCAGTCATACCGAACTAAAGGAACCTGTTTTGAAGCCATTTCAAGCTTCCAACTAACCATAATCCGAGGTTAGAATCTTATGAACAAATTTAGTCTTTCATTTATAAATTTTCTTTTATACTAAAGGATTATTCAAATTTGCGTTCTTAAACCTAAGTATATGTTTGTTGCTATTTTGGAGCATATGTATGAAGTCTAAGTGTATATGCCCTAGACAGAAAATTTATATTGTTAAACTTTATAATACCTCTATGGGCAGTGGTTATTTCTTGAAATTCTAAGATTAAATTAAAATAAATTTTATGAATGTAGTTGTATGTTGTGCTTTAGTTTTAATTGTCCTTATGCACGCCTTAGGATCAAGGGAGTATGGAGCTAACGTTAATTGATTCCAGGATTAAGAGACTGTTGATAAGCTTGAAAGGTAGGGATTCTATTACTCATTTTTGTGAGGTTTTTATAGAATTAAAATTGATTGTTTTGCCGCAATATATATATATCTATGTTGAACTGATATTATATGTGTATCACATATGAAACTATGACATGGACTCGTCTTGTATTGTACGGCGAGGAACATAATGAATTGACACATGTTATAAATTGAGAAGCATGGTTAGGAAAATTAACTCTATTAATAATGATTTAATATAGAGAAATTGTGAGACATGAAAAGGGCGACGGTTACGTCCTTGGGCATGAATACCCTAAAAGGTAAAGTAGGGGGAAGGCGATGACGCTTCCTTGGGTTGAAAGTCCCAGAACACACTGTACAGGAATCGATTTGGTGAGGACTCGGGGCTTGATGTCCCCTCACCGGAACACCCTTGGAATGTTTATAGGGTGATCAAGTGCGCCCATTTGGGTTTCGATGAGTTGAGTGATACTCAATTTAGCATGGATACCTAGGAACAATGATGATTGGTAATATTTGTATAAATGTGTAATTATGACACTTGGTAATGATTAACTACGGTATCCATAAGATATGATCATAATAAACCTCATAATCTGAAATATGATGTGACTTACTAACCATGCAGATTTTAATGTGGTAATGATAGAGGTGAGTAATGGCTTTCTCTACTGAGCATAGTGTTGCTCATACCCTTATGTTTATATCTTTTCAGGACTCACTAAGTGTGAGGTGGCTACGAGAAATATAGTTGAGGAAGTGATGTAGCTATATTACATTGGGACTGCTTCAATTGTTGAGAATGTTCTTCATGATAATGTAAGCATCAATTGTTACTTTCTGTGACTGTATTACAATGTGTTGAGGGTTAAAATGATGATGACAACAGTTTATATTATTAAATTTAAGGTGCTACATTAAAACTGTGGTTTATTTGTCGTTTATATTTTTATTTTTGAGTTGAGAGTTTTCATTTAAGTCCCGGGCAAATTTTATTTTTAAGGTTTTACTTTTATTATTTATTTTTATTTTATCTCATTAAAAACTGTTAACCCCCATATAGGGGCGTTACAGGAAAATTTTGTGATTTTTACCCGATTTCATTGTTTTGAACCCTGATTTAAATCCCAACCTTATAGGATGATTTTAATGATACAAATGGCACACTAGGACATCATGAAATGATTTAGTAACATAGAATGTTTCGAACTAGATATTGATCGACTTAGTTTGTATCTAGGATTGTTCGTGGTTCCGTGGAGCTAACGTATAGCGGATCGGGATTACGGTGTGGGGTACCGGCACGAGTACTGAGGTAGGACTTCTATCCTATTTCTTTGGTAGCCTGGTTTTGAAATGATTTCGCTTTGAAAAGGATTTCTATCAAAATGTTTTCAACGGTTGTTTGAAAATGGTTTTATCGGTTATATTTTTATATACCGTGACATGAAATGAATTTCATAATGAATGTAATTGACAACACTCGGTAATTGGGTTTTGAATGATAATGATAATAAACACATGGGCATGATGCCATATCAGAGATCGGGTCGTGATCGACCTTGGGGGCAGGTCCCGAAACCCAGCTGGGCCACTACGGTGGTGATATCATGGTTTGCCTAGGTAAAAGTAAACTGGTGTTTTGATTTGACGAGTAGACTGTTCTGTGTCAGAACGGTTCTACTCAATTTATTTATTTATTTATTTCAAGTTCCTTTTTTTTATGTATAACTCCTGATAATGTTATGTTTCTCTGCATTAAAGTATTTTATAAAACTTAGTCCTACTGAGCCTTTCGCTCACGTTTTATCTGTTTTAAATCCCCCCCTCTAGGTGGTTTCCCATTTAGGTTTGGAGAAGATTCTTCGGACCGAACTCAGGAGCAATAGGAGAATTTGTTTACACTCTGTATTTATTAATCAAAGCATGTATGACTTAACTTTATTTGTACTTGGACTGTAATTGTATTTGTGATATTGTCAGATTCATGTGTGTGCACAAGTTGTGGGTTGTGGAACCCATATTCGTGGTTTTTATTCAATTTATTATTATTTGCTAAATATTTATAAATTCGTTTATCAAATGTGGTGGAAAATCTTCTTAATTTCTTGCTTAATTGGATTTTTAAACCCTTAATTTCAATTAAATTCTCTTTTAATTAATCTAAATATTCCGCCACGTCACCTCCCGTACTCCGGGGCGTGACAGTTACATAGCTTCATGGCTCGTCAAGCTTTGCTTCAACGAGGTTACACTGTCAAAGCCTCCGTTCGTGATCTTAGTTAAATACTCTTTAAACTCTTTCTTCAAGTCTAATTATCGTACGGTGTTTATTACGCTTATCTACAAAAATCAAAATATTCAGGCGTTATACCCACTACAAAATTACAATTTCTGACAATTTCTAATGCAAGTCATTTTTAAAATAAAATCTAAAAAAATGAAAACTAAAACCTAATTAATACTTTAGAAGAAAAAGAACTTATATAACATTCATATAAAATTCCAATTTCACATCGTTTTAACTAGTATAGATATATAACACAGTATGGTACAGACAAGCATGAGTTGGTTGCCCTATTGACTTCGAGAAACAGTATCTTAAAAAAAATATTTGTAATGGAAAAGAAATCTCGATAGTCGTATAATGAGACAGAAAAAAGAACTTATATAACATTCATATAAAATTCCGATTTCACATGGTTTTAACTAGCATAGATATTGTTGTGAAAAATCTGCAAGTGCACAGAATCATAGACAAGTAATAAAGAGTGAGTAGAGTATCGTTCCCACGAGGATTGCGTTAATCTAGCTAAGTACCGAAATTGGTTAACCCTAAAATTATTTGAACAATCAAATATAAAATAGAAAAATAACAAAACAAAAAAAAATATAAATGAAAACCTAAATAATAAAAGACTAGGGCATCGGATTTCACCTAAATTAATCCTATTCAAATTATCTAACTTAATCAACTGATGTTTACTCCTATGCCGATAACGAAGTTCTCTTAGGTAGTCATTAATCTTTCTCAAGCATTAATAATTTATCCTAGTTAGCAAATTTCCTACATCTCTGTGGAAACTATAAACTTACCAAGATTCATTAAGAACAGGAAATTCATAGTGTTACACAAGTCTCATAGATATCTCTATCCTATGATGATCTCATGGCATTCAATCATGGTCTAATTTAATTATCGCTTCTCAGCCTCAAATTAAATCACAAATCATGCAAAAGGTGCGCAAACTTTTACAAGCATTAAGATTAGATTAAATACTCAGCATAGATAATGAATAAACATCGAATTGAATTAAATTAAACAAAAGTGAACATTCATAATCCGGCTACATCGTAGCCCTAGAATAGAGAAAATTAGTTCCTAATGAAACTAAAAACAATCCTAAATAATCTCTTAAACATGATGAGTGAAAGAAAAGAACTCTATTTGGATGCAAAGATGGTTTCCGTCTTCGGGTTGCACCGTTCTTCTTCTCCAAAGCAGTGAGTTCTCCCCTCTTGTTTGTAGTTTTCCTTTGTTAGAATTCGTGTTTCAACCCTCTATAATGTTCTATTTATAGGCTAGGGTTTGAAAGGGTAATTTTGGAACGAAATTACACTAAAATTTAAACTGAGATCGCAATGGCGCCTAGGCTTCATTACGGCGCCTAGGCGCCATGATTGTAGCACCTAGGCGCTATACTTGCCCTCGTATCTTTTCTGAACTAGCGCCTAGGCTTCATGAATATGGCACCTAGGCTTCAAAGTAGCGCCTAGGCGCCAAGATTGTAGCGCCTAGGCGCTACACTGATTCTTCCAAATGGCGCCTAGGCGCCCAAATTGTAGCGCCTAGGCGCTATGCTCTCGGGTTTTCTGTGTAAGGCTTCATCTGTAAGAGTGCCTAGGCGCCCATAAGCTGGCGTCTAGGCTCCATTTTGTCTCGAGTCCAGTTTCACTCATTTTTTGGTCCGTTTTGTCTCGCACTTTGCCAATATGCATCTTTTTTCCTCAAAACCTATAAAAGAACATAAAACATTATCAAATTCTTATAAATTGCTCAAAACTAACAAAAATATTAAGTGAAAATTATCTAATTAATTAGCCTCAAACTAACTTATCAAATACCCCAAACTTAAGATTTTGCTAGTCCTTGAGCAAAAGACAAAAACGAAAAACAAAGAACATGACAAAAACGAAAAACTTAAGTTTTTTTTAATAATATTTTTTTGCTTGCTGGAGGAGCTATCTCTTGGAGGAGTACTAAGCAGTCACTCATAGCTTCTTCCACTATGGAGGCAGAATTTATAGCATGTTATGAGGCATCCAATCATGGAATATGGCTGCGAAACTTTGTCACTAGGCTGCAGATTGTGAAAAGTATAGAAAGACCACTTAAGTTGTTTTGTGACAATAAATCTACAGTCTTATATTCCAACAACAACAGGAGCTCTTCAAAGTCAAAGCATATAGAGATTAAGTTTCTTGTTGTTAAAGAAAGAGTTCAGAGTGGTCAAGTGTCTATAGAGCATATTGGTACAAACTCCATGATAGCGGATCCGCTTACAAAAGGGCTTCCACTCAAGGTCTTTCATGAGCACACCGCTCACATGGGTGTTCAGTTATTTGATGATATGCAATTTTAGTGGGAGTTTGTATTTGAATGCTAATTTTCTTTATATATAGACATTGTGTGTTTGTATATGTTTTCTGCAAAAATAAAGAATACAGTTTACTTACACTCTGATTTTGGTACGGTTTTGATCTCATTCAGATATAAGGCAGGACCAGTTGGAAATAGACATGTTTAGATCACTTTGCATGTAATTTTCATGCTACACATCCATACTTGATCTATGTCATTTGGTTATATTGATATGTGTGATTATTGATGGGTCTAGTCACGTTATGTTTGTGACAAAGACCGCTTTAATCCTATGTTGGTATGATCAATGGACGAGATTGTTCAGGAATACCCTTATTTGTGATAGCAAAAGTTGAGCTCATTAAGGTAAACACATTTTTGCAAAGATATATATGTGGCCCAAGTGGGAGATTATTGGAAATTAATTTTTCATGTGGGCCTACATATGTATTTAAATGTGTTGTTTAATGCTATCTTAAGGTAAAGCCTAAATTAAAGTGATATAATTAAGATAAAGTTGAAAGGCTTTTGGGTATTAATATAAAGTATGGGTCATTATTATTAATAATATATGTGTAGATATCAATTTGTAATTTTCAGATTTTATGATGGGCAAAACTAGAAATACATTAAAATAACTAAAGTTATTTATTCTGGTTATGGTCCTCAATCTATACGTACGTTTATTTTCTTCATGTTTTCTCTAAAATCCCATCTTCAAGAAAATTACAAGGAGTACGTATTGGATTGGAAGACAATAACCCACAACAATCCAAGATCATGAATTAATGTACGCTTTCGTAATTTAGAATTATTTCTCTCAATAATTTAACATGAACGATCTTGATAGAATTTGGTTTGATTTGGTTTCTAACATCTACTGCCCCAAACAGTCGTGTATGTGTGTGTGTGTATATATATATATATATTTTAAAAATCATGTTATGGCTTTCAAGTTCATGTCCTTCCGGGAAAGGTTGCCGTTTTATGAAATTAATTATCGTTTCTAAAATGCAATAATTCATCGGATGTTGTCGTTTGGAGGTGCATGTCTCGTTTTCAACTTTGTTTTTGATGCGTTTCTTATGTTGTTGTTTTATAGTTAGCGTCGTTTATCAGGTATTATTGTCATATCTATAGATGGTTCCTTTTTCTTATTATTATTATTATTATTATTTTTGCTTCAAGCTTTTTTCTTAGTTTAAGTATGAAAAATTGATATTTGTCGTTTTCACTCCTATCGCTTTCCTTTTGATTGACTTTTCGTTGTCCTTTTTATAATTTAGTGATTTTCCACTATTATGTCGTTTCTCCTTTTAATGTTGAATCTATTTTCTTTTCTTTTTTTTTCTTTCGAAATTTCGGTGGGAAATTCTAATATACATACCCTACAACGAGTCATCACCCTTAGGCCAAGTTGTATCCTTCCCTTATTGATATTTTTGTCGTTTCAATCTACTGTTGTTTTCCTCTTTTTGTCGTCTCCAATAACTTTATTGTACCTTTTTTTTTTATTCGCTAGAAACATCTCTCCTTTTCTTTCTTTCTTTCCTTTTGCTTTTTTCCTTTTTCTTTTTCGTTTTCTTTTGCCCCTCTTTTAGTGAGCGGCTGGAAAGTGGAAATATCTTTGCCGAAATAAGTGAGTTTGGGATTTGCATTTTTCAATTTTAAAAAAAAATTTGCATGAAAACGAAATAACACAAAAAAAAAAACAATATAGCCAAATAGAATTAAAAACAACTTTTTAATTATTAAATAATATAAAAATTTTATATTATATACACTAAAAATAAAATATTATTATAATATAAAACTTTTACACATAGTTTTTTAAACTAAAAAATTGTTCCTATCATACTTATTAAATACTCTAATAACTGTACATTTAACAACTTTATTTCAACCAAACAATAAAAACTGCACGGTATAATATTTTCTTATATTATAATGTAAATTTGTCACATCACATCCTATTTGCGTCGACAGACACCTAATCTTTGACAACTCCAAACCGGACCGCCATCATTAATTGTACCATTGACCGAAACCAGGAGGAGTTAAACTTTCACCACCAACGCAATCCTCAAACTAAAACACAAGCTGAGTTCCCTATCTCACTTCTCAGCTCAGCTGCAAAGATGAGTGGAACAGAGAAGGTGGTGTGTGTAACAGGAGCATCAGGTTACATAGCTTCGTGGCTGGTCAAGTTTTTGCTTCAACGAGGTTATACTGTCAAAGCCTCAGTTCGTGATCTCAGTTAATTCTCTCAAAACTCTTTCTTCTTTAGTTTTTCTGCGCGTAATCTTCACTTTCAGATTCTGGGTTTTGATTGTCGTTTACTGAAAGGGAAAAGATACATAATAAATCCTTAAATTAAAATCATATTAGCAATTTAATTGTGGATTCTTGGGTTTCTTGAGAGCAGGCCATAAGTGTGTGTAGTGGATAAATTTTTTTTTTAGTATAAATTCCAGCTTATCTGCCACTTAAATACAACAAAGGGGATATTATCCAAATTATCATATCTGGGTTGTTATCTAAAGTTGTAATTGTGATTTATGAATGACACAGAGGATCCAAAGAAAACAGAACACTTGGTTTCACTTGAAGGGGCCAAGGAAAGGCTTCATTTGTTTAAAGCAAATTTATTGGAAGAAGGATCCTTTGATTCTGTTGTTGATGGATGTGAAAGTGTTTTTCATACAGCTTCCCCTGTGACTGTCTCACCCACTGACCCACAGGTAAATAGTTAGTCCCTAATTTACTTTGGCATTTCTTCACATTATAATTTGATAACATGTAGTACCATTTAGTTTTCATCAATATGGAGATGATTTAGTTGCTCTTGATATTCATAAAAGACATAGAAATTGGGCAGTGCCCATTATTCCTTTAAAAATTTAGCACTAAAGATGAAGTCCAAATCAACTATAAAGTTTCTTCCCTTTTTCCAAAATTATTGTGGTTTTTCAAGTTATTACAGGATATTGTCATATTTTCTAAATTTTCTATATTACACAGAGAAAGCAAGTTGATACAATTGTTTCCACAGAGAGAGAGAGAGAGGACATATTTGCAATACTTTCATCTGTTTTACTTGCAAAAGTCGTGAACTTGGACTATCTGACGCGTGCAGTTAGTTTCTTGAGAAAGCATGTGGGTATCGTTAAGAGAAAAGCAACTTAAAAGCGTCAACTAGAGTGAATGTTACAATTTGATATGTCCCCTTTACCCCAATAATGATTTTTATTTCTCCATTTCTCAGGCAGAACTGATTGACCCTGCAGTGAAGGGAACGCTAAATGTTCTGAGGTCATGCGCAAAGGCTCCTTCACTAAAGAAGGTGGTTTTGACATCTTCTATGGCTGCAGTTGCGTTCAACGGGAAACCTTTGACACCGGATGTTGTTGTTGATGAGACATGGTTTTCTGATCCAGATTTCTGTGAGACATCAAAGGTGTGTTGATGTGTCAAGTGCTTGTACAAGTTTCGTCTTGACCGTAGATATTAGAAACTTATTTAGTTATTTGTCAGTGTTGAATTTATAACAGAGAGAATGATTCTGTTATTCTATTTTAGTATCCAATCGAATGCATCCAATCTAACACTCACTATGTAGTAATTTAATGGCTATAACTCGTTCAATTTCTTTCCTTTTACCTTCTTTGATCTCTTATCTGGTAGAAGTTTGTTTTCTAGTTGTTGAAAGGTATATTTTGTGCCATTGTTTGTTTACTAGTTATAATTGTACTCTTATTATGTTTCCTCAAACATCTCTCTATAATAGTAATAGCAGCAAACTCCATTCATTATTTTTGAATTGGGAAATTGGATGGGTTTCAGAGTTTCAAGGATCAAAATCAACAAAGAAATAACCAAGCTGATTCTTCGATCTTTATGATATCAAAATGATCATGTACATTCTGCATTCAAGAAGTGGCGGAGATTCATGTTCATTGACATATGTGAAACCCAACTATTGATCTTAACCCAACTAGTGATCTTTTTTTTTTTTTTTTTAACAACTTGAAGCATTTTGTCATTAGCTACACAATCTTTTGGAGGAAGAATGATATTTGACTGGCATCAGATTGTTGTTACAGCTTTGGTATATGCTTTCAAAAACATTAGCTGAAGATGCTGCTTGGAACTTCGCAAAAGAAAATGGGATCGACTTGGTGACAATAAATCCAGGGTGGGTGATTGGTCCTCTGTTACAGCCAACCATTAATCTCACTGTGGAGTTAATTCTGAAACTAATAAGCGGTATGTTTCAGCAGCTCATACCCTTTAACGCATGATTTTAGCTGTTTTTTATACATATAAATCATGGCAGTCACCAAAGGTCGAGAAATACAGTGAGTTTAGTTGAATTTCCCTCCTCCTCTTCCTGATTTTGACATTGTAGATATAAAAATACCTAATCATGTCGCTTTCTAGAAATATGATTTTCATGTCACTTTTGAGATTGTTGTGTTGTATATTGTGACAAGATTACTGGTAGAAGCCAAACTCATGATTCTACCATTTCTTTTCGAAGTGCAGGAGCTCAAACATTTCCGAATCAAGTTTATAGATTTGTTGATGTTAGAGATGTAGCATTGGCACATATTCTAGCATTTGAAGTTGCTTCAGCTAGTGGAAGATATTGCTTAGTTGGACGCGTTGTGCACATTTCCGAGGCTTTGAACATTTTAAGAGAGCTCTACCCAGCATTGAGAATTCCTGAAAAGTAAGGCAATTTTTGTACCATCTGAAAAACATAATTTGATCTTGGTTGGTAATATTTGGAAGGTAATTTGCACAAATACAACATAAAATTTTTTGTTAGTTGACAAGTTGAATCCTAAACCATAAATTTTGGCATTTTGGACCTAAATCTGGCAATCCTTACAAGTTGGATCCTAGACCGTAAATTTTTGCATTTTGGACCTAAATCTGACAATCTTAACAATTATAGTCCAATCGATTATAGTTAGGGAAAATGAGGGAAATGTTAGATTTTTGAAAGTTTTTGAAGTAACTATAAAGTTTTGAAAATATTTATAGTAAATATAAAATTTGCAATGTAAAAAAAATATTTGCTATGTAAATAAAATTATTTACATTGTAAACAAGAAGGTAAATAAATTATTTACATCATAATTTTATTGTGTAAATAAGAATTATTTATACTATAAACAAAAGGATAGATAAATTAGTTACATCATAAAATTGACATTTATTGTAAATATATTTAAAATTTGATATTTACTATAAATAGTTTTGAAAAGGGGACATTTTTTACGAGTTATGTATTAATGGATATGATGCGCCACAATTTTTGCACAAGTACATTACTAACTCTTGGTTAACCGTCAAGTTGGGCCCAAACTTTTAATTTTGGAGTCTGTTGTCCATTAATTGACTCCCTCATCAATTGGACTGCAGTTCTCCAATATTGTTAAGTTTAGACCCCAAGTGTCAAAATTAAAACTTTGGAGGTCCAAGTTAAAAAGGACGGAATTTAAAGGTTCATTTGTACAAAAGGGGACTTTTAATTTTGAGACCTCGTCTGCTTTGCTTAAATTATATAGACATTCTCTTAACCGAAATATTTTACATCAACACCCATTGAGTTTTCAAAAAAAAAAAAAGGGCATCCCTTCTTTTAATCAAACCTAACAAAAAAGTGTATTTTGACTATTAAATATTCTTGGAATCATGAAAATACCTTGTTTGCATTAGAAAATGATCCTAGCTACATTTAGGGTCTAAAAATGATGTTTTTACCCTTGTCTAGTCAATAAGAATGATGTTAAGTGATTGCTGGACGCTCACACCTAAAACAATGAAAAATAAAGGGCTAAAATCAATGCAATAAGGAGATCGACGGCTGAGATTGTTTGGGTATTTCGGTCAGTTTACACCATAAGTTAACAAAGTCAGGGTGAGGAGGTGTTGATATAATTTTTTTTTCTTTTTATTTAAAGGGGTTTTTCTATAATTTAGAGACACCATTTTTTTCATGGTTTCATTTCAAGCAACAAAACTCATATTCTTCACTATTGGCAGATGTGAAGATGAGAAACCTCCCATGCAGCCATATCAAATATCAAAGGAGAAAGCAAAAGGTCTGGGACTTAACTTCACCCCTTTGGAGGTGAGTTTGAGAGACACAGTTGAATGCTTGAAGGAGAAGGGTTTCATCGAAGTCTAAATCATTCCCTTGACAGGAAACAATATTATGAATAAAAAGTTATTGCAAATTAGACAACTAGTCCTATGCCCTATTTGTCACCAACTTTCTATAATTTTTTTTTTTCCTGTTATTATGTTAGAAAGCATCTTATCTAAAACCTGGAGTGTGCCAGCACCATAAAAACGGGACTTTTAGTTACAATAATTTTTACAAAACCTTTAGTCACAATAAAATGTTGTGACTAATGTACATTAGGTTGCAATTCTTTTTCTTTCGAATCAACTTTTTCCTCCATTTATCGTTTTTCCTTGATACTGTGTACGTGTGTGTAAGATTCAAATATGTTTATTCTAACTAGCTAGCTTATAAGGGGACTTAACGGGAGTTATCTATACTTGTGTTTAGTAAACCAGTTTAAACTGACCACAATATAAAGCTTTTGTATGTTATAGTATAAAGCAAAAATATACTATAATGTAAAATACTATGGTGTTTGAACTTAATTTTTTTAGTTTGAACAGGTTTGTCAAATACTGTATAAATCCTGTATAGGTCTGTTGCTGTATTCTTTCCAGCAAAAGCTGCTCCGGACGCATATGACTAAAGAAAAGACATTGACCATTAACAAACAAAAATCTATTGAAAATGTTGCAACATAACTGAACTTATATCAATTATAATCTGAAAGAATATCGTGGAAGTACCCTGATTTTTTTAAATTTATGAAATGTCAATTTTACTTTATTTACATTATCTCGTTTTCTCTTTTTTTTCTTCTTCCTCCAGTGATGTTAGACTTTTTCATATTCGGATTTTTTTTTTTTTTGTGTGTTTGTGTCGTTAATTCATTCTAAAACTTGTTTATGGATATTGTTGTCGTAGTTGCATTATGTCGTTTTTTTTGTGTGTTTCTGTCGTTAATTTCATTCTGAACCTTGTTTATGGATATTGTTGTCATATCCGCATTTTACGTCCTTTTTTATTTCATATTGTTACAAATTTTCTCGTTTTCATATGTCTTTTTTCTTTTCAACGCTATTTTATGCTTTTTGTTGTCGTTCTATAGTTTATGGTGGTTTTTCTCCTTATTGTTTTCATTGTCACGTTGTTTTTCCTTATTATGGTGCTTCTCTTGATATTATTGTCGTTCTTATCTTATTGTTTTGATTTTTTTTTTTTTTTTTTTTTTTTGGCGGTCGGCTTCAACATTATCTATTGGTGAACCTTTCCCCTAACCTTGCGGTAAAAAAAAATCCAATCGACTCGATCAAGAAAACATATAAGGATATCTATTGGAATTTCTCTGAAAGTTTTCCAAACGGATGATTTCCCGACTCGATCAGGGTGTGATATTGTTGTCCAAGTCTGTCCTTCAAAGAGGTAAGAGTGTTGAGCTTCTCTTGGAATCGTTCTCCACTTGGAGGGGTATAGTTCAACTCGTAATTTGTAAAGTAAGGAGGAAACATAAGAATTAGTCGGAATGACTTTATCAAGCAAAGTGGGGTTCAAAACTCACCAACATGTCCAAATGAAAAGAGAGAGGGAAATCGAGTGGTGAGTTCGCCAGAATTGCAGTTGAGAGACATAAAAAAGTATTTTTCTTCCTATTGTCTGTCTGCATTAAAAAAATCAACGATGATTCGCTTCGATTGCCTATAAACAAAGTAAAAGCAACTCTTGTTCTTATTATTGGGCTTTAAATAATAGCATCGTAGGAAGTCCGCTATTGTGAAGTTGATATCCGCTTCCTCGACAAGTACTATTAGAGCAAGAAGTAGTCGCATCCCATTCAGCATAAGTTGTGTTACTAAAATCTGGAAGTGAGATGTGACTTCAAGAATAAACTTAGGAATTGGCAATCGAAGTCCTAGCTCCAACTATTTTGCATAAATGCATAACCAATCATCATCCTAAGTATCCACTCGCTCGTCGAGAAAGGGGAGTCGGATTTCTACGGAAGAAGGAATCCCATATTTAACTCGGATTTTCGATAAGTCCTCACTTTTAAGGATCGATTCTGGGTTTTTACTAAAAAAGGAGACCCCCTAGGTTGGTGATTTGTATACTCTCCTTTCGAGGGATTTATTCTATTCGATTCGACTAGAGGGACCTGCAGGTCTATTTCTTTTCTTCGCTTTGATGGTGCCTTCTTTTGCTTCTCTGCTGCTTTCATCCCGACCAATTTAAGAAGCCCATTTGAGTCTTGATTGTTTAAGGATCCCTTCATCAACATCCCTTTCGTCATTGCTACCCTAGGGATTGCTGCTCTTGCTCGAGCTTGAACTAATATCGATGGTCTTCTTCGACATTTTGTATGACAAACAGAATTTTGAAGGAAATCTAGGGCTAAAAAGGTCAAAGGACCAATGGATTCGAGATTTAAAGAATTCTGAAGGAGTTCTTGAATGTTCTAAAACATGCAGGAACCAAACACCCCTAAAAGCTACAGATTAACTCGAAAAGTAGGGAGAAAATAGTGTTAAAGTGCGCAAAATAGCAAGAAAACCAAATTTACATAAAGAAAATCAAGAAAATGAAGAAATCTTGCCTAGAAATGGGTTGGAAAGCCCGGAAAATTCGAGAGGAATTCCTGACATTTTGAAGAAGAAATGAGGGTGAAATGAAGAAAGGGAGAGAGAAAGTTCCTTTATATTGTTTGAAAATGACAATGAACGGCTTGGATTTATTTTCAGAAAAATGATCTAATCACTAAGATCAAGATGCCTTTTCAACTTTTCGTTCAAATCGAGGCGTTGTCTTTTTAATCAAAAGCTGACATCAAGGTGCAGGGATATTTTGAAATGCTCCAATCATAGTATGCCACGTGTAATATATGACTGACACTCACGTTTTCCCAAGGTAGGGTGACGATTATGTTGTGAACGCAAAGTTTCACCCAAAGGAAGCAATGTTATCGAACTGGGGTTTGGACCTGCTTGGAACGACTAATTCACTCTTATAATCAATCACATCGACTAAGGAGGGGGGTTTAACTATTGGGGTACGATTTGGTCAAGCCTAAATCATTCAGTGAAGGCCCAGAATGAGGAGTTCACATTGCAGCTCGAGCGAATTGAGCCCGACGGGAGTGTTCGATTCAAGACAAATATTATCACCAGCATCACTTGCTCATTACACAATCAACTTGAGGTATCAATTGATTCGATAGTTATGGTTCAATTGTAGTTTCTACTCATTTCATTTTATGTGAATTTATGCATTTCTCGTTGTTACAGATTTGCCAAGTGTCAATTCGATGGAATCGATGTACAGAACTTAGTGGTTACAAAGAGATATATGCTAAGCCACAAATTAAGATGTAGGAAAAAATCCGATGTTTACGCCCTATAGAAGATCGACATGTGTCCCACTACTGCAGGCACTATTATATCCACTCCTTCCATTAGATTAAAGCCACGATCTCACGGAGCACTCTATATAAAAGGTAGCAGCAGCTTCATTGAGACACGGAGAGAGAGAGAAACTTATTGAAACCCTACAGAAATTATTACTATTTTCATACCAAATCTCTCAAATACTTTGTAATCTGTACTAATTCATTCATCATAGTAAAGATCAGTGGACGTAGCTCTCATTACAAAGTGAACCACTATAAACCTCACGTGTGGTATCATTTATTTTTACAGTATTGTTTAATAACTTATAGTGTCGATTTAATTTTCATGGTATAATTATTTCGATCTTATTCTTAGAAGCTAAACAGATCCTAACGACGGTAGTTTGAGGGCCCAAACTTGCAAATTGCAAACATCAAATTAAGTATTAAGTTGTTTATATTTAATTTTAGATCCAACGTGTATAGTTGTTCCTCAAATTTCTTTGGTGTTATTTTTCCATTTATTTTTAATACGATTCTATTGCTTTCTGTTGTCGTTTATATATATATATGCATGCATGTATTATTATCTTCACTTCCGCTGATTTTTTTTCTTTCCATTGACTTTAGTCGTCGTTTTCAGCATTTAATAATTTCTATTATCATGTCGTTTTTCCTTTTACTGTTGTGTCTATTTCTGTTCTCCGTTTTACACTTTTTTGTCGTTTCCGTTTTCTGTTTTTCTTTGGGTAAAAAGGTCTTTGCGGAACATGAAACAATCATTGTCAGAGCATTGACTGAAAATGAGGAGTCAACTTTCATCACCAACTCAATCCACAACTAAAACACAAAACTTTCACTTCGCTAAAAGCTCCTGCCTTCTTAAAACAAAAAACAAAAAACAAAAAACAAAAAACAAAAACAAAAATTTTTTTTGAGCCCCGAAGATGAATGGAGCAGAGAAAATGGTGGACCTAACGGGAGCTTCGGGTTACATAGCTTCATGGCTCGTCAAGCTTTGCTTCAACGAGGTTACACTGTCAAAGCCTCCGTTCGTGATCTTAGTTAAATACTCTTTAAACTCTTTCTTCAAGTCTAATTATCGTACGGTGTTTATTACGCTTATCTACAAAAATCAAAATATTCAGGCGTTATACCCACTACAAAATTACAATTTCTGACAATTTCTAATGCAAGTTATTTTTTAAAATAAAATCTAAAAAAATGAAAACTAAAACCTAATTAATACTTTAGAAGAAAAAGAACTTATATAACATTCATATAAAATTCCAATTTCACATCGTTTTAACTCGTATAGATATATAACACAGTATGGTACAGACAAGCATGAGTTGGTTGCCCTATTGACTTCGAGAAATAGTATTTTAGAAAAATATTTGTAATGGAAAAGAAATCTCGATAGTTGTATAATGAGACAGAAAAAAAGAACTTATATAACATTCATATAAAATTCGGATTTCACATGGTTTTAACTAGTATGGATATATAACACGGTACGGGACAGGCAAGCATAAGTTGGTTGCCCTATTGACTTCGAGAAAGAGTATCTTAAGAAAATATTTGTAGTGGAAAAGAAATCTCAATGTCGTATGATGAGACAAAAAAAAAAAGAACTCGTATAATATTCATACAAAAGTCTAATTTCACATAGTTTTAACTAGTATAGATATATAACACAGTACAGGACAGACAAGCATGAGTTGGTTGCCCTATTGACTTTGAGAAACACTAAGCATGAGTTGGTTGCCCTATTGACTTTGAGAAACACTATCTTTAAAAAATAGTTGTAATGGAAAAGAAATCTTGATAGTCGTATAATAAGAAAGAAAAAAGAATTTATATAACATTCATATAAAATTCTGATTTCACATGGTTTTAACTAGTATAGATATATAACACAGTACGGGACAGACTAGCATGAGTTGGTTGCCCTATTGACTTCGAGAAAGAGTATCTTAAAAAAATATATGTAATGGAAAAGAAATCTCGATAGTCGTATAATGAGATAGAAAAAACTTTTTTTTTTCTTTTGTGTTTTCCTTGATCACGTGGATAGCATATAATAATAATTTATATAATACAGAAATCAAAAGAAAACAGACGGTTTAACTTAATTTGCGATGTCCAATGTCGTTTAGCCCGTCAATAGTCAATGGTCAACACTTAATTATTAATGCCTTATAGGTGTGGATCACCGATCACGTGGACAGCATATAACAATAATACATAATATAGAAATCAAAAGAAAACAAAAAACCGAAATAACTTTGTGATGTCCAATGTTTTCAACCTGTTGTGGTGGTTTAGCCCGCCAATGGCCTACACTTATTAATTCGGTATAGGTGTCGATAAACTCTACAAAAGGCACAACACCTCCTCAGTCTTTCAATATCATTATCGTTATTTTTGTTGTTGTTGTTGTTGATATACTAATAAAGTTCCCATTCGCACACTTTAACTAGAATAAATATATAATGCAGTACCGGACGACAAAGATGAGTTGGTTGCTGTGACTTCAAGATTTCTTTTCCATTAATATTTTTTTAAGTCAATTTGGTAAATACATGCATGTTTCTCCGTAGTCGTATAACGAGACAGAAAAAAACCGTTTTTGGGTTTTCTTCCTGGATCAAGTGGATAGCTTAAAATTATAATAATAATAATAATAATAGTAGTGGTGGTGGTGCTGGGTACCAGACAAGCTCGTGCAGATCTAACATTACTAGATTTAAATTGGTTGAAGCCTACTGTTTCTACTTGCTCCCTAGAACTGATCCAACCCGATCGGTAGTGGTTAGCTAGCTCTAGAAGAAGTGATATGGCGTTTGTCAAGTGGGTTAGCTCCTTCCTTTTAGTCCTTTCCCTGTCTGGACCAACCCATTGCACTCACAGGCCCCTCCATCGCCCCAAAGTTCCTCGAAGAAGCTAAAACAGCGGAGGTGTTCGATTGGATGGTGCACAATCGTCAACAATTTGAAACGACAAAAGCTAGCAAATCGACCAAAGTTGAAAACCAAAAAAAAAAAAAGGAAAAACTTTTTTTTAAAATGAACAACATAAACTTTTGAAAACAAAACAAAACAAAACAAAAAGAATCAAATGAAAACAACATAAACACACAAAAATTGAGATACCTACAAGAAGAGAGAAAAATGACAAAATTTTGAAGGCGGCAAATAAACAAGAAGATAGCAAACAAGAAGGAAGTAAAAATTACTAAAATTAAGACGGCGTTAAAGAACAGAACGTCAAATAAATAAAAGGACAACAAACGTGAAGACGACAACAAGAAGAAGACAACAAATGCAACAAATGATGAAACATTAAGGCGGGAAAGATGCAGCTAAATACACGTCAACAAACTGAGAAAACGACAAAATGCAAATAGGCAAGGAACCGAAAGGCAACATATGAGAAGGCGGGAAATGTTGTGGGGACTTCAAATGACAACAGGACAACGTGGAACGACAGCGAAGGACAAAATGATAACAACATGAAAACCACGTCAGGAAGAAACCACAATAGAAAGGAAACTACACAAGATAAAACTTAAGAAACCTCAAATCTGGTAAAATAAGTCCTAATAGTATTTTTAAAATAGATAAAAATGATTTTGTTTTAAAAAATAAAAATTTTTAAAGAATTATATTAAAAGTATTTTTAAAATTTTTATCTCATTAAGGCATTTTCTTTTTCTTTGGCGACTTGCCAATAATTCAGCCAACAAGGGATTTTTTTTTTTTTTTAATACGTGTTGAAGTATGAGAGACCCGATTGTGGTATGGATGGACCATCACTGCATATCCTCACTTTTGGAATGAGATAAACCACACGCCTATAATAATAATAATAATAATAATACAACGATCAATTATTCAATTTATTTACAACTTATTCACATCACATAATTAATAATAATAGTATCAAACAAAAACGTACCTTAAAACCATATGTATAAAAACTTGCTTTTTGTATCCTTTTGTATTTAGCTTGAGTGAGTTTGTCACCCACCTCATATTATTTTTCCGGAGTAGGCTATAGTTCGTACATAAGTAGATTATACAAAAAAAACTAATAATTAATATTTCTAGAAATTACAGCAAATAAAATTTTCTTTTGAAACTTAAGGAAGTGAAAATATGTTTTAAAATAATTAAAGTAGTAGTATATTTACTACTTGAATAATTTATTTACTAGGAATAAATAAATTACTTGTGCAGAAAATATGATCACTTCAAATATTTTAAAATCTACTATTTACTATTAAAAAATATTATTTGCCTCTTTTATAATTATTAGCGGAAAAGCCACTTAGCCATAGCCTAGATGCATTTGGACATTACCCTGTCGTAAACAGGAAACTTGATATCAATTCTATTTTTATTGTTAATAGGTATAAGGGATATTATTTACATTTTATACTTGTATTTTGAGGGATTAAAAAGTTGGACTTTTTTTTTTATCGCTGCTTAAAATTTAAAAAGTAAGACTTGCATATACCCAATTTGTACTTAATTTTATATTGCGTTTTGGTTAAGTACTTTTTATTTTAATCTGCAAAATTTTGAGAATACCATTTCTAATTAATTACATATTATTATTGTATTGTCGGATTTTATAGGTTGAAATGGACAGTTCACTGAGAAATAACATAAATTAATCATAAATGGGCAGTATAAAGATATAAAGGGCAACAATACAAAATATAAGGCATAATTTTCTCCAACCCCAAATGTAAGGGACGAAAATGTAAATTTCCCAAGATACACATAAACACATTTTAGGGCATATCGCTACAGAAATGGTGATTGCATTGCCAGTAGCATTTTATTTTCCCTAATTAAATAGAAGCAATAATCTTAAGGATAGGCAAGTTAGAGCAAAATTTTCCTTTTTCTCTTTCGTGGTCGCCGTCATTATTATTATTATTATTTTTGAAAGTTCTCTTTTGTTAAATAGAACTTTACTACCTTTCGAAAAGGGTCTTTTAAGTTTTAGAATCTCTTTCAATTTGTTCATTGAGCATTAAAAATTATCATTTTATCTCTTAAACTTTTAAAACTCTTCATTTTATCCCTTGAATTTTAAAAATTACTATTTTACCCTTAAACTTCTAAAGCTCCTCACGATTTTACGTTCATATAAACAAAATAAAGCCCATACAATTTGTACATAGGTCATTATAAAGACAAAAATAATATTTTTGTTGTGAATCGAGTATGTGTTGATGCCACCTCTTGGTATTTCATGAGTTACATGCAAACATTTTATTACAAATTTATAACTCACATTTAGACCACATTATCACCGTATTAAATCCCTCTTAATATTGTGCATTATGTCTCCCTTAATTGTATATATAAGTTATGTCTATTACCATTACCTCTAGTATGATGACTTGGCCTGTAAATAGAAGTTGTACTAAGCTTGTATGTTTTTATCCCTCACAAGTAAAAGTATAGAAAGTTGTTTTGTCTTCAATTTTCTCTTGTCTTTCTCTATTGTTCTCTTTAGTCTTTTGTTATACTTTGCTTTATTTTATAACACGTTATCGACACGAGTCTCTAGTCTGTAAGCTTTTACAAGTGTTGATTGCTTTTTGGTTCAATCACTTCTCCTTGCTCAAATAAGTAGATTACGAGCACAATTTCCAGATTATACAATCAAGAAAATTTGTCTGGATAATGCAGGAGAATTTACATCTCAAGCCTTTAATGATAATTGCATGTCAATTTGGATTATTATTGAGCATCCTATTGCTAATGTGCACACTCAAAATGGATTTGCAGAATCTTTTATTAAAAGGTTGAAGTTAATTGCTAGACCTTTACTTATGAGAACGAAATTGCCTAGCTCTGCTTGGGGACATGCCATATTACATGCTGCAGCACTTATTCGTATAAGGCCTACTGCATATCATAAATTCTCCCCATTACAGCTTGTTTCTGGTAAAGAGCCTGATATTTTCCATCTGAGAATTTTTGGTTGCGCAGTATATGTCCCAATTGCTTCACCACAACGCACTAAGATGGGTCCTCAAAGGAGACTGGGAATTTATGTTGGATTTGAATCCTCGTCAATAATTAAATATCTCAAACCCTTGATGGGTGACCTCTTTACGGCATGGTTTGTCGATTGTCAATTTGATGAGGCAGTTTTCCTAGCATTAAGGGGAGATAAACAACAGCTAGAAAAACAAGAAATTTCATGGAATGCATTATCATTATCTCACTTTGACCCTCGTACAAATCAATGTGACTTAGAAGTTTAAAAAATTATCCATTTGTAAAAGGTAGCAAATTAGTTACCAGATGCATTTACCGATGTCAAGAAAGTGACAAAATCACATATACCAACTGAAAATGCTCCTATTCGAATTAATCTTCCTACCAAAAAAAATATTAATATGGCAGCAAATGAATCTAAGGCACGCCAGACGCGTGGTAGACCCATCGGTTCTAAGGATAAAAATCCAAGAAAGGAAAAAGAGCTAAATAATAAGCAAGTTGACATTTCCAATGTTATTAATGTTCTTGAAGAGCCTAGTATAAAAACAGTTGACATAGCTGAAGAATTAACCCGAGAAGAGGTTCAAGTATTTGAAAAAGATGTTAATGAAGAGATCTCAATAAGCTATGTCACTTCAGGAAAGAGATGGAACCAAAAGGAAATTGTTGTCGACATCATATTTGCATATGCAATAGCTCTTGATATTACAGAAGAAAACGAGGATCTTGAACCAAAGTCCATTGAAGAATGCCAACATAGAAATGATTGGCCAAAATGGAAAGACGCAATCCAGGTAGAATTAAATTCACTTGAAAAACATCAAGTTTTTGGGCCTGTTGTCTAAACACCTGAAGGTGTAAAACCTATAGGTTACAAGTGGGTATTTGTGTGAAAGCGTAATGAAAAAAAAATGAAGTTGTCAGACATAAAGCACGACTTGTCACACAAGACTTTTCGTAAAGACCTGGTATTGATTATGAGGAGACATATTCACAAGTAGTGGATGCAATTACATTTAGATTTTTGATTAGCATGACAGTTTCAAAAGGACTTCACATGCATCTAATGGATGTTGTAACGGCCTATCTGTATGGGTCACTTGAGAGTGACATTTACATGAAAGTCCCTAAAGGCCTAAAAATCTTGAAACATGCAATTCAAAACCCCGAAAAATGTATTCAATTAAATTACAAAGATCTTTGTATGGATTAAAGCAATCTAGACGTATGTGGTATAATCGTCTCAGTGAATATCTTTTGAATGAAGGATATATTAACAATCCAATTTGCCCATGTGTTTTTATTAATAGGTTTAAGTCTAGATTTGCTATTATTGCAGTTTATGTTGACGATTTGAATATCATTGGGACTCATGAAGAGCTTACAAATACGATAACATATTTGAAAAATGAATTTGAAATGAAGGATTTAGGAAAAACAAAATTCTGTCTAGGCTTGCAGATTGAGCATTTATCGGAAGGGATTTTTGTTCATCAATCAACATATATTGAAAAGGTATTAAAGCGTTTTAATAAGGATAAATCTCATCCAATGAGTTCTCCCATGATTGTACGATCCCTTGATGTGAAAAAGGATCCTTTTCGTCCTCGAGATGATGATGAAGAAATTCTGGGTCTAAAAGTACTATGTTTTAGTACTATTGTTGCACTAATGTATCTTGATAACTGCACAAGACCTGACATATCATTATCTGTTAGCTTACTAGCAAGATATAGTTCTTCACTAACTCGAAGACATTGGAATGGTGTCAAACAAATACTACGTTATCTTTGTGGTACAACAAATATGAGTCTGTATTATGCACAGGATTTCAAGTCGAAATTGATTGGATATACGGATGCAAGATATTTATCTGATCTACATAAAGCACGATCACAAACATGTTATTTGTTTACATATGGTGGTACAACTATATCATGACGTTCGACAAAACAAACCCTAACTGCCACATCTTCGAATCATGCTGAGATATTGGCAATTCACGAGGCAAGTCGAGAATGTGTATGGTTAAGATCCTTGGTGCAGCATATAAGAAAAACATGTAATCTTTCATTCAACAAAGAAAGTCCAACTGTGTTGTATGAAGATAATGCAGCTTGTATCGCTCAACTCAAAGAGGGTTACATAAAAGGAGATAGAACAAAGCACATTTCACCAAAATTCTTTTTCACGCATGAGCTTCAAAAGAAAGGAGGGACCGACAAACATCAAATTCGCTCCAGTGACAACTTGGCAGATTTGTTTACAAAGGCACTTCCTACAACAACATTTGGGAAGTTGGTACACAAAATTGGTATGCGTCAACTTAGAGATCTTTGAAAAAGAGATGTTGACATGAGGGGGAGACACCGCATATTGTACTCTTTTTCCCTTAGCCTAGGTTTTTCTCCCATTGGGTTTTCCTGGTAAGGTTTTTAATGAGGCAATTCTAAATGCAGAACATACAAGAATCACTCTTTTTTCCTTCACTAAGATTTTTTCCCATTGGGTTTTTTCTTGGTAAGGTTTTTAATGAGGCATAGTCCTTGTATGGTGGATATTCAAGGGGGAGTGTTGTAAATCAAGTATGTGTGGAGGCGACCTTTTAGTATTCCAGGAGTTACATGCAAATATTTTATTACAAATTTATAATTCACATTTAGACCATATTATCACCCTATTAAATCTCTCTTAATATTGTGCATTACTCCCTTAATTGTATATATAAGTTATGTCTATTACCATTACCTCTAATATGATGACTTTGCCTATAAATAGAAGTTGTACTAAGCTTATATGTTTTTATCCCTCACAAATGAAAGTATAGAAAGTTGTTTTGTCTTCAATTTTCTCTTATCTTTTTCTATTGTTCTTTTTATTTAGTCTTTTGTTATACTTTGTTTTATTTTATAACAATTTTACCATTCTTTAAGTTTATTTTATATTTATATTTATTTATTTATTTTTTGAACTCTCACTTAAAAATAGTTTATTTGCATATTTATTTGCATTTTTTAGTGCGTAACTTTTGGCCGTGCAGTAATTTTTTGGGAAATGGTTGTGCAGTCGTTGCCTGGGACCTTTCCGTTCCCCAATTAATGATATTGTCTGAATGATTTAAGAAAATCCACCAGAGATTATTAAGATTAGCCTCAGGGCATTTAGGAAGAGCCATTTGTAATTTGATTGGCTTTTTGTGTTGGTCGGCATTAATTAAGAGCAGCTCAACTAACTGTAAACATTGATGATTGATCAGACGCATGGAATTTATGATCCAATTAAAAGGTTGCAATTTAAAGCAGAAGTTAAATGGCCTAATGAACGGTCAAATCACAATAAATGCTTCACGGGACCATCCCACGTTAGTTTTGGCTTGCTGGACGTCACCAATTTCTTTTAGGGCATTGGATATTTGAATAACGGTTTAAATTATTTTGCTACAGTATTTTTCCTCGTAAAAATTTAAATCTTCATTTAAGTACTCTACTCAAATACTCGAACCAAACGGACCCTTAATGTAAAAAGATAGACAAACACTTGTAAATTATATATATTATATATGTGCTTATATTTAACAGGCCGTGTTTTTTTTATTAAGATTATTTTAATATATATTAAGTAAAGTGTATATACAGATTATGTTATTTTTTAGTCCTTCTTTATTTTTAAATCGTAGTTTATAATTAAATTAAGAGTGTTATATTACACAATAATAATAATAATAATAATAATAATAATAAACAATGTAAGTATTTAATTAAAAATATACATCAAAATAATACATAGAAAGTTTACAAACATAATTAGGATACGTTTCAAAAGTATAAAATACTTTATATAATCAACTATCCTAACCATGTATATACGGAGATTATAAAAGCATTGATTAAAAAAAATAGAACCCTAAACGAGATGCGTTTTGAGAGTATTAGTTCCTCCATAATATCAACCATCTCGACACTAGATTCAATAAAACTAAAGGTTTTAACAACAGTATGTCACAAAAAAATACAAGATGTGTTAGAGAGTGGTTATTCAAGACGCCAGAAATACAGACAGACTAACATGCTATAAGAAAAACCAAAAGATTATGAGTGGAGGTTTAAAACCAATGGTCTCTTCCTGCTTTCTTTCTTCCAATCAAGCATGGACATTGCAGTGTTGGACTCCATATGAATGATTTATATTTTGTCAAACAGGTCTTCAGTTGTTGAAGTAATAACAAAGATTTATTTTCCCTACTCTACAATGAAGTTTTGTCTCACAGAGTAATCTAAAAACTTTAAAAGACAGTTATAAATACCATTTACATTCAAAAGACTTACAGGTTTGAAGTAAATGCTCAATAGACTCCTACTAGTAATTATAAATAACTCTTTAAAGGTGCCTAAACCACCAAGTTATGCAATAAAAGCATCATAATTATAGATCATGTTTTCAAGATGCTTAGAGATGTTCAAAACTCTCTCTTTCTTGCTTATGGTTTTCCTACAAAGGTTCTCTTCAGTTATGAGACAAGGGATAATCCATATGCATGCTTAGAATATGTTGTTGTTGTTATTACATTCCCTATTAACCTTAAGTTACCTCTCCATAAATCAAGTTATTCTTATATGTCAACACTTGTTCTAAATATTCTATGGCTTTTAAGTATGTATCGGGTAATTTTTTTTGTCTTTGAAAAGAATATCAAAAAAGAAAGAGAAAATCAAAATATAGTTGGATAGCAGAACACCAAATAAGTTTATTACATTATTGTCTTTGTTTTCTGCTGGAGCTTGAGGTTGAGGTTGAGCGCTTGATTGCAGTTTTTTCTCTGAATTTTAACGGCGTCGAACATAGACAACATGTTAAGCGTTGTACGGGGATGGAAGAAGTAATGCATTCTGTAGATAGGGAGAAGAGTGTATGGCTCTGGGGTGTTCCCTAAAATGGACATTATATACACATATAATATATATATATATATATATATATATATATAATATAAAATCTACAAGCATTCGTCTATAAATGAGCTAAAACTTAATTAAAAATTAGGTTTAGGAAACCTTATATTCACGCCAAACGATTTAATTATTAGTACTAACAATTAGCAGTCTATGATATAAAAGAAAAAATAAATAAAGAAAGAGTCCTCCTGTAACGTCCCGAAATTTATTTAACATTAATGTAATGTAAATGATGAATTAGTGTGCCATAATTAAAGTTTTAACTTTAATTAGATTATTTGGTTGGATTTTGAAATTTTGGTTGTTTTGTTAAACTGATGTATTCAAATGATTTCTCATTTGTTTTAAAATGATGTTTTGAGTTTTAAAACACAACAATTTGTAAAATGTTAAAAATACTCTGTTTTACAAAACCGTGGGCGGCACATGGTTTTCGCACAGTAAAACCGCCCACCGATTTTCTCTATTTATTTCCCTCTTCTCTCTCTCTCCTCATTCACGAGTTCTCTCTCTCTTCTCTCTCTCGGCAGTCCCTCTCTCTCTCTCAATCTCTTTCAAAAATTTTTGTTTTTCATTCGAATCCAAGCTTCGGAACAGCAAGGAGGAAGCTCGGGGACGTGATTCGGCGACCGAGAACGCGGATTGAAGCTTCGATTCGAGGTTAGATTCGAAATTTCTAAACTTTTTACAAAATTTTCGATTTTGTGTGTTTTTGAAATCTAAGTTTGTTTTAGCTTAGAAAACCGTGGATTTGTGTTAAATGAGCTTAGAACAACTAGAATCTAAGCCTAGATTGAAGAAAAACGGATTGGATTCAAGATTTTCATTTTTCTCCTATTTTCCTCATTTTCGGATTTTTGAGGATTTTGAGTTTAAATGTTGTTTAAATGATCCCAAACATGTTCTAGAATGTTTTTCTATCAATTATAGTTGTTTTTCATGCCTGGGATTTGAGAAAAACAGGTTGGAATCCAGATTTGGATTTTGGGGATCGAGAAACCCGTGGCTGGGATTTCTGGATCTTCCCAGTTCGGCAGGCCGAAGTTCATGTTCGGCAGGCCGGAGTGATGATCGGCAGGCCGGTGTTCTTCCGATCGGCAGGCCGAATCTGGGGCAATGTTCGGCAGGCCGAACCTTGTTTCCGGCAGGCCGAACTGTGCAGTTCGGCAGGCCGAAGCAGGGCGTCCGGCAGGCCGACCGAGGCATGGAAAATTTTGTGATTTTTACCCGATTTCACTGTTTTGAACCCAGATTTAAACCCCAACCTTATAGAATGATTTTAATGATACAAATGGCACACTAGGACATCATGGAATGATTTAGTAACATAGAATGTTTCGAACTAGATATTGATCGACTTAGTTTGTATCTAGGATTGTTCGTGGTTCCGTGGAGCTAACGTATAGCGGACCAGGATTACGGTGTGGGGCACCGGCACGAGTATCGAGGTAGGACTTCTATCCTATTTCTTTGGTAGCCTGGTTTGAAATGATTTGGCTTTAAAAAGGATTTCTATCAAAATGTTTTCAACGGTTGTTTGAAAATGGTTTTATCGGTAGTATTTTAATACACCGTGATTATGAAATGAATTTCATAATGAATGTAATTGACAATACTCGGTAATTGGGTTTGAATGATAATGATAACAAACACTAAGGCATGATGCCATATCAGAGATCGGGTCGTGTGACGATCGACCTTGGGGGCAGGTCCCGAAACCCAGCTGGGCCACTACGGTGGTGATATCATGGTTTGCCTAGGTAAAAGTAAATTGGTGTTTTGACTTGACGAGTAGACTGTTCTGTGTCAGAACGGTTCTACTCAATTTATTTATTTATTTATCTAACGTCTTATTTCTGTATACTCCTGATAATGTTATGTCTCTTTACATTAAATCATTTTATAAAACCTAGTCCTACTGAGCCTTTCGCTCACGTTTTATTGTTTTAAATTCCCCCCCCCCCTTCTAGGTGGTTTTCCATATAGGTTTGGAGGAGATTCTTCAGACCGGACTCAGGAGCACTAGGAGAATTTATTTATATTCAGTATTATTAAATCAAGGCATGCAAGACTTAACTTTATTTGTACCTGGACTGTGATTGTATTTATGATATTGTCAGAACCATGTGTGTGCACAAGTTGTGGGTTGTGGAACCCATATTCGCGGTTTTTATTCAATTATTGTTATTTGATTAATGATTTTAAATTCTTTTATAAAAATGTGGTGGAAAATCTTCTTAAATTTTACTTGATTGGGTTCTCAAACCCCCGATTTTTAATTAAATCCGCTTTTAATTAATCTAAATATTCCGCCACGTCACCTCTCGTACTCCGGGGCGTGACAGAATGGTATCAGAGCTCAAGGTTATGAACCTTGGGAATTGTGCACATATAGGTTTGACAATGAAATACTTCTGACAGTCCAAATTTTGTTTTCAGAAGTGAGAGAATGGCACCTAGACGTCATTCGACAGCTGACGCGGAGTTCGGAAATGATGAGGGCCTGATGAGGTCTATGATGGCGGCTTTCCGATAGATGGCAGCCAGGGCTAGACCGAAAGACTCCAGTGTTGGTAGTCGGCATGCTTTCTTTAAGGAATTTCGGCGGGCGTCAATTCCAACTTTTGATGGTAATGGGGATCCGCAGTTGGCGGAGTATTGGTTAGATTCAATCTTGAAGCATCTAGATACTCTTGGTGTCCCTGAGGAGTATCGTGTGGAGTTTGCGGCGTATAAGCTTGAAGGTGGCGCTAACACCTGGTGGAAACAAACTAAGCGTCTGGAGCGCGGTGGCAATATCAGTTGGGACAAGTTCGAGGAGCTGTTCTATGATCGGTATTTTCCACAGGGATATAGAGATCAGAAAGCAGCTGAGTTTTATAGATTGCAGCAGGGTGATATGTCAGTTCGGGAGTATGAGGCAAGGTTTAACGAGTTGGCTAGGTTTGCTCCATCAGCTGTGGCATCGGAGCGTGAGAAATGCATCAAGTTTCAGGAAGGACTCAATGCTCCTATTCGGCGGCAGTTGGTTGCTCTACGGCTTAGGAGTTTCGGAGAGCTTGTGTCGTCGGCGATCTCCGTGGAGAATGATTACGTGCAGTATTGTGAGGATCGAGCCAAGGCTTCAGGAGGACCGCAGAGGAGTGGCAGGAAGAGCACCAGTAGTCGTCCAACTCCGGGGAAAGGCAAGCAAGGCGGTACGACCAGTGGTAGCAGCAGTTCGTCTGGCAGCGGGCGCAGCAATCCCTACAGCTTTCATTGTCATTTCTGTCAGCAGCCCGGACACATCAAGAGGAATTGCCCAATCAGGAGTGCTCGTCTTGGATCGCAGACCGGTGAGGATGCCAGTCGTTCGTCTCAGCCTCAGCCTCAGACCCTACCTCCACCTCTGCAGTACCCGCAGTTGCAGTATCCGCAGTTTTCTCCTCAGCAATTCTCATATCCGGCACGGGGACAGCAGCAGCAGTATTTCCAGCGCAGTGTTCCTCAGTATAGAGCTCCGAGTGCAGGTAGTGTGCAGTTGTCTCCATCTCAGTAGTATCGACCGAGTAATGCAGGACCCAGCAATGTCGGTAGAGGAAAAGGAAAGGCACCAGTGCAGGTTCATGCGATGGCATCTGGAGGGTCAGATTCTTAGACTGGTAACGCAGTTGTTGATGGTATGATCTTGGTTTCCAGATCTCTAGCACGCGTTTTATTTGATACCGGTGTATCTCATTCTCTCATTTCGAGTTCTTTTGTACATGCCTTGGGATTAGAGATAGAAGAGTTTAATGAACCCCTAGCTATAATTTCTCCCTTGGGGCGGGTGTGTGTAAATCATATGTGTAAATCTTGTAAAATAAAGATTGGGGATGAGATTTTGAAAAGTGATTTGATTATACTCCCCATGAGTTTCTATGATGTGATTCTAGGGATGGACTGGTTGTCCAGGTACAGTGCAGTTGTGGACTGCCAACTTAGAAAAGTGACCCTAGTGTCTGATAGGGGGACGGTAATCACTTACCAGGGTGGTGGTGATTGGCTAATGAGTGAGCGTCTCATGAAGTCATGTCTAGGAGGGCGAAGGAATCTAGATTGTTTTGCTTTTCTTGCCAATCTAGATTGCGAGCCCTATGTTTCGAGTAGTGGTGTAGCAATTCCGATGGTTGATGAGTTCGAGGATGTTTTCCCCGACGAGTTGCCAGGATTACCACCGCATCGGGAAATTGAGTTTGGTATCGAGTTGTTTCTAGGGACATCATCGATTTCTATGGCACCTTATCGGATGGCGCCGGCAGAAATGAAGGAATTGAGGAAGCAGCTTCAGGAGCTTGCTGATAAAGGATATATTCGGAATAGCACATCTCCGTGGGGAGCACCAGTTTTGTTCGCTAAGAAGCACGATGGGACTCTCAGGTTATGTGTGGATTATCGGCAGCTAAACCGTGTTACGGTGAAGAACAAGTATCCTTTGCCTAGGATTGATGAGCTATTTGATCAGTTGGGAGGTTCGCGATACTTCTCGAAGATTGATTTGCGTTCAGGTTATCATCAGCTCAGGATCAAGGAGGAGGATATTCCTAAGACAGCTTTTAGGACTCGGTATGGGCACTTCGAGTTTCTGGTTATGTCTTTCGGGTTGACGAATGCTCCAGCAGCTTTCATGGATTTGATGAACAGGATATTCAGGCCGTATCTGGATCAGTTTGTGATCGTGTTCATCGATGACATTCTTGTGTATTCTAAGACATGGGAGGAGCATGAGCAGCATCTTCGGATCGTGCTTCAGACTTTGCGGGAGCACCAGTTGTATGCTAAGAGGGAAAAATGTGAGTTCTGGTTGACCGAGGTCAAATTTCTGGGTCATGTCATTTCGGAGCATGGTATTTCAGTGGATCCGTCCAAGATTGAAGCTATATTGGAGTGGGAACGACCAAGGAATGTAGCGGAGATTCGCAGCTTCTTAGGACTTGCTGGATATTACAGGAAATTTGTAAAGGAATTTTCGAAGATTGCAGCTCCGTTGACGAGGTTGACCAAGAAAAATGTCAGGTTTGAGTGGGATGAAGATTGTGAGTCTGCTTTTCAGGAATTGAAGAACCGGTTGACTTCAGCTCCAGTGTTGATTATTCCGAGCAGTGACGAGCCGTATGAGGTTTATGCTGATGCTTCAGGGCGTGGACTTGGATGCGTGTTGATGCAGCATGGACGTGTGGTTGCGTACGGATCGAGACAGCTACGACCTCACGAGCGGAATTATCCTACTCACGATTTAGAGCTTGCAACGGTGATCTACGCGCTGAAGATTTGGAGATGTTACTTGTATGGAGCGTCGTTTCAGGTCTTCTCCGATCATAAGAGTTTGAGGCATTTGTTCACTCAGAGGGATCTCAACTTGAGGCAGCGCAGATGGGTGGAGTACATGGAGGATTATGACTTCGCGCTGCAGTATCATCCCGGGAAAGCTAATGTGGTAGCGGACGCGCTTAGCAGGAAGTCTTCAGGGGTTCTCGCTTGCTTGATTTTTGAGGACTGGAGCAGGGATGCGACAGTGAGTGAGTATCGGCTACAGTATCATGAAGACGGTGATCGAGTTTTGTTATATCACGTGAAAGCGACTCTAGCTCTTGTTCGGATGGTGAAGCAAGGTCAGTGGCAGGATCGACATTTGCAGGGGATTTGGTCGCGGATTCAGAACGGGGAGCAGTTTGAAGAATGGAGCGTGCATGCAGATGGATCGTTGTACTTCCGGGAGCGTCTTGCAGTTCCAGTTATCGCCGAGGTGACGAAAGCCGTTCTAGACGAAGCTCATAGGTCTCAGTTCGCTATTCATCCGGGGAGCACCAAGATGTATCATGATTTGAAGAGGCAGTATTGGTGGAGAGGCATGAAGAAAGATGTTCGCGAGTACGTGGCCAAGTGTTCGACGTGTCTTCAGGTGAAAGCTGAGCATCAGAAGCCTGCAGGTCAGCTTCAGCCGCTTCCTATTCCAGAGTGGAAATGGGAGCATGTGACGATGGATTTTCTCACAGGTTTGCCGAGGACGGAGCAGCGGCACGATGCAGTTTGGGTTGTGGTCGACAGGTTGACGAAATCGGCGCATTTCATTCCGTTTAGGTCGACGTGTTCCAGGAAGATTCTCGGGGAGTTGTATATGCAAAACATTGTGAGGTTGCATGGAGTTCCTTTGTCCATCACCTCTGATCGAGACACCAGGTTTAATGCTAAGTACTAGAGAAGTTTTCAGGAGGCTTTGGGTACGGATTTGAACTTCAGTACGGCGTTTCATCCTCAGACTGATGGGCAGTCTGAGCGGGTTATCCAGGTTCTCGAGGATATGTTGCGTGCTTGTGCGTTGGACTTTGGCGGAAATTGGAAGCAGTGTTTGCATCTAGCGGAGTTTGCGTACAACAACAGTTATCAGGCGAGTATCGGTATGGCACCATTTGAGGCATTGTATGGGCGACCGTGTCGGTCACCTGTGTGTTGGGTCGAGCCGGAAGATAGAGTTATTCTTGGGCCGGATGAGATTCGTGACAGCAACGAGAAAGTCGTGGTGATTCGAGATCGGTTGAGGGCAGCTCAGAGTCGGCAGAAGAGCTACGCGGATAGGAGACGTAGACCCTTAGAATTCGCGGTTGGAGATTTTGTTCTCTTGAGGGTGTCGCCTCGTAAGGGAACTATGCGGTTCGGAGTGAGTGGGAAGCTCGCGCCGAGGTATATCGGGCCGTTCGAGATCACTCAGCGTGTTGGTGTGGTTGCTTATCGGATTGATCTTCCGCCTGAACTTTCTCATGTGCACGATGTGTTTCATGTGTCGATGCTTAGGAAGTGTCCACCTGAGCAGGATAAGATAGTTTCGTTTCGCGATGTGCAGCTTCAGGAGGATACGACGTACGAAGAAGTGCCGACTCAGATTATCAACCGGAAAGTGATTAGCTTGCGTCGTCGTGAGATACCGTTGGTAAAGGTCGTGTGGTAGCATCACGGGGTTGATGAAGCCACTTGGGAATTAGAATCGAATATGCGGGAATTATATCCGCATTTGTTTTGTTTCTGAAATGAGTTGTAAATTTCGTGGACGAAATTTCTTTTAGGGGTGGAGAGCTGTAACGTCCCGAAATTTATTTAACATTAATGTAATGTAAATGATGAATTAGTGTGCCATAATTAAAGTTTTAACTTTAATTAGATTATTTGGTTGGATTTTGAAATTTTGGTTGTTTTGTTAAACTGATGTATTCAAATGATTTCTCATTTGTTTTAAAATGATGTTTTGAGTTTTAAAACACAACAATTTGTAAAATGTTAAAAATACTCTGTTTTACAAAACCGTGGGCGGCACATGGTTTTCGCACAGTAAAACCGCCCACCGATTTTCTCTATTTATTTCCCTCTTCTCTCTCTCTCCTCATTCACGAGTTCTCTCTCTCTTCTCTCTCTCGGCAGTCCCTCTCTCTCTCTCAATCTCTTTCAAAAATTTTTGTTTTTCATTCGAATCCAAGCTTCGGAACAGCAAGGAGGAAGCTCGGGGACGTGATTCGGCGACCGAGAACGCGGATTGAAGCTTCGATTCGAGGTTAGATTCGAAATTTCTAAACTTTTTACAAAATTTTCGATTTTGTGTGTTTTTGAAATCTAAGTTTGTTTTAGCTTAGAAAACCGTGGATTTGTGTTAAATGAGCTTAGAACAACTAGAATCTAAGCCTAGATTGAAGAAAAACGGATTGGATTCAAGATTTTCATTTTTCTCCTATTTTCCTCATTTTCGGATTTTTGAGGATTTTGAGTTTAAATGTTGTTTAAATGATCCCAAACATGTTTTAGAATGTTTTTCTATCAACTATGATTATTTTTCATGCCTGGGATTTGAGAAAAACAGGTTAGAATCAAGATTTGGATTTTGGGGATCGAGAAACCCGTGGCTGGGATTTCTGGATCTTCCCAGTTCGACAGGCCGAAGTTCATGTTCGGCAAGCCGGAGTGATGATCGGCAGGCCGGTGTTCTTCCGATCGGAAGGCCGAATCTGGGGCAATGTTCGGCAGGCCGAACCTTGTTTCCGGCAGGCCGAACTGTGCAGTTTGGCAGGCCGAAGCAGGGCGTCCGGCAGGCCGACCGAGGCATGGAAAATTTTGTGATTTTTACCCGATTTCACTGTTTTGAACCCAGATTTAAACCCCAACCTTATAGAATGATTTTAATGATACAAATGGCACACTAGGACATCATGGAATGATTTAGTAACATAGAATGTTTCGAACTAGATATTGATCGACTTAGTTTGTATCTAGGATTGTTCGTGGTTCCGTGGAGCTAACGTATAGCGGACCAGGATTACGGTGTGGGGCACCGGCACGAGTATCGAGGTAGGACTTCTATCCTATTTCTTTGGTAGCCTGGTTTGAAATGATTTGGCTTTAAAAAGGATTTCTATCAAAATGTTTTCAACGGTTGTTTGAAAATGATTTTATCGGTAGTATTTTAATACACCGTGATTATGAAATGAATTTCATAATGAATGTAATTGACAATACTCGGTAATTGGGTTTGAATGATAATGATAACAAACACTAAGGTATGATGCCATATCAGAGATCGGGTCGTGTGACGATCGACCTTGGGGGCAGGTCCCGAAACCCAGCTGGGCCACTACGGTGGTGATATCATGGTTTGCCTAGGTAAAAGTAAATTGGTGTTTTGACTTGACGAGTAGACTGTTCTGTGTCAGAACGGTTCTACTCAATTTATTTATTTATTTATTTATCTAACGTCTTATTTCTGTATACTCCTGATAATGTTATGTTTCTTTACATTAAATCATTTTATAAAACCTAGTCCTACTGAGCCTTTCGCTCACGTTTTATTGTTTTAAATTCCCCCCCCCCCTTCTAGGTGGTTTTCCATATAGGTTTGGAGGAGATTCTTCAGACCGGACTCAGGAGCACTAGGAGAATTTATTTATATTCAGTATTATTAAATCAAGGCATGTAAGACTTAACTTTATTTGTACCTGGACTGTGATTGTATTTATGATATTGTCAGAACCATGTGTGTGCACAAGTTGTGGGTTGTGGAACCCATATTCGCGGTTTTTATTCAATTATTGTTATTTGATTAATGATTTTAAATTCTTTTATAAAAATGTGGTGGAAAATCTTCTTAAATTTTACTTGATTGGGTTCTCAAACCCCCGATTTTTAATTAAATCCGCTTTTAATTAATCTAAATATTCCGCCACGTCACCTCCCGTACTCCGGGGCGTGACACCTCCTTGCTAATGATGAGGAAATTTGGAGGAAATTATATTCAAGTGTGACAACTATGTATAAATTTTTTTGAAGTGAAGAGGATAAAAAAAAAAGATAGATTGTGCAGTCCATATCATATAAAAATGGTTATGAGTAATGTTTTATTCCTTTCTTGGCCCTCAAAGGAATTTATGTTGTCGCATCAAGTGAAAGAAAACAAGACAAAAAATTAGTAGATTTGAAGCTCAAGTAATACTTTCCTCAAAATGTTTTATATGAACATCTATGAAGGATTTAATAACAAATTATTTCGAAAGTATAACAAATCCATAAATTCAACAAGTTGTAATCCTATAAAATTCTCATTATCTCTCTAGTGGTAAAAGAGAGAATCCGTTTTTCAGGAGACTCTCGTGCAAGAAACGCTCTTGCACTTTTCTTTTCTTTTCTTTTCTTTTTAGTTTTTCTAACTTTTTCTTCTTTCTCTTTTCTCTCATTTTTTTTTCTATTCTGATCTTTTTCATACATATTTGTACTTTTCACATTCGTGTCCTTTTCTTTATGCATTCGTATTTGTCAGTTTTTAAAATTTTTTACCTTTTCTTATTAATATGCTTAATACACACACGCAAACTTGTCAACTAGTAAAGATAAAATCACCATAAATTTAAATTCTAATTTTGACTAGAGATCGTATGTAGCCTGATACATTAACAGTCACGTATTATATATTAGAAAAACTTACCTAGACACAAATAAATCTATATATGAGACAATTCCATTTTCCTCAGTTTTAACTTTCCAGAAAATTAAAACGATTATCTGTGGCTAAACCAATGTATATTAGAAGCTTATCTAAAAACATAATTCGAATAAAAAAATTTATTCCAAAGTTTTAAATCAACTTTATTATATTATTTTTTTTGTAAAATTTATATTATTATAATGTGTTTGCTAAAAATTCATATGTGGGTTCGAATTATGTTCTCACAATGGGCTCTAAATTGGCTATGCAATCAGTTTTTGGGACCTTTCCCCAATTAATGATATTATCTGAATTATTTAAAAAAATCTACTAGAGATTATCAAGATTAACCTCAGGGCTTTAGGAAGAGCGATTTGTAATTTGAAGGGCTTTTTGTGTTGGCCGGCATCATCATTAATTAAGAGCAGTTCAGCTAAGTCAACCTGTTAACATTTTTGTCACGCGTGGAATTTATGATCCAATTAAAAGGTGCAATTTAATGCAGAAGTTAAATGGTCCAATGCAAGGTCAAATCACAAAAAATGCCTCACGGGACCATCCGACGTTAGTTTTGGCTTGTCGAAGGTGACGAATTTCTTTTAATGTAAAAGGATACACAAAAGCTTGTAGATTATATATATATATATTATATATGTATATATTTAACAGTGTTGACCCTATCTTATGAAATTATTTTAGCATATATATATATATATATATGAAGTGAAATGTATACATTGATTATTTTTAAACTGTAATTTATAATTAAATTAAAGATGTGATATTATTTTTGAACTATAGTTTATAATTAAATTAAAGAAGTTACATTACATAATAATAATAAAATAAATAATACAAGTATTTAAATTAAAAACACATATTAAAATAATATATAAAGAGTTTACAGACATGATATAGATAGTTTCAAGAGTATAAAATACTATATATAATCAGCTATCTTAACCATATATGTATAGAGATTACAGAAGTATCGATAAAAAAAAATCAGACCTTAAACGGTATGCGTTTTAAGAGTACTAGTTACTCCATTATATCATCCATTTTAACACTAGATTCAATAAAACTAAAGGTTTGAACAACAACATGTCATAAAAAATACAAGATGTATTGGGGAGCGATTATCCAAGGCACAAAAAAATATAAATAAACATGCTATAAGTGAAACCAAAAGATTACAAGTGTACGTTCAAAACCAATGGTCGCTTCCTGCTTTCTTAATTACAATCAAACTTGAACATTGCAGTATCAGACTTTATATGAATGACTTGTATTTTGTGAAACAGGTCTTCAATTGTTGAATTAGTAACAAAGATTTTTCTCCCTGACTTTACAATGAACTTTTGTTCCACAAAACTAAAAACTTTTAAAAGATAATCATAAAAATCATTTACAGTCAAAAGACCTACGAGTTTAGAATGAATGCTCACAAAACTCTTACTAGCAACTATGAATAACCCTTCAAGGATGCCTAAGCTACCAAGTAATGTAATGAAAGCATCAAAGTTATGGATCATACCTTCAAGACGCTTTGAGATATTCAAAACTCTCTCCTCATTATCTATAGTTTTTCTATAGAGGTTCTCTTCAATTAGAAGGTGAGAGATAATCCCTATACATAGCTATCTTTAAAATGTGGTGTTGTTAATTTCCTTATAAACCCTAACTTATCTCTTCGTAAATAAGTTAATCATTCTACCTGTTAAGACTTATATTAAATATTCTGCGGCATCTAATTATGTACTGGGTAACTTTTTTTTGAAAAGAATATCAAAAAAAAAAAAAAGAGAGAGAGAAAATCAAAATATAGTCAGACAGCAGAACACAAAATAAGTTTATTACATTATTGTCTTTGTTTTCTGCTGGAGCTTGAGGTTGAGATTGAGCGCTTGATTGCAGTTTTTTCTCTGAATTTTAATGGCGTCGAACATAGAGAACATGTTAAGCGTTGTACGGGGGATGGAAGAGGTAATGCATTCTGAAGATTTGAAGAGTGTATGGCTCTGGGGTGTTGCCGACAAGTTTGAGGAACTGAAAGAAACCATGTCAACAATCAGACGTGTACTGTTAAACGCAGAGAGGCAGCAAGTGCTTGACGAAGGAAAAAAGGGCTTTCTGGTGAGGGTTGAAGATGTAGTTTATGAAGCTTATGACTTGGTGGACGATTTCTCAGCGGTGGCTTTGGGACGAAGATTGCTCACGACGCCTCGAAACAAAATAGCCACTACGGTACTCAGTTTCTTCTCACTTTCCTTCTCAAACCTATTTGTTTTTCGACGCAAAATGGGATATGCAATCAAGAAAATCAAGAGAGCGCTTTCTGAGGCTCCTCATGAATTATTATACGGCGCATTAAGTGTTGATGAGCGGCAGAGTTTTGATCCCGAGGAGACAATTTCTGAAGTAAAGAGCGATTACGGCCTTGAAGTTGCTGAATTTTCAAGTGCAATGAGGAAGCAGACTCACTTTTTTGTACCTCAGGACGAGATTATTGGGAGGGTACCTCAGGACGAGATTATTGGGAGGGAAGCTCACAAGGCAGCAATCATGGAACAGTTGTTGGCACACAATTCTGGAGAGAATGAATTAATGGTCATCGCCATAGTTGGCAGGGGAGGAGTGGGGAAAACAGTACTTGCACAGCTCATCTTCGATGACGCCCAGGTCCAAGACCATTTTGATTTAAGCATCTGGGTGCATGTCAATGAGGGCTTTGACTTAAAAATAATTATGACGACTATCGTTGCATCTGTGACAAATAAAGACCAATCTCACCATTCACGGGATGAATTGGCACGTCTTCTTCGTCAAGAAATACTTGGAAAAAGGTATCTCCTTGTACTTGATGATGTGTGGAATGAGAATTATGAAACGTGGCGAGATTTAAGATCCTCTTTATCTGTTGGTGCATATGGAAGCAGAGTAATTGTAACTACACGTAATCCACAAGTTGCAACAATGACAGCGGTCATGCATCATACACATCAATTGGAACCTCTAGATGGCGAGAGTTCTTGGTCTTTATTCGTGAAAATAACCTTTGAGAATGGTCAAGAGCCCGCTAACTCTAAGATTACAGAGATTGGAAAGAAGTTTTTAGGACATTGTGCGGGACTCCCCCTTGCTATAAGGGCAATAGGAAGCGCGTTGGCTTTTAAAGATGAAACAGTGTGGCAATCATACTACGAGAAGTTCTTAGAGATATCTAAGGAGGAATCACATATACCAGCTAGTCTTAAGTTGATTTATGATGTCTTGCCAGACAAGCTGAAACCTTGTTTTGCTTATTGTGCTCTATTTCCTGAAGATTATGAATTTGACGTGCAAACTCTTGTAAATTTGTGGATGTCACTGGGGTTTATAAAGTCAAATTCTAGATTATATTCAAGCCTTGAGGATTTGGGTTATGAGTGTTTTGTAGATCTACATGGCAGGTCATTCTTCCAAGAAACTATAAGAGATGAGTGGGGCCGTATAACAAAATGTCAAATGCATAGTTTGGTGCGTGATCTTGCCAGATTTGTAGCTCCTAAGGTCTATGCAACTTTAGGTTTGACGGGGGGAGATAATGGAACAAAAACTCATCATGTATCATTTGATTTCCATTTGGATTCATCATGGCATATTCGTTCATTGGCTCAATCAAAACGGATTCGAAGTTTGATTTTGCCTAGGCAATTGCGACAGGAGGTTGAAGGGCGATCAACCGAGTCCATTTGCAAAGAAGTTACAAGATTTAAGTACTTACGCATGTTGGATTTGCATAATTCAGGAATCAAGGTCGTACCGGATACAATTGGTGATTTGATATTTATGAGGTATCTTGATCTTTCTCAAAATTTAAATATCAAGGCTTTGCCAAAGTCTATTGGTAGGCTGCAAAATTTGCAAACTTTGAAACTCAATCATTGCAGTAATCTTCAAAAGTTTCCTGGAGCCATAACGAAGCTAGTCAATCTGAGAAGTCTTGAAAACGAGTCCTGTTACTCTTTGACTCATATGCCACAACGGGTCGGGAAACTTTTTAATCTCCATGCATTATCGGAATTTGTATTGTGTAAGGACACCGGCTCTGTCTCCAACCAGGGTGCTAGGCTTGACGAACTGGCGGAACTCAATGAATTGAGAGGCAAGCTCAAAATTAAAAACTTGAGCTGCTCCGGAGGTGATCAAAAAACGAAAGCAATATTGAACCAAAAGCAGCATCTTGTGTCCTTAGCATTGATGTGGGATATTGATGCTACTATTATAGAATCTGATTGCAAAAAGTTACTGGATGTTCTTCAGCCGCAGACAAATCTCAGAGAATTGTCGCTATCTGCTTATGGAGGAGTCACGTTTTCAAGTTGGCTTCCGCTACATGAAAATCTTGTGAAATTTTCATTATCTAGATGCATGAAATGTCAATGCCTACCACCACTTGATCGCTTACCCCTTCTTAAAGTGCTACTGGTGGACGAGTTGCCGGAGTTGGTGTACATTTCTGACAAAACGACTAGAGATGAATCGGGAGCATTCTTTCAGTCTCTTAAAGAGCTTCAGCTTATGAATTTGCCAAAGCTATCGCAGTGGTGGAAAGATGCAGCTGATGTACGAGAAACCGCATTTCCTCATCTTTCTAAGCTTATCATCAAGGATTGCCCCAATCTGAGTTCCATGCCTCTGTTCCAACGTTTAGAAGAACTATTAGTGCTGAAAAATACTAAGTGGCAGCCTTTCCAGGCAACTCTTGAAGCACGTCGAATTCCAAGAACGACATCTGAAGCATCATCATCTACTTCCTCCACGATTGTCCCTGTCCCTCTCTCCAAATTGAGGGCTTTATGTGTGATCAACATGCCAAATGGTGGTCCGAAAATGTGGGAGTCCCTGACAAGCCTCCATTCTCTGACAGTCGATCATCTTCAAGATACAAAGACTTTCCTTGATGGGCTTGAGAGAGTAACCAACCTGCAAGAACTCCATATTTGGCGATGTGCTAGTTTGGAGGAGATAAGTTGGATCAGCAAAATCAGATCACTTAGGATACTTTCACTCAGGCTCTGCCCCCAGTTGACGATACCTCGTGAACAAATTAGCATCCTCACCTCCTTCCAAAAAGTGGAGATTGAGGAATGCCCTCAAGTTTCTCACATTGAACGCATGCTCGAGGATCGCTTATACAGGAGACTATAATTTAAAATTCCATTTTTCAGGTATTGCTGCTTATTTCTTATTAATGAAGTCCTATCATTGGCATCTCTTTTTGACATAGTTTTTCTTTTTCTTTTTTTCTACCCTCTAATTACATCTTTGAATATTGTTCTGCTTTTCCTCTGGATTAGGCCTGAATAAAATAAACTTACGAAGTGAGATTACGCCGAAAGAGAAGGTCCTGAAGGTAAGTTCATGAGTTTCTCAAGCTCAATTTTTATTTCTCAGAAAGACGTAAATTTCATATCATTTACAAATATCCTCTCAGCTGAACTGTTAGCCTTTTTTTTGAAGATTTTTTCTATTCTTGCCTATTTTGCTACTCCACCTATAATCCGAGAGTTCTATTGTACAGAAAAACTTGAGCTACAGATTTACTTTTTCTTGATTTGCATTTGGTGTTTGAGATATTAAAGGATATATTTGGTGATTCGGTTATTTGACAGCATTTACTATTATTCTGGTGTAGAATTCATGTAGGTTACTTGGCAATACTGCTTGGTGCTCCTTCATGTCAGGCTTTGTTTCTATGATAGACAGCTATGCCTTTCGTCTTTTCAAAGAATAAGCGGGGTTCTTCGGAAGCATGTGGTTCTTTGGTCTTCACGAATTGCTCATACTGTTGGTTTCTCTCCGAAGATCATGCACTCTTTTTTCCTTGTCTAGTTTTTTTCCCACTGGGTTTTTTCTAGCAAGGTTTTTAACCAGGCATTCTCTCTGTTTAATCTTGTGGAGCTTCTTGGTGTCAATTTAAAATAAATATTTTTAGATTTAATTTCGGTAATTGTTTTGGTTTGTGATCTAGGCTCATGTAGGATTGTCTTTGTCATTGTTATTGGCATTTAGCCTGACTTGTTTGGCTGTTTTTTGAACCTTTAATGTTTTCTTTCTGTTAAGCTAGTTTTGGAGCACATGCAAATTCAGTTTGTTTAAGTAGTTTTTATACATATATGTTAAGTTTTAAATAGAAAAAGTGATTTTTCTTAATTTATTATTTTTTAATAGTTTTGTAGAATCTAATTCATTAATAATAAAATTTAAATTTAAAATAATATACGGAATATTTATCAGTTAATTTTGCATAACATTAATCATAGATAAGGTTTTACAAATTTTACTCGTTTCTAATAATTTTATACATGTGATTAATATACAAGTTTATGTAGGGCTTAAACAGTTAATTGTAAGTTATTGGGCCTCAAAAATCTACAATAGCAAGTAAAGCTTGTGATAAAAATAAATGAAAACAAGTGTAGATAAATAATGCGGCGGACCTTTTAAAAAAAGTAATAAAGCGGCAGTGAAAAAAAAAACAAAAAACAAAAAACAAATTGGTGCTATGCTTTTACAAAGAAGAGATCGTTTGGCAACATCATTCAAAAAAATGTCGTTTCAATTGTTACAGTGTAAATTTTTTACATGCTATAATATAAAAGCAAAAATAGGCTACAGTGTAGATCACATATTACAATAAAATCATTCTAACTTTTGGCCTAACTGTGTTACCAAATGCACTCAAAAAGAGATAAAACTGGCCTAAGGTTTGAATGGAAATGTATTGAAAGAAAATATATTTAAACAGAATATAGTTAAAAAAAAATTTTAATGAAGATACATTTGATAGACAAATTACTTAGGGCACATGTAAGAAAATGTCGTGTTTAAGTAATAGCATATACCACAAATGGTGGTGGCATGGCGATAAGAGGATGATCCACGAGGACTCTTTCTAGTATCCATTCTCTTGATTCATAGTGAGGCTTTTGGGTTAACTAGATACCAATAGATGAAAACATAGCTCAAGTTTCCTTGTCGTCGTACTTGTGGTTTTAGAATATTTCTTTTAAGGTGCTGGACCGGAACATGAGAACACCTTATCCTTAGTACATACGTTCAGCCAACGAAAAAGTCTTTGTAAGGCCAAATTTGGAAGGACCGTAAGAAAAGAAATTATTTAATATGAGGCAAATTTGTAAACGACAAAGTTAATTTCACACATGTTCCTTGGAGTTTAATTTCAAAGGTGAATCCCACTTTGCTATTTAAAAGTATATATATATATATATATGGACCAAAATAGGGAAAACCCATAAAATTTAGAGAAAAAGCAAGGTAGGCTTTTGCTATAATATTCCACAGTTGTTACTTGAAAAAAGAAAAGAAAAGAATAGAAATTCTTTGTGGCCTCTCAACTCGTTCGCTTGTAGGGCCTTTACAGGCAGACATGGAATTAGCAATTAAAGCTAATGTTGCAACACTCCTTTACATTGTTAATTTTCTCTTCCTGTACAAGTTTTGTTATATTAGTTGATGAATTGACTTTGAAACTTTATCTCTCTCTCATTCTACTTTCGTCTTACCTTCATTATCCTTTTCTTGTCTGTCATTATAATCAACTGTAATTTAGTTTAAATATGCATCTACCCATTATCCCCAGAAAGGTCCAGAAGCTATGGGATGTATGGGATCTGCGTGTGTGCATCCTCACAAGCCTCTCATTTCAGGCTTTCCTTCTGTTGCTGGCGCCATTCCGACAGCGGTCCAGAAGCGATCTCCTCTTCAAGTCCATCTGGGCGACGTACTTGCTCGCAGACTGGATCGCCGCCGTCGCCATCGGACTAATCACCAAGAGCCTTGGCGACCACACCGACCCCGAAAACAACGACGACCTTTTCGCCCTGTGGGCGTCATTTCTCTTGATGCATCTTGGCGGCCCCGACGGCATCACTTCACTGTCTCTTGAGGATAATGAGTTGTGGATTAGGCACTTGTTTGGACTCTGTTTACAAGTTTTCTCTGCTCTTTATAGCTTCTACTTGACGCTTACTTCAAACAAGTTGTGGTTTCCTTCCATCCTTGTGTTTATTGGAGGAAGTATTAAGTTTGGAGAGAGAACTTGGGCTCTACGTCTTGCGAGCTTGGACAGTTTCGGAGAAACTGCTTTGCCTGATCCGAATCCTGGGCCGGACTATGAAGAGGCTGCAGCAGAGTACTCTGTTATGATGTCGACGCAGTTTTCTGCCGGAGGACGAGGGGGAGGAGGAGTTGGAAATATTTTAAGCGAACCCGCTAAGTCTGCAGTCGAAGGACGAACTGAACAAAATTTATACGAGATGAAGCAACTAGAAGTGGCGTATTCCCTCTTTGAAAGCTTTAGGGGACTAATTGTGGGCTTCCTTTTAAGCTCCAAAGACCGAGACACAAGCCGGAGTTATTTTGAGCAACAAGATCCTACTGACGCCTTTAGACTAGTGGAGTATGAGCTGAGCTTCATGTACCAAGTCCTCCACACAAAGTCCGTTGTTGTACACACCAAAATTGGGTATGTCTTGCGCTGTATTAGCTTTTTGTCCACGTTTGGTGCCTCTTTGTTCTTTCTTTTAGTTGACAAAAGCGGGTTTGGTAAGTTTGAGATCGCTGTTACTTACGCCTTGTTCCTCGGAGCCATCATCCTCGATGTCATTTCCATTGCTAAGCTTGTCTTTTCAGACTGGATCCTCTTGGCCTTCAAGGATAGTCAGATCATTAAACATGTTCCAACAAGGATTTTGACAAGATCAAGGTGGTCCGGCTCAGTGTCACAGGACAACATGATAAGCTATTGCCTACCGCCCACGGTAAACTTCACGTTCCGCGGCGAGTTGAATAGCTATCGACGCATTTATGGTGTTTCTGAGACGATCAAAATGATGTTGCGTTATTCTTCATCGTCGGAGAAGGTACCCAAATATTTGAAAAAGTTTATTATAGATGAGTTGAAGAATAAATCCAAGAAAGCAAACAATCCAAGAGATGCAACGGAGGAGTGTTCAAAGAGAGGCGATTCGGCTCTCTTGCAGAGTCCTTCTGGCTATATCAAGCTTAAATGGAGCATCGGAGAGTTCCAATACGCAGAAAGCCTTCTTCTCTGGCACTTGGCCACCGAACTCTGCTACCATCAGGAAGCCAATTCAAGTACGGATCCAGGAGAAGAAGAAACAATTCTTAAGCTCCTTGCTCAACGTTGTTGCTGCGGATCATCTATTCCCAAGTTTCTTAGAAGAATTTTTTGTAAATCATGCCTTCAATGCTGCGGAGATGCAACGAGTGATGGTCCAAACGATCAGGTCGATTTTAAAAGAAGTGGCAAGATGCTTTCCGATTACATGTTCTACCTTTTGGTCACCAAGCCAACAATGCTGGCCCCGGTTTTAGGAAATTGGAAAATAGTATTCCAAGATACTCGCGCTGAGGCCAAGAGATTCTTCAAGAAGCACAAGCTATCACGCCATTTGCAAGCCTGCAAGAGGATTTCTCTAGTTAAACCAAAAGTCAGATCCTCTGCTGTGAAGGGAAACAGAAGCAACTCCGTCCTCTTCGATGCGTGTATCCTAGCACAGCAGCTCCAAAAGGAGGCAGAGCAGTGGAAGATAATGAGCAGAGTTTGGGTGGAACTTTTGTCATACGCCGCCATTAATTGCAGACCTTTTGTTCACGCACAGCAACTAAGCAAAGGAGGAGAGCTTTTGACATTCGCATGGCTGCTGATGAACCACATGGGATTGGGAACGCAGTTTGCGGAGCAGGAACAACAATCGGGGACAGAAATGGAGACAATCATAGAGTAAAAATTGGTAGAGGATGTGTCATATGTGTGAGTTTACATGTTCCTAATTCCTATTTTGTTGACGAAATTTCCAAGACAGATTAAGGTCTAACGTATGAACTTGTCAAAGCTTTTATGTAACTTGGGTTAGAGAAAGATGTTGTGGACTAATTGGCCCTACCTCAATAGAAAGTAACTGTTTTCTAGTGAATAAAGCGAATTATCAGTAGTTGCATTCATGTGTAAACCTTTTTTTTTTTTTGGTTGTGTTTATCTGTGCGTGTATAAACAGGTAAGAACATGAAGTCTGTTCTTCCTAAAGTTTAACGTTCTCTCTCTTATTTTATTGATTTCTATTTCTTTTTTAATAAATATATAGTGTATTAATTTCGCCTTGTTTGCGTGTAAGATTACCACAACAAGCTGAAATGTAGGTAAGCCCACCTTCTTGCTGCTTAATTAGCAAGTGCTTGTGGCTTTATATTTTTAAACCACTTCCGGCCTCTGTCCCTTGTCTAAGGCAAAAGTGGAGTTCAATCTTGAATTTTATATGTTACAATCTGCTTCATCTTCTAATGGTAGCCTTAACGTCAGCCTTTTTCATCTCAACTGATGTTACAGAAGCTTAATTCGAAACAACAAAACACAGAAATAAAAAGGGTTAGACCCATTAATTGGTTATTCATACAGAATAGTTCAAAATTCATTGAAGTCTGGTTCTCATTAGAAGAATTTGAAGAAAGGGCCAAAAAAAATTTTGAATTGAGGAAATGACCTCTTTTTTTTAATCAAAAAACACGTTCTTTTTATAGGTAAATTGTCTTAGTTTTTTTAAAAAATAAAGAAAATGACTGTAGCAAGATAAAAAACCTCAACATGATGAAAAAAAAAACCGTTTTAATGTCTAAAAAGTCTTTTTTTGACCAAAAATTGACCCAAAAAAAATCATTGACCAAAAGATTTTTTTCCAAAAAAGTTATTTTTACAAATCACTCGTTTTCATTACAATAGCTAATTGCAATGTGTTTTTTAATGTGCTATTTGTTTTCATTTCCTTCCTCTCTATTAAACTACCTTTTTCCCTCTCGCCAGTTCACTTTAGCGAATATAATATTAGTGTTAAATATACATCAACAACTACATAAAACTTCTATTACGAAATAAACTCAAAAAGTTAAAAAAAAAAAAGTAATTAAAAATGTTAAAGGTTTGAAGGAGCTTGTACTGGTGGACTTTAAAGGATTATACTAGAAGACAAATATGGTCGACTTTAATGGGTTGTGAGGGGCGGTAAAAAGGTTGTACAAGCAGCGCTTTCTGGTGGGACCTATCTTCCTTTCATTCGATGACTTGCCAATAATTCACCCAAGAACATACTTTTAATTTTAATGAATGATACCCTTCAAAAAAAATTAATGATTGATAGCATGGTCACGGCATTCTCACTTTAAAGAATGGGGTTAATATTCAACTTATCTTCTTTTTTTTTTTCTTTCTTTTCACATGCCAAAAAAATCAGTTCTCCCTGTTTAGCTTGGCAAAAAAGTAGTATTAGTGCTTTTATTTCAAGTTCCATTCTCTTTGGAAGAACAACTAAAGGTTTGTCCCATTTGTTGTGACCATATAGAAAGAACAACATGAGAAAGGATTGTTTGTTCTATGTGACGGAGCTACACTCGTCATATTTTAGGATTTTAATTTTTACCCTGTAATTTTTCGTAAAATTTCTGTTTGTGCTTCCATTAATATCATTGTGCCCCCCTAACATTATATCATTACTTTGTAAGAAAAATTATAAATGCACCTCCACTTAATGATTAAAAAATACAAATATGTACATATTTTATAAAAAATTCTCTCAATTTGTAGCGCTTAAAAAATTTTCTAGCTTTATAACTGTTTATAGTGTTCGAGAACTTCGGTCAGTATTCTTTTTAATTTTGTTCTCTCTATACATGAGAAATAGCTTATTGATTCTCACAATTTTCTTTTTCCATTTGAAGCCCCTCTTCAATTTCTTGCCCGTGTGCCGTTCTCCCCTCTTCTACCACAGCATTCTTCTGCTGCCGGTTAGTCCATAATTACTTTGTTAGTCCATAATTACTTTGTTCTCTCCTTTTTTAACTTTGTTTTATATCTTAAAAAAAAAGAAAGAAAAAAAAAAGAAACCAAAGGACGTAAGCACTTGAATGACAACGAATAAGGCTCCTAGCATGTTGCTTCTCTCATGGTCTTGTGTCTCCGCTGCTATAGAATTTAGAATCTTTGATTGTGGAACTCGTTGATTCTGTATTTCTCTTTTAGGATTAATTTCACTTTTAACTCTTGAATTATGCAACCTGTCCCATTGTGACTCATAAATCTTAAAACGTAGTAAATCATACCCCTAAACTAAACTTGCCTTATTTTGGCCCTTCAATTACTAAATCAATTAAATATTAACCAAAACGATCCAAAAATTTCCTTTTTGCCTCTTAAACTAGGCCACTTGTCGTATTTTAACCCATAAACTTTAAACTATAATAAATCACACCCTTGAACTATGAAACTTGTCCTATTTTGACCCTTCAATTACTAAATTGGTTAAATATTGATAACTAATGAAAAAGTGTTAAAAACAGCCACATATTTGCACTTGCTATAGATATCCTACTTAAACAATAAACTAAGCATCTCAACTTCTAAATCTAAAAACTAGACAGTTTTGAAATCTACATTATAGGTTTTATAACCCTACCTATGTAGCCATTACTTAGCTACATAATCATAAACTTAAACATATTTTAACATAAAATACTAAAATTACAGAATAATTTTTTTTCTAAAATAAAAACTTGATAATAAATTGTTAACATATTTCCTTAAAAGGAAATAATAATTAATTCCCAAAGCTTAATTTCATAAATCTTACTTGTCAAAGTTACATTCTCAAACGTGATAATAAAGTTATATTAATTATTACGCTTTAATATAATCATAATTTCTAAAGACTTAATCCAATAAATCCATTACACATTAACTTCTTAAAACCTTTCTTGAAAACATAAAGATAATTATTTAGAAACTATTTCTTGATTTACATGAAAATATTTCTAAAACAATTCTACATTAAAATATCGTTATATATTTCTAACTTAAATGCATTTTAAATCCTTCTTAAAATTATAGTTATATTTTTCTCATAATTTATTATCTTAAAACTAACATTTTGATTTCTTAAAACCTATTCTCTATAAACTTATCATATTTATATTTATTTACAATTTATTACTTATCGTGACACCTGTTATTTTTCTAACGGTATCATTACAATTAAATTAATTATTAGTGTGCTAATTAAAATTTGCTTTAATGTGCTAATCCTCCAATTGGATGGATTGGTATCCATGGGACACCCTAAAACCCCTTTATTCAAGGGGAACACGGGTTCAACTCCTGGGGGACGCGCTCCCCCGCAGGAGGCAAATCCGTGTGGGGGCTCCCGACCTCCCTGAGACTTAACTCAGGGTCGCGCTGGGCTGCCTCCACAGTAATACGTTCGAGGTGCCCGCCAGGCTCCGGCCGGGGATCTCAACACCTCAACATTTGTTATGCACACCTCAAAAAAAAAGTTTGTTATGCAACTAAAATTTTAACTTGTAAAAAAAATGGATTGGGATAAAATAGTTAGAACACAATTAATCAACTAAACTCGAAATCATATATTTTTTACCTTTTCTTTTATTTCTTTGTACTTTATTTCTTTTTATTTTATCTTTAAATAGGTCACATGTGTCTTACGTGATACCTTTTTTTTTTTGTTTTAATTACAGGTGCTTATGATTAGACCTTATTTGTCATAGTTAGTTAAATTTAGGAACTCAATTGTCACAAAAAAAAATAGTTTAAGAATCATATTACAAATAAAAGTGCCAATTTAGGTAACGACATAACAAACAACATGAAACTCGTAAGGAGTTAGATGGTTTGGGTCAATAAAATGAAAACAAAAGATTAATAAATGGATCATGTTAGGGTTGATCATCCTAAAACGGTTTACAGGACTTGACATGATTAATTTAGGCATGATTTGAAACTTAATTATTTATGATGTAATATAAAAATTTATATGATGCATCATAAAAACATACTTTGCAATATAAATTTTATGAATTCTAAAATTTTTAGATGAATTTTACTTTTTTTCTTAAAAATAAAAGACAAAAGTTCTGTAAACCTATTATAAAACATGTTAAATAAGTGTATCAATTATTTATTAAATTATATCAATTTACATTTGTGACACCTGTTATTCTCCTAACGGGTATTAAGGTAATTAAATTAATTTTTAGTGTGCCAATCAAAAATTTGTTTCATTTAAAATCTATTTCACAATATTTATTTCTATCTATTTTTATATTTTCTAAATTTTTCCTATACTTATTTAGTATGTTTGCTGAAAAGCCTTGGAACTTCTAATAAATTTCAAAAATATCATTTTGGCATTATGTGTGCTAAAGTCTCCAGAGGAGACATGAGGATATTTTTTCCAACTACTCTTGACCCTCATTTTCTTCATTTCCTTCGTGACATGCTCCGACATGTCTCCTCCATAATTGCTTCTATCACCTCTCTTCAAAGACCTCATCTTTTCTTTCTTTTTCTTCCACGGTTCCCACACTCTTCTCATTTCTTTGCTGAAGCAAAATACTTAGAGAACTTCTTCAAGGCAGCCATAAAAATCAGCCACCATCACCTCCATTTAAGCAAGAATTTTAGCCATACTGAAGTCAAGGAACCTGTTTTGAAGCTATTTCAAGCTTCCAACTAGCCATAATCTAAGGTTAGAATCGTATGAACAAATTTAGTCTGTCATTTATAATTTTTGTTTATACTCAAGGATTATTCAAATTTGTGTTCTTAAACCTCAGCATATGTATAAAGTCTAAGTGTATACGCTGTAGACAGAAAAATTATATTGTTAAACTTTGTTATACCTTTATGGGTAGTGACTCTTTCTTGAAATTCTGAGATTAAATAAAAATGAATTTTGTAAATTAGTTTGAATATCTAAAAAGTAAACATCCTAAGCTTTTTAACGAGCTATCCTAAGCCTAAATCGGAGTTGTATTTTATTTTCTATGAATTTTTTAATTTTTGGATTAAAAATGAGTAAACCTGGCAGTGACAATATACCACCCGTTTATGCTAAGTAAACCACCTGTTAACCCGTGTGATGATTGTAGATAGTGAATATATCCTTTTTGCAAAAGTATATTGCCAGCTTGCCATGGTATACCAGCTGTTAACCTGAACTCAGAACCCATCTTTGCTCACCACCAAATTCCTTAATGTCTTGCAAACTTTCCAATATTATCCTAAGTGATTGACGAATCTTAGTAGAGACTAAAACATATAGATTACTTGTATATATTTTATATCGTATTAAGACAAAGATTGTTTACTCTGGTATTCAAAAGAGATTTGCATAAAAGCTTTAATGGCACACTAGTAAGATGGATTTACACATGATTTATTTATGAATATGGTTGTATGTTGTGCTCTAGTTTTAAATTGTCCTTATGTATGCCTTAGGATCAAGGGAGTGTGGAGCTAACGTTAATTGATTTTGGGATTAAAAGATTGGTGATAAACTTGAAAGGTAGGGATTCTATTACTCATCTTTTGTGAGGTTTTTATGGAATTAAAATTGATTGTTTTACTGCAAGATATATATATATATATATAGTTGAACTGCTATTATATGAGTATTACATATGAAACTATGACATGGACTCGTCTTGTATTGTATGGCGATGAACATAATGAATTGACACATGTTATAAATTGAGAAGCATGGTTAGGAAAACTGACTCTATTAATAATGATTGAATATGGAGAAATGGTGAGACGTGAAGAGGGCAACGGTTACGTCCTTGGGCATGAATACCCTAAAAGGTAAAATAGGGGGAAGGTGATGACGCTTCCTTGGGTTGAAAGTCCCATAACACACTGTACAAGAATCGACTTGGTGAGGACTCGGGGCTTGATGTCCCCTCACCGGAACACCCTTGGAATGTTTATAGGGTGATCAAACACGCCCATTTGGGTTTCGATGAGTTGAGTGATACTCTATTGAACGTGGGTACCTAGGAATAATGATGAAATGTAACATTTGTATATATGTATATGTATGAAACTCGGTAATGATTAACTATGGTATCCACAGAATATGATTATAATAAATCTCATAATATGAATAATGATGAGTATTAAATAACCATGCAGGTTTTAATGTGGTAATGATAAAAACCTAAAGGTGAGTAATGGTTTTCTCTACTGAGCATATTGTTGCTCATTCCCTTATGTTTTTATCTTTTCAAGACTCACTAAGTGTGAGGTGGCTATGAGAAAGATAGTTGAGGAAGCTATGTAGCTATATTACATTGAGACTGCTTCAATTATTAAGAATATTCTTCATGATAATGTAAGCATCAGTTGTTATTTTCTGTGACTGTATTAAAATGTGAGGAGGGTTAAAATGATGATGACAACAGTTTATATTATTAAATTTAAGGTGCTACATTTAAACTGTGGTTTAATTGTCGTTTATATTTTTATTTTGATTTGAGAGTTTTCATTGAAGCCCCGGGTAACTTTATTTTTAAGGTTTACTTTTATTTCTGATTTTTATTTTAATTCATTAAAAACTGTTAATCCCCATATAGGGGCGTTACAGAATTTTTGGTATCAGAGCCTAGGTTCGGTTAACCTAGGGAGTGTAGCACCACTTAAAAAAAAAATTGTTTTTGAGATAGTTTTGAAGCTGAATTTTTATTATCATCATCAAAATGAACCTTCACATTAATTTATACAGTCTAGAAAGATGTAACATGGAAAGGCCGTAGAATGAAAATACTAACGGTTATATGAGTACGAAAATTATATAGAAGGAAAGTATTATTAGTTATGAGAGAATGATAATTATATGGAATGAGTTTATAAGTAGAATACTTATGAGAGATTCGTATAATTTTAGGATCTATAAGCATATCTAATTCGTATAAAACGATGAGAAATTCGTATAGATACGAGAATTTAAGAGCCTTTTATCTCGTGAAAAACAATAAGAAATATAAGGCTTGATTTATTGATTTTAAAGTTTGGCATTGATATGCCAAATTCTTCATAATTGATTCAGACTTAAGTAATGATTATGTGTAAATTCGATGGAGCACATAAATGTCAATAACTGTTCTTGAAAGTTTTATTTACTTGAGGAATATGAGATAAGTTAGGAATCCATGGTATTGAATCTTGAGTGAGATAAATATTAGACTTTTGGTCCATTGAGACTGTGTAAAGGCAAGAATGCATGAATCTCAAGGTTGGAATATTTTGTTACGTACATTGTATTTAAGTGTATCAGTGAATCTTTATGAATAGATGCAATGTGAAAATGACCAATAGGAGTTTCCTTAAGTAAATCATAATACTTAAAGCACCTATAATAATTTTGGATAATTACTATAAAAGGTTTAACTTCTAGATGTTTAGATGTGAATCTTTTGATTACCTAAGGTTTTGTTATATGAGGAAATTAAATATTGTATAAGCGGAATTGTGGGGATTGTAGATGTTCTTAAGTAGTAACATCAAATGTCTTTGTTCATTGATATGGTCTATGTTGGAAGACATAAATCGTATTAATTTCAAGGTTAGTCACATTCTAAACCCTTGGTAGTAATGATAATGAATCCATTGATAGATATTGAGTATTAGGAATAACATATGGGTGTATGCATTGTTCAATAAGGTTTTGATTAAAACAAATTATTTGACTTGCTAGAAGATCATGTTATGAAATGATTTTAAATACCATTCAGAAAGATCCTTGATTATTGTTAAATTAGACTTCTTGTTCATAGTTAATTTTATCTTTAGTGGGCTTTGAATTAGGCTTAAGATCTGTATAAATTGGTTTTCAATTTTATGTTTGTTATTTAACTCGTTCTAAATGTGTTAAGGCCTGAAACAACCTGACCGATTTCAACTTAGAACATTTGGGCCTAGTCTAAATCCTAAATTAGTTTGATTCGCACTGTCTCTCCCACGTGGTCTCTATACGTGTCATATACAGTGGTTTAATTATTGTTTACATATACGTTTACTGTGCATAGGAGCTTATTTCTCCGAGCTTATTTTCTCTCTTAATTTGTTATTTTCTCCCTAAATCGTAAATCCTCTTCTTTTTCACTAGAAATTTTTTTTTCTCTAAAAGAAGAAGGAATTCTAGGATTCTGTAACTTACTATCTCAATTTTTCCTTTCTATTTACTCTTCTTTCATCTCATAATGGATCCAAAGTATCAACACCTGAGAAAGTATTTCTCATCACTCTCCCAAAAGATTCTCAGAAAGAAATACAAGGCTAGAATCACTCGGTTGTGGATTCTTATGCGTTTTGGTATCCCTTGTGATGTGAGAATGTTGATAGAGGGAAAGATTCATCCGAGTGACTTCAGTCAAGATGTTGGTTTACCAAGAATGGGTACCAGTCGTAGTGCAATGAAAAGAAGAGCTCGTGCCATCGTGGTCACTTGTAACAAATGTGGAAGACAAAATTGTAACGGTAAATATACTTCACCTGGTTATATGTCTACGAATAGAGAGGATAAAATAAGGTTTTGTAAGGATGGACTTTCAAAGGAGAACTTGGATAGCATCCATCCTCCTCTTTATGGTCACCCTAGTGGATATGTTCAATGAGCTATTTTTAAACTCTGGCCTAAATTTTATGTAGAAAGACAACGGCTCAGGAATATGGTATTTCTAGATCCTGTTTGCCAAGCCATAAGAAAATTGGATGGGGAATAAGTCATCGCTCTATAAAGGTTGTTTAGTCTTTGCTTATTTGAAACAGTTCCAGTTGATGTTTAACAGTTTATGTTTTTCTTTTACTCAGAATATTTGCCTTTGTATTCGAAATAATTATGATTATTAGATTGATACAGTAAGTGTTAATATTTTATTTAATTTATGGTTTTCTTAAATATATATATAATAAAATATATTATCTTATCAGACACGTCAAATACGGTACAATAATATGTTTGAATTTTGAAAACTTATCCAAATATTTCAAGATTTGCGTCTCAAATTTCAAAAATTCTACAGTATTTGTCGTTTATATTGAATTTCTAGACTCGGTGTATATTTGTCAAAAGGTCTACAGTTGTGTCAAGAGGGTCTTCTGTCAAACTATTCTCAATTATTAAAAGTTATCCAATTAGAGTCTAATCTTTTTCAAAAAGTGGATCAGATTTTCTGTAAACTATCAATCACCTTATCTTACTTTCTTATCCGTACAAGATTTTGTTTAAATCTTTGGATTACCTTTTCATTACCTACTCATCTATCTCTTTAGTTCTTTTTGTGTATTCCTCATCTTTAAATCTCATGTTGAACCCGAAGTCTAAGTGGAGCAGACATTAAGCAATCACTTATATAAACCAAATATGTCTACCTCCCAGTCCACCAAGAAAATAAAGAATGTCTGTGTCTTTTGTGATTCCAGCCTTGGAAAAGATAAAGCCTATTTAGAAGCTGCAAAACACTTAGGGCAAGTCCTAGCATGCAGGAATGTTAACATAATCTATGGGGGTGGTAGTATAAAAATGATAGAAAATATGACGCTAGCAGCTAGGTCTAGTGACGCTACAGTTATAGGAATTTGGCCTCATATTCTAGCTGGAGGAAACCTTTATAAGGAAACCATAGGTAAGGGAAAAGCAGTCAGGAGCATCCCTAGAAATTTTAAAGCCATTATTAATAATTCTGATGCTTTTATAGCATTACCTGGTGGTTTAGGTACTCTTGAGGAAATATTCGTAGTTGCTTGTGAGCAATTATTGGGCTTTCATTCCAAACCCTTGGGACTACTGAATGTAAATGGTTTTTATGATGGTCTTTTGAAATTTCTAGATTACGCTGTGGAATAAAACATCATTGCAGAATCGGAGAGACAAATCTTTGTTACTACTTTAACAGCTGAGGAATTGATAAATAAGATGCAAATCATACATCCAGAATCCGACACTGCAACATCCAAGCTTGAATGGGAAAGGGAAAGCCGGGAGCAGCCACTTGATTTGAATCTCCACCTGCAATCTTTTGGTTTTATTTATGGCATGTAGGCATGTGTATGAGGCATGTGTGTCCGTATTTTGTGTGTCACGAATAACCGTTTATCTTGCATTGTGTATTTCTTGTGGTATGCCGTTGTTTAATCTTTTAGATTCATTGAGCCTAATGCCGGAATGGCTGGATACGGAGTACTTGATGCTCTCAAAATGCATCCTACTTAAGGTCTGATCTTTTGTTTATCGATGTTTTTGTATTCTCTAAGCATGCATGATATGGATAGCTGGTATACGGAGTGCCTTGTACTCTCGAAACATATTTGTATCATGTTTGTAATGTGTAATATTCTGTTAATATTATGTGGAAGTACCAAAGTCAGTTATGGGGATATTCCATAAGAAATATGAGTATATTATTTGGGTTGAATGTTTGTGTCATGAGGATAGCTGTTTAATGAAAAATATGTCGGGTTTGTTTGCAACTCTGAGATTCCGTCTAATATCTCTATGAATAAGTTTAATGTATGGTTTTGAATAGAAGTGTTTGTGATATATGTTTCATGACTATGTTTTAGTTTATTAGTTGAAATATGAAATCAACTATCTTTAACTTTTCCTTCCTCAGAAAGGAAAAGGACCCTAAAGATGAAGTATACAAAATTTCTCTGGCAATCTCCATAAATGTAATTGTAAATCATAGTCCATGGACAATGAAGGACTGAAATCATGGTATGGTCAGTATGTATGTCTGATCAGATTACTAGACCATTATATAGTGTTATAAGTTGGAACCTGTTAGAAGTATTCTCATTGAGGGATTTAGAATTTAGAGTGAAATTTATAATGCAAGTGAATAAGTGGAGATACGATAACTTAAATTTGGAGAACAAATAACATTGACGGTTTAGACTCGGAATTAGAATCATAATGGAATCGAGATTTTTACTAGTATTGCTAGATTTGAAATTTCGAGGACGAAATTTCTTTAAGGGGAGTAGAGCTGTGACACCTGTTATTCTCCTAACGGGTATTAAGGTAATTAACTTAATTTTTAGTGTGTCAATAAAAAATTTGTTTCATTTAAAATCTATTTCACAATATTTATTTCTATCTATTTTTATATTTTCTAAATTTTTCCTATACTTATTTAGTATGTTTACTGAAAAGCCTTGGAACTTCTAATAAATTTCAAAAATATCATTTTGGCATTATGTGTGCTAAAGTCTCCAGATGAGACATGAGGATATTTTTCCCAACTACTCTTGACCCTCATTTTCTTCATTTCCTTCGTGACATGCTCCGACATGTCTCCTCTGTAATTGCTTCTATCACTTCTCTTCAAAGACCTCATCTTTTCTTTCTTTTTCTTCCACGGTTCCCACACTCTTCTCATTTCTTTGCTGAAGCAAAATACTTAGAGAACTTCTTCAAGGCAGCCATAAAAATTAGCTACCATCACCTCCATTTAAGCAAGAATTTCAGCCATACTGAAGTCAAGGAACCTGTTTTGAAGCTATTTCAAGCTTCCAACTAGCCATAATCTAAGGTTAGAATCGTATGAACAAATTTAGTCTGTCCTTTATAATTTTTGTTTATACTCAAGGATTATTCAAATTTGTGTTCTTAAACCTAAGCATATGTCTAAAATCTAAGTGTATACGCTGTAGACAGAAAATTTATATTGTTAAACTTTGTAATACCTTTATGGGTAGTGGCTCTTTCTTGAAATTCTGGGATTAAATAAAAATGAATTTTGGAAATTAGTTTGAATATCTAAAAAGTAAACATCCTAAGCTTTTTAACGAGCTATCCTAAGCCTAAATCAGAGTTGTATTTTATTTTCTATGAATTTTTCAATTTTCGGATTAAAAACGAGTAAACCTGACAGTGACAATATACCGCCCGTTTATGCTAAGTAAACCACCTGTTAACCTGTGTGATGATTGTAGATAGTGAATATATCCTTTTTGCAAAAGTATATTGCCAGCTTGCCATGGTATACCAGCTGCTAACCTGAACCCAAAACCCATCTTTGCTCACCATCAAATTCCTTAATGTCTTGCAACCTTTCCAATATTATCCTAAGTGATTGACGAATCTTAGTAGAGACTAAAACATATAGATTACTTGTATATATTTTATATCGTATTAAGACAAAGATTGTTTACTCTGGTATTCAAAAGAGATTTGCATAAAAGCTTTAATGGCACACTAGTAAGATGGATTTACACATGATTTATTTATGAATATGGTTGTATGTTGTGCTCTAGTTTTAAATTGTCCTTATGTATGCCTTAGGATCAAGGGAGTGTGGAGCTAACGTTAATTGATTTCGGGATTAAAAGATTGGTGATAAGCTTGAAAGGTAGGGATTCTATTACTCATCTTTTGTGAGGTTTTTATGGAATTAAAATTGATTGTTTTACTGCAAGAAATATATATATATATAGTTGAACTACTATTATATGAGTATTACATATGAAACTATGACATGGACTCATCTTGTATTGTACGGCGAGGAACATAATGAATTGACACGTGTTATAAATTGAGAAGCATGGTTAGAAAAACTGACTCTATTAATAATGATTGAATATGGAGAAATGGTGAGACGTGAAGAGGGCGGCGGTTACGTCCTTGGGCATGAATACCCTAAAAAGTAAAATAGGGGAAAGGTGATGACGCTTCCTTGGGTTAAAAGTCCCAGAACACACTGTACAGGAATCGACTTGGTGAAGACTCGGGGCTTGATGTCCCCTCACCGGAACACCCTTGGAATGTTTATAGGGTGATCAAACACGCCCATTTGGGTTTCGATGAGTTGAGTGATACTCTATTGAACGTGGGTACCTAGGAATAATGATGAAATGTAACATTTGTATATATGTATATGTATGAAACTCGGTAATGATTAACTATGGTATCCACAGAATATGATTATAATAAATCTCATAATATGAATAATGATGAGTATTAAATAACCATGCAGGTTTTAATGTGATAATGTTAAAAACCTAAAGGTGAGTAATGGTTTTCTCTACTGAGCATATTGTTGCTCATTCCCTTATGTTTTTATCTTTTCAGGACTCACTAAGTGTGAGGTGGCTACGAGAAAGATAGTTGAGGAAGCTATGTAGCTATATTACATTGGGACTGCTTCAATTATTAAGAATGTTCTTCATGATAATGTAAGCATCAGTTGTTACTTTCTGTGACTGTATTAAAATGTGAGGAGGGTTAAAATGATGATGACGACAGTTTATATTATTAAATTTAAGGTGCTATATTTAAACTGTGGTTTAATTGTCGTTTATATTTTTATTTTTGATTTGAGAGTTTTCATTTAAGCCCCGAGCAACTTTATTTTTAAGGTTACCTTTTATTTCTGATTTTTATTTTAATTCATTAAAAACTGTTAACCCCCATATAGGGGCGTTACAACATTTTTAGAGAAATTTTCATTTCAATAAATATATACATATACATATATCAATTTTAAATAGTTTATGTGGACTGATAAATCTTCATTTCAATATATATATATATATATAAATTTTAAATAGTTTATGTGGACTGATGCAATTAATATGATTGATAAATTAGTTGCGTTCAAGTTGTTGTGTTTTGAGACGATTAATAAACCCACCAGTCGAATTGCGACCATTTTGCAAATGACAAAAACCACATATGAGAAACCGACACCGACTTCAGAAACGACAATTAAAACGACAAGAAATGATAATCGACAGGACGACGAAGTGAAAAAGCATCCCTGTAAGTGAAACGCCGAGAAAATGGAAAAACGACAAGAAACTGAAAAGACAAACGTTATTAAATTTCTATACAGACGTGATTAAATTTAGGGTCAGCAGCAGCTCCCGGTGGTTGCGTTAAATTTATTACATTTATAGCCAGCAACAACTTTTGGGCCCCTGTAGTCATAAATTTATATGGGCAGCAACAACTTGCCGTCCCAATTTAATAGTCCTTTACCGTATCTGCCCTGTAGTTTAATATATATATATATATAGAAGAAAGAAAGAAAAGGCTTTTATCATGAAATTTATATGCCCATTTATGGTTATCCATTGAGCGTTGACAAGAGTGGCATTCATAACTAGTAGTCTGCGACGCCTGGGAGCTTGGTACAGTTGCGCCTTATACTTATATGCATTGTTTTTTCTAAGAACTTAACAGCTTTCATAGATTTTTTCTCTTTTTATAAGGTTCTTTAAGCCTCAGTGATTTTTTTGTGTCCTCTAACACTTAAATCTAAGATCTCTTTTTATATAAGATTTTCAAGTCAAATACAAGTATCAATTGGACCCGGTTAGGTCGGTCCCACCAAATGGATCCATAGAGGTTGAGGTGTCACATAGCGACTAAAAATCAACATTTTCTCTTCTCATATGTACCTTTTCATTCTTATCAGCTTTGATTCATTCTCAACTTTTTTTTTTTTTTTTGGCTTCCAACACGTGCACCAAAAAACCGTTGCCAAGCTGATGAGTTGTTTTCTTTCCAATGACATTTATGAAAAAATAATGTTTTTCCTTTAAACTCTTGTATAATAGAAACATTTTGTAGTCATCTATCTTCTTGATAAATCTTTTTTCTGTTTTTTTTTAGTTTTTTTACTCATTTTAAGGAGTAAATATTTTAATAACATTCTTGAATGTAACATAAATAGATCAATCTTAACCAAATCTTATATGGTTCAAAAATTTTCAAACTTGAAGACCATATCTTTCGTTTAATAATTTTGCATGTCAACAATATTAATTAATGTTGATTATGATCATTAGTACTGCAATTAAAAATGGATGATGATATTGATATGTACTGTTATTCAAAGCAGGAAATATTTTTAAAAACAGTAGACAATCCTTACAACGCAGCGGAGTGGGCGCTATCAGAAATGATGAACCAACCAAAGCTAATTGAGAAAGCAGTGGAAGAACTAGATAGAGTTGTAGGAAAGGACAGGCTACTTCTAGAATGTGATATTCCTCATCTCCCTTGTGTGGTGGCCTGTGCCCGGGAGGCTCTCCGCCTTCACCCACTGGCGCCATTTAACGTCCTCCACGTGTCCTTCCTCGACTGCTTTGTTGCCGGCTACTTCATCCCCATGGGCAGCAACGTCCTGCTTAGCCGACGAGGGCTCGGCCAAAACCCTACCGTATGGGACGGTCCCTTGCTGTTTGACCCCATGCGCCATATGGCATGTGCCATGTGGACTTGGCAGAGACCGGGTTGAGGTTCATTAGCTTCACTAGGAGAAGGAGAGGGTGTGTGGGATTTGGGCTTGGTATAAAACTTACTGTGATGCTATTGGGAAGGCTTCTACAAGGGTTCACATGGAATCTACCTCAAGATGTGGAGAATATTGATTTGAGTCCTGAGGCTGATTCACTGCTTAAAGTTATACTATTGTTTGCTTAGGCTAAGCCTCGATTGAACCCTCCAGTCTATATGTCCTTATGTTTTTTTTAGAACTAGGCATGATGTTGCCTGGACAGTTTTACATGCCTAGTAGTAGTAGGCTAGTACTAATTAGATATTGTGTTTTTGTTAATTTTTTTAGCTTTTTTATTTTGTATTTTTTAATTTTTAGTTAACTGGTTCATAATCATGCCATATACGTGTTTTTATCTTATTAACCCGTCAAGCTCTGTATAATAATCGTATTAATCGTGTCATATCGTGTTACACATGTCATAGGTAGTTTGTGTTTATGCTTACATTTTAGACATATTTATTAATCATATTGTATTCATATTCAGCTTACTTGTGTCGTGTTGGCCTAAACATGATACATAAACACAAATTACCAGCCTTAGCAAGGAGGGCCACAATTAGACATGCTCTCATTAGTCAACATTCAAAAAAGACAAAAAAAAAAACTTTTGGGTGACTTATTGGCAATTCACCAATGAAAAAGAAAATGACTTGAGAGATAAAGTAGACACGTGCCACCAAAAAACTCAGCACAGTTATTTTCAAAGCAACACCTTTTTTTAATTTTTTTAGTAAAGTTGTTTTTTCTATTTCATAAGGGTTGTTAACGTAGCCCTAAATTTTAAGATCTACTTTATTTTACTTATGAATTTTAAAAATTATCACTCTATTTTTTTAACTTTTAAAACCCCTTATTTTATTTTTTAAATTTTAAAAATCGTCATTTTATCCTTGTCTCAAAGCTCCTCATTTTGTTTCCTATTTTTCGATTTTCTATTCAACTGGACATAATTAAACCTAGTGATTTACATATGAGTCATAGACAAAAATAAGATTTCATCACTCTCAAAGTTTGTTTCACATTTACACTCTCATTTTACATTTTCTTTATCTACTCTTATTTAAGAAGGGTCTGTATGTACATTTCTTTTTGATATTGTTAGCTGATATTCCTCATCTTTGATGCATAACTCATCTTCTTTAGTAAATATAGGCGAACAATACCAGCTTATTAAATAAGTTAGCACTAAAGAAATGTGCAGATAAACAAATAAACAAATAAATGAAAGTGTCAAGTAAGAGTGTAAACGTGAAACAAAACTTAAGAGTGATAAAATATTATTTTTGTCCTTATAGGTGACTCATGTACAAATCACATGGGTTTAATTTTGTCTATATGAACGAAAAATTGAAAATTTAAGAGACAAAGTGAGGAGCTTTGAAAGTTTAAGGGTAAAATGATAATTTTTAAAATTTAGGGACAAAGTGAGGAGTTTTAAAAATTCAAAGGATAAAGTTATAATTTTCAAAATTTAAGGGGAATTTGTCTCTAACCCTTCTCAAGTAGTGATAAAGTACCTGCAAGATTAACAAGTGTTCGAGTAATTTGGCTCTAACCCTTCTCAAATGTAACCTTGGCACGAGTAACTTTAACGACCCACCCTTACGTGGCCGTTACTTAACTTAAACATCATCATAAAGTTAAACTTACTTACAATTAAGGTAGAGAAATTTAGGATAATTTTTTTTTAAAATATATATATGGATTCTTACTGAGGAATCCTTAACATGAAACTTTAGAGGAAGTAATAACTATTTTTCAAATCTTACTAACAAACGAATTCTTATAAATAAAGAATTCTTAACATATAACCTTAAAAGATATAATAATCATTTCTCAAAACTATATTACGTAAACCTAACGTAATACATAAAATTCTGAAACGTGATAATAACGTAATAATAAGCATTACGTCATAACATAGTTATAATTTCTAAAAGAATGATCCTCTACATAATTCATAGCACTAATTTCTTAAAACATAATCATAGTACTTTTCTTGAACTTTTCCTTTTAAAACATAAGAGTAATTATTTAGCAAGTATTACTTTAAAGACATTTCTTAATTTAGATAAAATTATTTTCAAGACAATTTTAATTTAAATATTAAAATAAAATCTCATTTAAATACTCTCTAAAACTTTCTTAGCAATTATTATATATTGTTGCTTATAATCTTAACATCATAGAAATGTCATATTATTTTCTTAAAGGTAAACCTTCTTAAACTAAACAAAGCATGATTTCTTATAACTTAACCTTTTAAGCTTAAGTTACTAATTTCTTAAAGCTTTTCTTTAAAACTTTCATAATAACTTCATAGAAACTTATTCATAAAATTCATTTCTTAACTTAATGTAAAACTCCAATAATCCTTTGTAATTCCAGATAAACTTATAATTTTCTTTCCTATAAATTTCGTGCATTTGTTGCATTATCTATTGCAACATTTTTAAACTTTAAGATCATCTGGACCAACGTTGTATAATCACAAGCTCGGCTTTTAAAGCATAATTACGTAAATTATTTACTTATTCATATGCATATAATTTTCGTAAGGTATAAACATACGAAATTTCGTAAAATAAAACATTCATTAATTCATAAAATACTAATGCGGAAATATTACATTGCGTGAGCGGTATCCATTCCCATCTTCACCATTCATCCGCCGCTCACCACTGCCCATCAAGTGTCGCTGACATGTTTTTCTTACCTACAGCATGAACATACTTAAATGAGCTTTCGCTCAGCAAGTAGGAAATTAACCTCGCAAAACATAATTAAAATCACTTTAATAAAAATATGCATGAGCATTTTATGCTTGCTTATCAACTTGATTTATGCTTAATTATTTAAGTTGTACCTTATCTTCTTACTTTGGGCCCGAGTGATCATACCGGTTGCGCGCGAGTCTTGGGAAGTTAAGGTTTGTGAGGTCCCAACGACACCAAGATCATTCATTTCTTTAACATGGAGCCTCCCCGTGGGTCGGGAGGTTGGTACGACACCCCTAACTTGTCTCATAAGTTTCACTTGTTTTATTGTGTGTATGCAGTATGACTTATCACTACATGACATCACAATTTCGTAATTCATGAATCGTAACTCATAATCATAGATGAATCGTAAATCGTTATCATACTTCACTTGAAGGTGATTAAACAATATAATTTATATATTGCATACATCACACATTAATCATATCATCATCATCATCATAGCATTTCACATCATTTCATAACATAGCATATCACATCATAACTTATAACAGTGTAATAAATCACTGATCATGCATTTTCATAAATTTTATGAAAACATTTAAAATTAATCTATTTTTAAAACTATTCATACTGTAGGCGAGATTCCTACTTACCTGGACTCCGAGCTGTGCGGGTCCAGTTGCATCTCGTTGTCTCTATAGTCTACGCTGCATCCTTAGCAGTGCTCTTCGGACCACTGTGGATGGCTAGGAATGATCCATAGAGATTTATTATTGTTGAAAACATCATTATGGACTCCGTTACTACAGTCTGAGTTGCCTCGATCCACGTGCAGTCGGTACCGGATGATTTTCATCGGAGTGGAATTAGCTCGAACGGAGATCACCATCGCGTTCAGAGCGTCGAAACGAGTTGAGAGGAAGTCTCAGATCATCGATCGGAGGTCCGGATCACGAAAATCCAAAGTGGTGTTGACCGACCGTTGACCGACGGTTGACCGGTGGCGATTGGCTCCGTTGGGGGCTGAGCTCGAGCCTACCCCCCCTAAGTCGACCCTTCTGAGTCTGAAGGTGATGACCATGTCAATTGGGTTCAACGGTGGCCGTAAGGGCAAGTTCGACATCACCCATGGCGGCGGCGGTGCAGCGGCTTCGAGCTCCATCGTGCGGCTGTCCTTGGCTAAAATTGGTTGAGGCATTTTACTCCCCGTCGCCCTCTGAACGGAATGGCGGCGGCGGTGTACCTCAACGCCACCGTGAACGGCGGCATCGAGTGGTGGCACAGTGGTGGAGACGGGGCAACTCTGGCGAGGCTTTTTCAGTGAGAATTGTACTGTAATATCGGTGCCATTCTCTTCGTCTCTTCGATCTGAGTCCGTTGACACCAAGATCGTGTCAATCGGAGGTCGGACGGAGGAGAAATCACGTCAGAAAGATGACGTATTTCTGCAGCTTCAACCGGCGCGTGTGGCCTCCTCCGGCGGAGTTGTGGGTGGCACGGCACACCGTCGGACTCAGCTTCTCGAGATCTTTCCGATGGTGTAGGGGGTGTCAAAAATGGAGGTCGGATCTTGGACTGAGTTTGAGGAGAGAGAGAGAGAGAGAGTGTAGAGAGAGAAAGTAGAGAGAGAGTGTGTGGCTGGTTTGATTTTTTTTTTTTTGTCATGTATTTATAGGCCCTCATGTGGTCCACACAGTCTAAATTGTGCAGTACCGGATAGATCAAATTTTAATCCATAACTTTAAATTTCTATAAACATAATTGTACCTTTAAAACTGTAACTTATCTGCACTTTAAAGATAATCACATAAATTTCTAATTTTCTTGTTGTATTATTGTGTTACTAAAATATTCATACTGACATAAAAATCATTTTCATAAATTTTATCCATACTATATGGATTTTGTGATTTAATTTTGTGACCACAAACTTTGAAACATTTGTCTTCAAAATCGATGATTAACTATTTTTGTAACTGTATCCATATTTATACATGTGTATATATATACAGATGTATGCATTTTAAGAAAATGTTACATATTTAAAACTTTGCTCAATATAAGTATTTTTATTATTTTTAACTTTTTAAAACTTTAAAATGTAATAACATATATTTCTCATTAGAAATTTTCATGTTGTAAACTTCAAATTTTATTATGAAAACAATAGTTGTAATTTTGTAAAAGTTTTATAAATTAAATTGACTATCTAAAAGTCAGTTTAATTTAAAATTCTCAACTTAGCACAATTTCGTGCTTTACGGATATAACATGAACTATTTCTCGTAAAGAGCTATTTATGGTTCCACAACTTAGTAATAGATTAACATTCGTGGACCCATCAATGCCCTTTTTCTTCTTTACTATTACTATGGCAATTGTTATTATTATCGTCTTTACAATAATAATAATAATAAACTTTACGTAATTATTAATGTGTATAATAATTAACCATACATATTTAAAATATTGAAATTCTTGAACTTCCAATGATCTTTATAACTTAAAATTCTTATCTTACTTTATGATCTCTATAAATTTCGAGATCAATCTTAGTAAAATTGTCATGAATCTTGCATACTTGAACTTGGTGCTCACCATTTTCAATCTATGGTATGGAGCTCATGATCACTTTTGATCTGGGTTTCTTTTACTCTGGGTTTCTTTTACTAAACTGACATCATATTGGAATTTTCCACATCATCATAGTAAGTTGGAAATTCCACTTGTTGTCAAGTAATCCCAATTTAAACATTCTAATTGAGATTCTTATAACAATCACTTCTTTGGCTCGTACATAAAATCAACAAATCATAAACTTTTAATTTAGCACATTAAATAATTATTTTTAATTATTTTAATGTACTATCATAACATTACATTGTTACATGTTTCATAAATAAAGCACATAAATTTGTGCATTCACAACATTATTTATTTCTAAGGTCTTATGGCTAGTAAAACCTTCAAATTTGCGTGTTAATAATGCTCAACTTGTACTTTCTAAAGTACTTGGCTTAGTAATGATGGAAAAATACTCAATTAATTATACTTATTAATTTTTGAATTTTTTCGGTCATTACAATCTACCCACCTTATAAAATTTTTGTCCTCGAAAATTGAGATAAACTAGGGGTATCCTATGGCTTCGTATCCTAATCTCATAAGGTTTTCTTTCTTTTTGGCAACTTTGCCCCAAAATCTTGATATGAAAATTTGTCCTTGCTTCCTTGAAGCTATTCTTTCCTTCGTTTCACGACTTATACTTATTCTATTTCGCATCTTAGGTTGCGAATTTGCCTCCAGATCATGATCTGGTACATAAGGTCTGGCCAGGAAATTTATCTTTTTATTGCTTAATCTATAGGTCTTTATCACATAGTCATCCCTAACTAGTGATAATGATTGTCTAAAACATGTTTATCTACTTGTTTTAAAACTTCTAAGGGTTCATAACATTTACGCTTATCCTTTAATATCTCTCTTGAACTTGTCTTGCCTCTCCTCGAGGTGCGAGAAAAAGGAAATTCATTCCCATTTTTCATATTTGTAGGGTTTCTCTTGGTTTTGTTCACATGACCTTTATATTGGTCATGATAAATTTCTAGGTTATACTTGATTATCTAAATCGTTCTCACGATTTCTAATCAAAACTATTGTCTTTTAGCGATTTCTTCTAGTCTCTTAAAGGTAAATTGGAGATTTTATCTTTCTTCCAATAGAAAATCTCATGATGATACTATATAATGGGGTGCATTATATCCCGAACCTGTGGAGATCGTACCATAAATTCTCCTTAGACAGGCTTATTCTAGACATTTTAACATACCATCGCGACATATCGGGGTAATAGATTCTCAGAGTTTATGAAACCGTATTATCGATTCCCTTTACTTATACTTACCCTAGAATCTAGGACATGCTACTATAGCATATCATAAGAACTTAGGTAGTTTTACGGTTTTCAAGGCCCATTTATGGGTAAGAAATCATTTTCGGTTTAAATCTCATGCTATTGAGTGGGGTATGCTCTTCTAGAAGAGCAAAACTACATTGTCTCCTTTAACTTGTAAAAAGGTTCATTAGGGTCTAGTATATGTTCTACCCACCTTGGGATTAAAATTCTACTCTTTTGAGCAACTATTTTCATATAAAATCGTGTCATTCTAGCCTTAACTATCTCAACTTATTCAATGGCAAAATCATGTATATGCTATCTTACTGTATTTTAAAATTCATAACGCTTATCTCTCATTCGGGGGTTCTAATCAACCTTGTTTTCACTATGGAAACATTCACAATGCGTCTTAACTTTCTCTACTTGTGAACTTCATGTCTATAGTTGACTATGTGTTTCTTCTTTTTAGGCCACTTTAGTGTCCTATATCATTCTAATGTTTCCTTACTATTTCTATAAAAGTCTCTATACGTGTGTGTGTGTGTGTGTATATATATATATATACATATATGCATTTATAACTTTCTACACAATAACGGTCATTTTCATTTTAATAAAAACCGTTTTTTTTTTGTCTAATCAAAACATTTCATAAACTTCTATTTACTTATTGAAAATAGTAGTAATAATTTGTCAAACACATTTGTTTTTTTTTTTTTGACAATTTAAATCAAATTTTTAAACTTGACAAAATTTTGTGCTCATGAGTAAGGACCCAAACATGTTTATAATAAAAGAAAAAGTTGTTTACGGGTCCTACTTAATCCATAGGTACTTTTAGTATAATATTGATCTCAAGCTGTCAGAACCCTTAACCTAACATGGATGGTCCCTATCTTGGAACTTACTTCTTCCTCAAGGATTTGACCATTATATTCTTTAACTTGATTGGTTCATGACAACAAGAGAGTTCATATTATACTCATGAAAGTTTTAAAAATGGCTTATAGTAAATGTATTCATTGGAAAAACATAAGTTATAATTTTACATCAAATTAACAGAAAACATCCTTTTAAAATATACTACGTTCATGTGATGTAATAAAGGGTATACTTATAGGTCATTAGTTTTTTATGGCTACAATATTTTATTAGAAAGAAATCTATCCATTTTTTTTTTAATGTTCATCTATCTTTTAGATGAACATTTTGGGCTGGACATCTATTCTTATGACCTTACTCGAGGTATGTGTTTTACTGTGTCATAATAATTCTAACGTGTTAATCCATATCACTCTAATCTTGGGTTTGGTCAATATAGCTATATATATATATATATTAACAATATATTCCAACTCGTCAAATGGAAAATCCTATCGGTTCTATCGCGATTGGAAGGGCGACAAGCCTTACTTGTCTATCATGTAATTCCTATTGTTGAGACGTGCCTATAAAACTATCCTAAGATGCGCAACTTTACTTGGTAGACACCATATGTGTCATCCTCCCCGCATACTATCTCTAATCTTAATATTAGCGCACCTTTTTATTTGGCATCGGGAGGGGCGTATAAATGGCCCTTAAACCGCCGCTACGTCCCAAGCCTCGACATCGTACTCTTAAACTTACTAATCATATTGTCCAGACATCATTAGTTCTCTAATTCTTACTGTCTATACTCTTATTGAGGAGGTCTCATCGGTGTCCTCGAAGGAGACTACTCCGTCATGTCTATCATTTCTTGAGGGACTTACTACAACTTCGTAGTCTCAGCTTTGGAGGTCTTTTGCCAAGAGTCTCGAAAAACTTTTGCTATTAGGCTGATATCATGGTTGGGCTTATTTTACGTGCTAAGCACACTTATATATATATACTTATATATATATATCTTATGAAAATAACTTAGGTTTACTCCGACCATTGGCTACATAACTGAGTTTTTCTTAAAAGGTTGAGCAATACTCTCATTAGTATGCTCTACCACCAATTCTAGAGGATTTCTCCTCAATATGGCACGTCTTAGCTAGTCAAAGGGTTTTTATTATCCATATGCCTGTATTTCGTAGCATCTGTTTCTAGTGAAGGTTCAGTGTTTGACTCTAAGGTCTCTGACCTTGCTTATTCCAAGAATCTTGTCTTATCTAAAGATTTCGTTAATCAGAGGGGGACCACTTCTGCATGAGGTGGTCTTCTTAGCTTAGTAGCTTGGATTCTGTAAGCTTACTGTTTCGGCTAAGAATCTTATATCTGCTATCTTAAGTGGACATCTCTGTCTACTTGTCTTAAATTGGTTCTCTACTTGTTGATGACTAAAGGTCATTTACCGACATAGTAGATTGTGTTCTTGAAAGAACATATCTACCTACTCATCTTAAAGTGGCTCTCTGACTATTGATGACTAGATGTCATCGAGTCATATGATGGACTGTACTATCTTGTTTGTAAATTCTTATTGGCTTCTCTTTGTTATGGTTACTCTATCGGAGTTTTGTAGCTCTATTATAGTGGTTCAGATTTTGAACCATCCTGTAGTCTTCTCATCTCATATTTCTTAACCCGATATATTAATGACTGTACTTTATCAATCTTATTCTTTTCTAATATCCTTGCGATGTTACTTACATCTCTTGGGTATGTGAAAGCAACTTTGTTTCTTTAATCTCTTCTTATCATGATCTTAACTTCTTATAGGATGGTGTTCGACCGATCCACATAACTTATATTGTTTATTCTTTTTCCAATATATATGCATATATATATATATATATATATTATATATATTATCTGTGGGTTGGGGAGGAAATCGTCTCATCTTGAGATCACTATTTTAGGGTCTGTTTGGTCGGATACTAGTTTAGAAGTAACCACCCATAGACAGTCTGTGACCTCTGGGAAGTCCTTCTCTTATACCTTGAACTTCTGCTTATATCCAATTTCTTATAAGGATCTATGTGTTTATCCTTACTAAAACGATGATTTTTGTGGACTCTATTATTTTATCGTAATCTAATACGTTAAGTCCTTACTGGGTTCCTCATGGGCTTAATCATGCATATATATTATGCATTTTATAGTACTTATAAACAATATCATGTTTATAATCCAAATAACAAACATCAATCATAACTTTCATACATAAATCATACATACACATCATTTTCACAAACATATCATACATATACATGTCATTCATATCATACTTTTACATGCCATGCTTTCACATTTCATTCATATTCATGTCATGCATATTCTTATCATACATATGCATAACGTTCATACTTTCATATCATGGAGTTGCTATACATTTCACTTTTGCAAGCAACTATTTCATGTCTTATTCATGGGTCACAATGCATACAGCAATCATAGTTCGTAACATTCATACATGTGTCAACCATACTTTCATATCATGAAATTGCTAAACACTTTCTTTGTTAGCAATCTTTGCATATCATAGACCATTGTTGAGATCGAGACTTGACTCGTCTCTAGTGGGTCACATAACATGAAGTTCTTCTTGTCAAAAACTTCTATTGTTCATACATAAATCTTATTTTGTATACTATACGTATACTTAATCAATTGTCTGGCGTGTCTCACTACTAACCCCGTAGTAGTACTATGCCTATTTATTCTTTTACGTCATCTCTGATTCAAATATCGATGTCCTTGTTAATGGTCCAAGCTGGAAAATTCTTTCTGACTAAGTACTCGTTCGTGTTTTGAAGAAATGTCTTGACATCCTCACCTTTGGTGGTAATTCTTTGAGGAAGGCTGCGTTCCTGCGTCCCTTACGTGTCCTATTTGTGACTTCCTTTATTCTCATGGCAAAGTGTAGAGTATTGTCCATCCGCTTGTAGAATCGGCTTTTGTGAGCATCTGCTTATATGCGACATGAAGGGCGGCTTTGGTCATGGGTTGGTAATTAAGCTGTGAAAAACTTGTGGCTTCCTTTCCTTTTTGAGGCGAAACCACCTTGATCGTAGCTCCATATTTAATATATTGAAATTATGGATAAATTGCAAATAAAAAGCAAGTCTTGAGAAAGAGAGGAAAGAAGTTTAGAAAATGAATATTTTGTTATTAATTAATTAATTTTTTTTTGAAAACGTTACATTAAAATTAGCGAGATTTATTAATCATTTTTGAAATCAGGAGAAGATTCCGTGGAACCTTTAGATTTTTTGTCGACTCATCAATCTATCTCTTCTGTGGTTGTAAATCCAAATATTCTCGCTTGTATTGTACTTTGAGTGTCAATCATCTTGAAGTGTCAGTTCTAGCATTCACATGAGTCTAGGAGTTGCCCTGCTTGCTTAGGAAGTTGGCACTCAATATCGCTTCCCGTGATTTGAGGTATCTGGATGGCTAAGCTTGGCGTTGGACCATAAGAGGACATCTAAAATCATGCTTGCATGCTGATATCTTGATTGTCGTTACAAGAAAAATCGGCACCTATGATTTAACATAACTTATCTTAACATCTAATTAACATAACTTACTTAGACTATGGTGAAGCAGACGCGTGACGATGTGAAGTAAGATGGCAGGATACCGGCTCTGATACCAACTGTAACGACCCGCCCTTACGTGGTCGTCACTTAACTTAAACATCATCATAAACTTAAACTTACTTAATATTAAGGTAGAGAAATTTAGGATAACTTTTTTTTTTAAATATATATATGGATTCGTACTGAGGAATCCTTAACATGAAACCTTAGCGGAAGTAATAACTATTTTTCAAATCTTACTAACAAACGAATTCTTATAAATAAAGAATTCTTAACATATAACCTTAAAAGATATAATAATCATTTTTCAAAACTACATTACGTAAACCTAACGTAATACATAAAATTCTGAAACGTGATAATAACATAATAATAAGCATTACGTCTTAACATAGTTATAATTTCTAAAAGCATGATCCTTTACATAATTCATAACACTAATTTCTTAAAACATAATCATAGTACTTTTCTTGAAATTTTCCTTTTAAAACATAAGAGTAATTATTTAGCAAGTATTACTTTAAAGACATTTCTCAATTTAGATAAAATTATTTTCAAGACAATTTTAATTTAAATATTAAAATAAAATCTCATTTAAATGCTCTCTAAAACTTTCTTAGCAATTATTATATATTGTTGCTTATAATCTTAACATCATAGAAATGTCATATTATTTTCTTAAAGGTAAACCTTCTTAAACTAAACAAAGCATGATTTCTTATAACTTAACCTTTTAAGCTTAAGTTACTAATTTCTTAAAGCTTTTCTTTAAAACTTTCATAATAACTTCATAGAAACATATTCATAAAATTCATTTCTTAACTTAATGTAAAACTCCAATAATCCTTTGTAATTCCAGATAAACTTATAATTTTCTTTCCTGTAAATTTCGTGCATTTGTTGCATTATCTATTGCAACATTTTTAAACTTTAAAATCATCTGGACCAACGTTGTATAATCACAAGCTCGGCTTTTAAAGCATAATTACGTAAATTATTTACTTATTCATATGCATATAATTTTCGTAAGGTATAAACATACGAAATTTCGTAAAATAAAACATGCATAAATTCATAAAATACTAATGCGGAAATATTACATTGCGTGAGCGGTATCCATTCCCATATTCACCATTCGTCCGCCGCTCACCACTACCCATCAAGTGTCGCTGACATGTTTTTCTTACCTACAGCATGAACATACTTAAATGAGCTTTCGCTCAGCAAGTAGGAAATTAACCTCGCAAAACATAATTAAAATCACTTTAATAAAAATATGCATGAGCATTTTATGCTTGCTTATCAACTTGATTTATGCTTAATTATTTAAGCTGTACCTTATCTTCTTACTTTGGGCCCGAGTGATCGTACCGGTTGCGCGCGAGTCTTGGGAAGTTAGGGTTCGCGAGGTCCCAACGACACCAAGATCATTCATTTCTTTAACATAGAGCCTCCCCGTAGGTCGGGAGGTTGGTACGACACCCCTAACTTGTCTGATAAGTTTCACTTGTTTTATTGTGTGTATGTAGTATGACTTATCACTACATGACATCACAATTTCGTAATTCATGAATCGTAACTCATAATCATAGATGAATCGTAAATCATTATCATACTTCACTTGAAGGTGATTAAACAATATAATTTATATATTGCATACATCACACATTAATCATATCATCATCATCATAGCATTTCACATCATTTCATAACATAGCATATCACATCATAACTTATAACAGTGTAATAAATCACTGATCATGTATTTTCATAAATTTTATGAAAACATTTACAATTAATCTATTTTTAAAACTATTCATACTGTAGGCGAGATTCCTACTTACTGGACTCCGAGCTGTGCGGGTCCAGTTGCATCTCGTTGTATCCATAGTCTACGCTGCATCCTCAGCAGTGCTCCTCGGACCACTGTGGATGGCTAGGAATGATCCATAGAGATTTATTATTGTTGAAAACATCATTATGGACTCCGTTACTGCAGTCTGAGTTGCCTTGATCCACGTGCAGTCGGTACCGGATGATTTTTATCAAAGTGGAATTAGCTCGAACGGAGATCACCATCGCGTTCAGAGCGTCGAAACGAGTCGAGAGGAAGTCTCGGATCATCGATCGGAGGTCCGGATCACGAAAATCCAAAATGGTGTTGACCGACCGTTGACCGCCGTTGACCGGTGGCGATTGGCTCCGTTGGGGGCTGAGCTCGAGCCTAACCCCCCTAAGTCGATCCTTCTGAGTCCAATGGTGGTGTCAATTTTACCCAATTCGGCCTATAACCATGCGGATCAAAGCTCCAAGTCGGCGGCAAAAAGTGGAGACTCCGATCTCCTATCTCCGGCGAAGCTACCTTGAAATTAACCTGGGAATTTTGATCCCCATATGTTTCTGAGTGTTTCCCCTAAGGTGGAGCTGCTCAACACCGTGTGGAACGGCGGCTCCACCTCCTCACGGCGGCGCTCCACGATGGATCTTGGTTCTCCGCCTTCTCGCGGCGTTTTCCCAAAATTGAGGTGCTGGGAAGCTTCCTTGTGTAGGCCTGGACATTTCCCCTCATCCAATTTGGGGCGAGGCGGCCGGGAACACTGTGATCGGTGTTCCTCGCGGCGGCACACGACGGTTGAGATGGAACTCCGGCCGACGGCGTAATTTCCTCGCAATTGATGGAGGGCTTTTCTTCCCCTCGTCGGTCTGAAGGTGATGACCACGTCAATTGGGCTCAACGGTGGCTGTAAGGGCAAGTTCGACATCACCCACGACGGCGACGGTGCAGCGGCTTCGAGCTCCATCGTGTGGCTGTCCTTGGCTGAAATTGGTTGAGGCATTTTACTCCCCGTCGCCCTCTAAATGGAATGGCAGCGGCGGTGTACCTCAATGCCACCGTGAAAGGCGGCATCGAGTGGTGGCACGATGGTGGAGACAGGGCAACTCTGGCAAGGCTTTTTCGATGAGAATTGTACTGTAATATCGGTGCCATTCTTTTCGTCTCTTCGATCTGAGTCCGTTGACACCAAGATCGTGTCAATCGGAGGTCGGACGGAGGAGAAATCACGTCAGAAAGATGGCGTATTTCTGCGGCTTCAACCGGCGCGTGTGGCCTCCTCCGGCGGAGTTGTGGGTGGTACGGCACACCGTCAGACTCAGCTTCTCGAGATCTTTCCGATGGTGTAGGGGGTGTCGAAAATGGAGGTCGGATCTTGGACTGAGTTTGAGGAGAGAGAGAGAGAGTGTGTGTGTGTGTAGAGAGAGAAAGTAGAGAGAGTGTGTGTGGCTGGTTTTATTTTTTTTTTTGTCATGTATTTATAGGCCCTTATGTGGTCCACACAGTCTAAATCGTGCAGTACCGGATAGATCAAATTTTGATTTATAACTTTAAATTTCTATAAACATAATTGTACCTTTAAAACTGTAACTTATCTACACTTTAAAGATAATAACATAAATTTCTAATTTTCTTGTTGTATTATTGTGTTACTAAAATATTCATACAGACATAAAAATCATTTTCATAAATTTTATCCATACTATATGGATTTTGTGATTTAATTTTGTGACCACAAACTTTGAAACATTTGTCTTCAAAATCGATGATTAACTATTTTTGTAACTGTATCCATATTTATACATGTGTATATATATACAGATGTATGCATTTTAAGAAAATGTTACATATTTAAAACTTTGCTCAATATAAGTATTTTTATTATTTTTAACTTTTTAAAACTTTAAAATGTAATAACATATATTTCTCATTAGAAATTTTCATGTTGTAAACTTCAAATTTTATTATGAAAACAATAGTTGTAATTTTGTAAAAGTTTTGTAAATTAAATTGAGTATCTAAAAGTCAATTTAATTTAAAATTTTCAACTTAGCACAATTTCGTGCTTTACGGATATAACATGAACTATTTCTCGTAAAGAGCTATTTATGGTTCCACAACTTAGTAATAGATTAACATTCGTGGACCCATCAATGCCCTTTTTCTTCTTTACTATTACTATGACAATTGTTATTATTATCGTCTTTACAATAATAATAATAAACTTTACGTAATTATTAATGTGTATAATAATTAACCATACATATTTAAAATATTGGAATTCTTGAACTTCCAATGATCTTTATAACTTTCTTAAAATTCTTATCTTACTTTATGATCTCTATAAATTTCGAGATCAATCTTAGTAAAATTGTCATGAATCTTGCATACTTGAACTTGGTGCTCACCATTTTCAATTTATGGTATGGAGCTCATGATCACTTTTGATCTGGGTTTCTTTTACTGAACTGACATCATATTGGAATTTTTCACATCATCATAGTAAGTTGGAAATTCCACTTGTTGTCAAGTAATCCCAATTTAAACATTCTAATTGAGATTCTTATAACAATCACTTCTTTGACTCGTACATAAAATCAACAAATCATAAACTTTTAATTTAGCACATTAAATAATTATTTTTAATTATTTTAATGTACTATCATAACATTATATTGTTACATGTGTCATAAATAAAGCACATAAATTTATACATTCACAACATTATTTATTTCTAAGGTCTTATGGCTAGTAAAACATTCAAATTTGCGTGTTAATAATGCTCAATTTGTACTTTCTAAAGTACTTGGCTTAGTAATGATGGAAAAATACTCAATTAATTATACTTATTAATTTTTGTATTTTTTCGGTCATTACACAAACTGAGTTCCAAACATAACAAACATATCCAAATCGAAATTCAAAACATAATCAACATCCAAATATTCCTATCAAAATGTCTAACAATAAACAGGCTAAGTACATAAAACATCAATCTTGAGCTTGAAATGAGGTCTTTAAATCTAAGCTCCAAGCACTCTCTAAAAAGTCTTCAACTATTTCACCCTATTTAAGATTTCAAAGATTAACAAAGTTAAACAAAGCAATAAATTAAACAAAAATTCAACCAAGTTAACAATGTAATCATTATAAAATGTATATTACCTTTCATTGCAGTTGAAGTGTTGGGGTTATGAGAGCTTTGAGTAGATCTGATAACAGGCTCATTAATATCCAAACTAAAAACTTCTTTAGTGATGTCATCTATAGCAATACGAATTGATTTTGTTATCTTCTACACATAAACTTAAATGGTTAAAAAAACACAAGATAAGACCAACCAACAATAAACAAAAATATATAAAAATAAATAAATATACCTTTATCTCTAAATAACCAATCTCTTGTACAAACCAATGCCTCAACTATGATAGGTTTGAGTAAACTCCTATATTGATCCAACATTATCCTCTAACACTAAAGGCAGACTCAGATACAACAGTAGATATTGGAATGCTCAATATATCACAAACCAAGTAAGAGAGCTCCGTATAGCAAATCTGGTTTTCTTTCTAAAATTTAAGAACATCCAACTCAACAATCGCTTGTATTTTTGGCTCATCTAAATAAACCTTTAATTTTTTTTTTTTGCATAACAGCTTGTTATTGGCTTTTGAAACTATTAAACTCCTACAATCACAAACATATTAAACAAGTAAGAGTATGACAAAGTAAATTAATTGATATGAATTAGACAATTGAAAAAACTATAAAATTCTAGGAACCTACCCTACTACTACAATTGGCGCATATCCTCGTCATGTTCTTCTTTCAAGGAAAAGGAACAAGGAGTACTATTTGTTCATGCATGATTTATCATTTGTACCACTTGAGCACTATTATATAAAGAAGCTTTACAAAAGCTCCTTTAGACTGGAATACAATAATTTAGGGGACAATTATTATCATATTCCAGTCTTTCACTTTATGTCATGATGACTGAGGAGTAAGTATAAAAGAAATTACTCTAAAATTTGCTTGTGGCTTGAAAACTATCCTCGACCGATACCCGTGACTTGTGTAATTCGCAATCTCAATTATTATCATTGTCGTCTTGTTTTTTCTCTTTCGCAAAATATCTTTCTATTTGTCTAATTGTCTGTGCATACTTTCCAAGATTCCAAGCTACAGCACCCTGATTGATTGCGAACTACGGCCAGCTGTGGCCTAAACATTATACCTTAATGTTTCTGTTTAGCAAATAACTTTTGTTTATATACAGGAGTTAATCATAAATATAAATAAAAGAAAGAAAGAAAAACCAAATCATTCATGGAATAATTATGGACAGTGCACCAACAGAGGCTTGTCAAAAGACAAATCACTTCTTTTGTTAGCAGCCTCCAAAGACAAATTTCATTCCGTGTCCAAAATTACCGCCCCTGCTCTCCATCGCCAACTCTAACTTTATGAATTGTCCTAAAAGAAATGGGGTCAATAATTTAACAGAGCACTTTTTTTTTTGGCTCATGACTGATTATCCCTTTTTCTTCCTCTTGTTCACATGCATAGCCAAAAAATAAAAAATAAAAAATAAAAAATACAACTTTTTTCCCTGTTCATGCATTGAGAATTATTCACGAAACACTGTTTGAAAGAAACGACATGAAAGCAAATGAAAGAAGAATTACATTTTGTTACTTTTTCAAAAGGAAAAGAAAGTATGAACCGGATAACTTTTTTAAAAAAAAGAAAAGAATATCAAAAGAGAAAGAGAAAATCAAAACATAGTTGGACAGCAGATCAGAAAATAAGTTTATTACATTATTGTCTTTGTTATCTGCTGGAGCTTGAGGTTGAGATTGAGCGCTTGATTGCAGTTTTTTCTCTGAATTTTAATGGCGTCGAACATAGCGAACACGTTAAGCGTTTTATGGGGGATTGAAGAAGTAATGCATTCTGAAGACGTGCAGGAGAGTGTATGGCTCTTGGGTGTTGCCCGCGAGTTGGGGGAACTGAGAGAAACCATGATAGCAATCAGATGTGGACTGTTCGACGCAGAAAGGCAGCAGGAGCTGGACGAAGGAAAAAAAAGATTTTTGGAGATGGTTGAAGATGTGGTTTATGAAGCTGATGACTTGGTGGACGATTTCTCAGCGGTGGCTTTGGGACGAAGATCACTCACGACGTCTCGAAACAAAATAGCCACCAAGGTACGCGGTTTCTTCTCACTTTCCTCCTCAAACCCATTTGTTTTTCGACGCAAAATGGGATATGCAATCAAGAAAATCAACAGAAAGCTTTTTGAGGCTCGTGAATGTTTTGCATTAAGTGATGTATCATTGGAGGAGACTAGGATGGTGGGTCGGCCTACAGAGTGGGGTAGAGAGACTCATTCGTTTGTAATTTCCGATGAAATTATTGGAAGGGAACCCGACAGAAGAGAAATCATGAAACTTGTTCTGGAAGCTGTAGATGCTGAAAGTACTGAACAGAAATTGAAGGTCGTTCCTGTTGTTGGAGTTGGAGGAATAGGAAAAACAACCCTTGCTCAGCTAGTCTTCAATGAAAAAGGGGTCCGTGAACATTTTAATCTATGCTTATGGGTTTACATTGCTAATCTAGCTGACACGAGATTCATTGTCCAAAGGCTTATTAGCGCGGCGAAAGGAAAGAAAGTTCATCATCTTCATATGGATCAATTGCAAAAGGAGCTCCGGAAAACAATAAATGGAAAAAGATTCTTCCTTGTGCTAGATGGTGTGCAGGATGGAAGCCGGGAAAATTGGCTGAGCTTAAGAAATTTGTTATTGGGTGGTGCAGAGGGTAGCACTGTGTTAGTAACAACCCGCAGTGAAAAGATCGCTAACATCACGCGTACAGTTGCTCGATCCTACCACTTGGGTCCCTTGGACGACGCAGATTCGTGGCTTCTACTACAAAGAATGGCTTTTCGTGGAGAGCAGACGTCCCAACGATTAGAAGAAGTTGGGAGACAAATTGCAGGAAAATGCAAGGGAGTTCCTTTATTAATAAAGCACGTTGGGGGGGTTTTAGGATTTACTCGTGACTGGCAGCGGTTTGATCCTGAGGTGATAATTTCTGAAGCAAAGAGCGATTACGGCCTTGAAGTGAACGAATCTTTTGTACCTCAGGAAGAGATTGTTGGGAGGGACGCTGACAAGGGAGAAATCATGAAACAGTTGTTGGCACACAATTCTGAAGTGAATGAATTAATGGTCATCGCCATAGTCGGCACTGCAGGAGTAGGGAAAACAGCACTTGCACAGCTCATCTTCAATGACGCCGAGGTCCAAGAACATTTTGATTTAAGCATCTGGGTGTGTGTCACTCAGGCCTTTGACTTAAGATACATTATGACGGCTATGGTTGCATCCGTGACAAATAAAGACCAAGGTCACTGTTCGCTGGAAGAATTGTTACATCTTCTTCGTCAAGAAATACTTGGAAAAAGGTGTCTCCTTGTCCTTGATGATGTGTGGATGTGGACTGAATATGAAGAGTGGCGGCATTTAAGATCCATTTTATCCAATGGTGCATATGGAAGCAGAGTAATTGTAACTACACGTAATGAAGAGGTTGCAACAATGACAGCGGGCGAGGATCATACGCATCAATTGAAATCTCTAGACAAGGAGAATTCTTGGTCTTTATTCGTGAAAGTAGCCTTTGAGAAAGGTCAAGAGCCAGCTAACTCTAAGATTGCAGAGATTGGAAAGCAGATTGTAGCAAACTGTGGAGGAATCCCTCTTGCTATAAGGACAATAGGAGGGATGTTGTATTTTAAAAATGCAGAAACAGAGTGGCAATCATTCTATGAGAAGGAACTCCCAAAGATACTAAAGGGAGCAGATATCCTAGCATCTCTTAAGTTGAGTTATGATGACTTGCCACGCAGACTGAAACTTTGTTTTGCTTATTGTGGTCTATTTCCAAAAGATTATGAAATCGACGTGCAAACTCTTGTAAATTTGTGGATGTCACTGGGGTTTATAGAGTCAAATTCTAGATCATATTCGGACCTTGAGGATTTGGGTTATGAGTATTTTGTAGATCTACTTCGAAGGTCATTCTTTCAAGAAACTATGCGAGATGAGTGGGGCCGCATAACAAAATGTAAAATGCAAAATTTTATGTGTGATCTTGCCAGGTCAGTGGCTCCCAAGGTCTATGCAACTTTAGGTTTGAAGGGGGGAAATAATGGAACAAAAATTCATCATGTATCATTTGATTTCCATTTAGATTCATCATGGCATATTCGTTTGTTGGGTCAATCAAAAAGGATTCGAAGTTTGATTTTGCCTAGGCAATTAAGACAAGAAGTTGAAGGGCGATCAACAGAGTCCGTTTGTGAAGAAGTTACAAAATTTAAGTACTTGCGCATGTTGGATTTGCACAATTCAGGAATCAAGGTCGTACCGGATACAATTGGTGATTTGATATTTCTGAGGTATCTTGATCTTTCTCATAATTTAAATATCAAGGCATTGCCAAAGTCTATTGGCAGGCTGCAAAATTTGCAAACTTTGAAACTCAATCATTGCAGTAATCTTCAAAAGTTTCCTGGAGCCATAACGAAGCTAGTCAATCTGAGAAGTCTTGAAAACGAGTCCTGTTACTCTTTGACACATATGCCACAACAGCTCAGTCAGCTTTCTAATCTCCGTACATTATCGGAATTTGCATTGTGCAAGGACACCGGCTCTGTCTCCAACCAGAGTGCTGGGCTTGACGAACTGGCAGAACTCAACAAATTGAGAGGCAAGCTCAAAATTAAAAACTTGAGCAGCTTGGCAGGTGATAAGACAACCGAAGAAACATTGAACCAAAAGCAGCATCTTGTATCCTTAGCATTGATGTGGGATATTGATGCTACTATTATAGAATCTGATTGCGAAAAGTTACTGGAAGTTTTTCGGCCGCCTACAAATCTCAGAGAATTGTCGCTATCTGCTTATGGAGGAGTCACGTTTTCAAGTTGGCTTCCACTACATGAAAATCTTGTGAAATTTTCATTATCTAGATGCATGAAATGTCAATGCCTACCACCACTAGATCGCTTACCCCTTCTTAAAGTGCTACTGGTGGACGAGTTGCCGGAGTTGGTGTACATTTCTGACAAAACGACTAGGGATGAATCGGGAGCATTCTTTCAGATTCTTAAAGAGCTTCAGCTTATGAATTTGCCAAAGCTATCGCAGTGGTGGAAAGATGCAGCTGATGTACGAGAAACCGCATTTCCTCATCTTTCTAAGCTTATCATCAAGGATTGCCCCAATCTGAGTTCCATGCCTCTGTTCCAACGTTTAGAAGAACTATTAGTGCTGAAAAATACTAAGTGGCAGCCTTTCCAGGCAACTCTTGAAGCACGTCGAATTCCAAGAACGACATCTGAAGCATCATCATCTACTTCCTCCACGATTGTCCCTGTCCCTCTCTCCAAATTGAGGGCTTTATGTGTGATCAACATGCCAAATGGTGGTCCGAAAATGTGGGAGTCCCTGACAAGCCTCCATTCTCTGACAGTCGATCATCTTCAAGATATAAAGACTTTCCTTGATGGGCTTGAGAGAGTAACCAACCTGCAAGAACTCCATATTTGGCGATGTGCTAGTTTGGAGGAGATAAGTTGGATCAGCAAAATCAGATCACTTAGGATACTTTCACTCAGGCTCTGCCCCCAGTTGACGATACCTCGTGAACAAATTAGCATCCTCACCTCTTTACAAAAAGTGGAGATTGAGGAATGCCCTCAAGTTTCTCACATTGAACGCATGCTCGAGGATCGCTTATACAGGAGACTATAATTTAAAATTCCATTTTTCAGGTATTGCTGCTTATTTCTTATTAATGAAGTCCTATCATTGGCATCTCTTTTTGACATAGTTTTTCTTTTTCTTTTTTTTTTCTACCCTCTAATTACATCTTTGAATATTGTTCTGCTTTTCCTCTGTATTAGGCCTGAATAAAATAAACTTACGAAGTGAGATTACGCCGAAAGAGAAGGTCCTGAAGGTAAGTTCATGAGTTTCTCAAGCTCAATTTTTATTTCTCAGAAAGATGTAAATTTCATATCATTTATAAATATCCTCTCAGCTGAACTGTTAGCCTTTTTTTTGAAGATTTTTTCTATTCTTGCCTATTTTGCTACTCCATCTATAATCCGAGAGTTCTATTGTACAGAAAAACTTGAGCTACAGATTTACTTTTTCTTGATTTGTATTTGGTGTTTGAGATATTAAAGGATATATTTGATGATTTGGTTATTTGACAGAATTTACTATTATTCTGGTGTAGAATTCATGTTGGTTACTTGGCAATACTGCTTGGTGCTCCTTCATGTCAGGCTTTGTTTCTACGATAGACAGCTATGCCTTTCGTCTTTTCAAAGAATAAGCGGGGTTCTTCGGAAGCATGTGGTTCTTTGGTCTTCAAGAATTGCTCATACTGTTGGTTTCTCTCCGAAGATCATGCACTCTTTTTTCCTTGTCTAGTTTTTTTCCCACTGGGTTTTTTCTAGCAAGGTTTTTAACCAGGCATTCTCTCTGTTTAATCTTGTGGAGCTTCTTGGTGTCAATTTAAAATAAGTATTTTTAGATTTAATGTCGGTAATTGTTTTGGTTTGTGATCTAGGCTCATGTTGGATTGTCGTTGTCATTGTTATTGGCATTTAGCCTGACTTGTTTGGCTGTATTTTGAACCTTGAATGTTTTCTCTCTGTTAAGCTCGTTTGGGAGCACATGCAAATTCAGTTTGTTTAAGTAGTTTTTATACATAGATGTTAAGTTTTAAATAGAAAAAGTGATTTTTCTTAATTTATTATTTTTTAATAGTTTTGTAGAATCTAATTCATTAATAATAAAATTTAAATTTAAAATAATATACGGAATATTTATCAGTTAATTTTGCATAACATTAATCATAGAAAAGGCTTTACAAATTTTACTCGTTTCTAATAATTTTATACATGTGATTAATAAACAAGTTTATGTAGGGCTTAAACAGTTAATTGTTAGTTATTGAGCCTCAAAAATCTACAATAGCAAGTAAAGCTTGTGATAGAAATAAATGAAAACAAGTGTAGATAAATAATGTGGCGGACCTTCTTAAAAAAAAAGTAATAAAGCGGCAGTGAAAAAAAAAACAAAAAAACAAAAAACAATAAACAAAAAACAAAATGGTGCTATGCTTTTACAAAGAAGAGATCGTTAGGCAACATCATTCAAAAAAATGTCATTTCAATTGTTATAGTGTAAATTTTTCATATGCTATAATATAAAAGTAAAAATAGGCTATGTGTAAATTTTTCATATGCTATAATATAAAAGTAAAAATAGGCTATAGTATAGATCACATATTACAATAAAATCATTGTAACTTTTGGCCTAACTGTGCTATCAAATGCACTCGAAAAGAGATAAAATTGGCCTAGGGTTTGAATGGAAATGTATTGAAAGAAAATATATTTAAGCAGAATATATTTAAAAAAATGTTTAAATGAAGATACATTTGATAGACAAATTACTTAGGGCACATGTAAGAAAATGCCGTGTTTAAGCAATAGCATATACCACAAATTGTGGTAGTATGACGGCAAGAGGATGATGCATAAGGACTCTTTCTAAGATTCATTCTCTTGATTCATAGTGAGGCTTTTGGGTTAACTAGATACCAATAGATGAAAACATGGCTCAAGTTTCCTTGTCGTTTTACTTGTGGTTTTAGCATATTTCTTTTAAAGTGCTGGACCGGAACATGACAACACCTTATCCGTAGTACGTACGTTCAGCCAACGAAAAAGTCTTTACAAGGCCAAATTTGGAAGGACCGTAAGAAAAGAAATTATTTAATATGAAGAAATTATTTAATATGAGGCAAATTTGTAAACGACAAAGTTAATTTCACACATGATCCTTGGAGTTTAATTTCGAAGGTGAATCCCACTTTGCTATTTAAAATATATATATATATATATATACGGACCAAAATAGGGAAAACCCATAAAATTTAGAGAAAAAGCAAGGTAGGCTTTTGCTATAATATTCCACAGTTGTTACTTTAAAAGAGAAAAGAAAAGAATAGAAATTCTTTGTGGCCTCTCAACTTGTTCGCTTGTAGGGCCTTTACAGGCAGACATGGAATTAGCAATTAAAGCTAATGTTGCAACACTCCTTTACATTGTTAATCTTCTCTTCCTGTACAAGTTTTGTTGTATTAGTTGATGAATTGACTTTGAAACTCTCTCTCTCTCTCATTCTACTTTCGTCTTACCTTCATTATCCTTTTCTTGTCTGTCATTATAATCAACTGTAATTTAGTTTAAATATGCATCTACCCATTATCCCCAGAAAGGTCCAGAAGCTATGGGATGTATGGGATCTACGTGTGTGCATCCTCACAAGCCTCTCATTTCAGGCTTTCCTTCTGTTGCTGGCGCCATTCCGACAGCGGTCGAGAAGCGATCTCCTCTTCAAGTCCATCTGGGCGACGTATTTGCTCGCAGACTGGATCGCCGCCGTCGCCATCGGACTAATCACCAAGAGCCTTGGCGACCACACCGACCCCGAAAACAACGACGACCTTTTCGCCCTGTGGGCGTCATTTCTCTTGATGCATCTTGGCGGCCCCGACGGCATCACTTCACTGTCTCTTGAGGATAATGAGTTGTGGATTAGGCACTTGTTTGGACTCTGTTTACAAGTTTTCTCTGCTCTTTATAGCTTCTACTTGACGCTTACTTCAAACAAGTTGTGGTTTCCTTCCATCCTTGTGTTTATTGGAGGAAGTATTAAGTTTGGAGAGAGAACTTGGGCTCTACGTCTTGCGAGCTTGGACAGCTTCGGAGAAACTGCTTTGCCTGATCCGAATCCTGGGCCGGACTATGAAGAGGCTGCAGCAGAGTACTCTGTTATGATGTCGACGCAGTTTTCTTCCGGAGGACGAGGGGGAGGAGGAGTTGGAAATATTTTAAGCGAACCCGCTAAGTCTGCAGTCGGAGGACGAACTGAACAAAATTTATACGAGATGAAGCAACTAGAAGTGGCGTATTCCCTCTTTGAAAGCTTTAGGGGACTAATTGTGGGCTTCCTTTTAAGCTCCAAAGACCGAGACACAAACCGGAGTTATTTTGAGCAACAAGATCCTACTGACGCCTTTAGACTAGTGGAGTATGAGCTGAGCTTCATGTACCAAGTCCTCCACACAAAGTCCGTTGTTATACACACCAAAATTGGGTATGTCTTGCGCTGTATTAGCTTTTTGTCCACGTTTGGTGCCTCTTTGTTCTTTCTTTTAGTTGACAAAAGCGGGTTTGGTAAGTTTGAGATCGCTGTTACTTACGCCTTGTTCCTCGGAGCCATCATCCTCGATGTCATTTCCATTGCTAAGCTTGTCTTTTCAGACTGGATCCTCTTGGCCTTCAAGGATAGTCAGATCATTAAACATGTTCCAACAAGGATTTTGACAAGATCAAGGTGGTCCGGCTCAGTGTCACAGGATAACATGATAAGCTATTGCCTACCGCCCACGGTAAACTTCACGTTCCACGGCGAGTTGACTAGCTATCGACGCATTTATGGTGTTTCTGAGACGATCAAAATGATGTTGTGTTATTCTTCATCGTCGGAGAAGGTACCCAAATATTTGAAAAAGTTTATTATAGATGAGTTGAAGAACAAATCCAAGAAAGCAAACAATCCAAGAGATGCAACAGAGGAGTGTTCAAAGAGAGGCGATTCGGCTCTCTTGCAGAGTCCTTCTGGCTATATCAAGCTTAAATGGAGCATCGGAGAGTTCCAATACGCAGAAAGCCTTCTTCTCTGGCACTTGGCCACCGAACTCTGCTACCATCAGGAAGCCAATTCAAGTACGGATCCTGGAGAAGAAGAAACAATTCTTAAGCTCCTTGCTCAACGTTGTTGCTGCGGATCATCTATTCCCAAGTTTCTTATAAGATTTTTTTGTAAATCATGCCTTCAATGCTGCGGAGATGCAACGAGTGATGGTCCAAACGATCAGGTCGATTTTAAAAGAATTTGCAAGATGCTTTCCGATTACATGTTCTACCTTTTGGTCACCAAGCCAACAATGCTGGCCCCGGTTTTAGGAAATTGGAAAATAGTATTCCAAGATACTCGCGCTGAGGCCAAGAGATTCTTCAAGAAGCACAAGCTATCACGCCATTTGCAAGCCTGCAAGAGGATTTCTCTAGTTAAACCAAAAGTCAGATCCTCTGCTGTGAAGGGAAACAGAAGCAACTCCGTCCTCTTCGATGCGTGTATCCTAGCACAGCAGCTCCAAAAGGAGGCAGAGCAGTGGAAGATAATGAGCAGAGTTTGGGTGGAACTTTTGTCATACGCCGCCATTAATTGCAGACCTTTTGTTCACGCACAGCAACTAAGCAAAGGAGGAGAGCTTTTGACATTCGCATGGCTGCTGATGAACCACATGGGATTGGGAACGCAGTTCGCGGAGCAGGAACAACAATCAGGGACAGAAATGGAGACAATCATAGAGTAAAAATTGGTAGAGGATGTGTCATATGTGTGAGTTTACATGTTCCTAATTCCTATTTTGTTGACGAAATTTCCGAGACAGATTAAGATCTAACGCATGAACTTGTCAAAACTTTTATGTAACTTGGGTTAGAGAAAGATGTTGTGAACTAATTGGCCCTACCTCAAAAGAAAATAACTGTTTTCTAGTGAATAAAGCGAATTATCAGTAGTTGTATTCATATGTAAACCTTTTTTTTTTTTTTGGTTGTGTTTATCTGTGCGTGTATAAACAGATATGAACATGAAGTCTGTTCTTCCTAGAGTTTAACGTTCTCTCTCTTATTTTATTGATTTCTATTTTTTTTAATAAATAAAGTGTATTAATTTCGCCTTGTTTGCGTGTAAGATCACCACAACAAGCTGAAATGTAAATAAGCTCACCTTCTTGCTGCTTAATTAGCAAGTGCTTGTGGCTTTATATTTTTAACCCACTTCCGGCCTCTGTCCATTGTCTAAGGCAAAAGTGGAGTTCAATCTTGAATTTTATATGTTACAATCTGCTTCATCTTCTAATGATAACCTTAACGTCAGCCTTTTTCATCTCAACTGATGTTACAGAAGCTTAATTCGAAACAACAAAACACAAAAATAAAAAGGGGTAGACCCATTAATTGCTTATTCATACAGAATAGTTCAAAATTCATTGATTTTCACGTAAGACCGAAAATTAAAAGAGAAAATTGTGAGCAATAGCTATTTCCTCCATCAGAAGTCTGGTTCTCATTGGAAGAATTTGAAGAAAGGGCCAAAAAAAATTTCGAATTGTGGAAATGACCTTTTTTTTTTCTAAACCAAAAAACACGTTTTTCTATATAGATAAACTGTCTCAGTTTTTTTCAAAAAAATAAGAAAAATGACTGTAACAAGATAAGAACCTCAACAGGATGAAAAATAAAATAAAATCATTTTAATGTCTAAAAAACCTTTTTTTTAACCAAAAATTGACCAAAAAAGAGATCATTGACAAAAAAAAATTTTTTCAAAAAGTCATTTTTACAAATCACTCGTTTTCGTTACAATAGCTAATTGCAATGTGTTTTTTAATGTACTATTTTTTCTCATTTCCTTCCTCTCTATTAAACTACTTTTTTCCCTCTGGCCATTTCACTTTAGCGAATATAATATTAGTGTTAAATATACATCAACAACTACATAAAACTTCTATTACTAAATAAACTCAAAAAGTTAAAAAAAAATAATTAAAATGTTAAAGGTTTGTAAAGGAAGGAGCTTGTACTGGTGGATTTTAAGGGCCCGTTTGTTTCGATACTTGAATCATGATTGAATTATTTTGCTACAGTATTTTCTCTCATAAAAATTTAAATTTTCATTTAAATATTTTATTAAAATATTCAAATCAAGCGCTAAAAGGTTATACTAGAAGACAAATATGGTGGACTTTAATGGGTTGTAAGGGACGGTAAAAAGGTTGTACAAGCAGAGCTTTCTGGTGGGACCTTCATGTCGATGCTTTATCTTAAAAGGCATCTTCCTTTCATTCGATTACTTGCCAATAATTCACCCAAGAATATACTTTTAATTTTAATGAATGATACCCTTCAAAAAAAATTAATGATTGATAGCATGGTCACGGCATTCTCACTTTAAAGAATGGGGTTAATATTCAACTTATCTTCTTTTTATTTTTCTTTCTTTTCACATGCCAAAAAAATCAGTTCTCTCTGTTTAGCTTGGCAAAAAAGTAGTATTAGTGCTTTTATTTCAAGTTCCATTCTCTTTGGAAGAACAACTAAAGGTTTGTCCCATTTGTTGTGACCATATAGAAAGAACAACATGAGAAAGGATTGTTTGTTCTATGTGACGGAGCTACACTCGTCATATTTTAGGATTTTAATTTTTACCCTGTAATTTTTCGTAAAATTTCTGTTTGTGCTTCCATTAATATCATTGTGCCCCCCTAACATTATATCATTACTTTGTAAGAAAAATTATAAATGCACCTCCACTTAATGATTAAAAAATACAAATATGTACATATTTTATAAAAAATTCTCTCAATTTGTAGCGCTTAAAAAATTTTCTAGCTTTATAACTGTTTATAGTGTTCGAGAACTTCGGTCAGTATTCTTTTTAATTTTTTGTTCTCTCTATACGTGAGAAATAGCTTATTGATTCTCACAATTTTCTTTTTCCATTTGAAGCTCCTCTTCAATTCCTTGCCCGTGTGCCGTTCTCCCCTCTTCTACCACAGCATTCTTCTGCTGCCGGTTAGTCCATAATTACTTTGTTCTCTCCTTTTTTAACTTGTTTTATATCTTATAAAAAAAAAAAAAAGAAACCAAAGGACTTGAGCACTTGAATGACAACGAATAAGGCTCCTAGCATGTTGCTTCTCTCATGGTCTTGTGTCTCTGCTGCTATAGAATTTAGCATCTTTGATTGTGGAACTCGTTGATTCTGTATTTCTCTCTTTTAGGATTAATTTCACTTTTGACCCTTGAATTATGCAACTTGTCCCATTGTGACTCCTCAATCTTAAAACATAGTAAATCATACCCCTAAACTAAACTTAACTTTTGGCCCTTCAATTACTAAATCAATTAAATATTAACCAAATCGATCCAATAATTTCCTTTTTGCCTCTCAAACTAGGCCACTTGTCGCATTTTAACCCATAAACTTTAAACTATAATAAATCACACCCTTGAACTATGAAACTTGTCATATTTTGACCCTTCAATTACTAAATTGGTTAAATATTGATAACTAATGAAAAAGTGTTAAAAACAGCCACATATTTGCACTTGCTATTAGGGGAGAACAGCGGGCAGTTTGACGGTTTTTGGGCGGGTGTGGTGTGGTTTTTTTGGATGGCGGGTTGGTAATTAATCAACCCACAAACCGCCCACCACAAGGCGGGTGGTTTCGGTTTGGTTTTGGGTGGTTGCGGGCGGGTTGAGGCGGTTTAGACCTAAGCTATTGCCCAATGTAATTTTTTGGACCTTTTTTTAAAAAAGTGAAGAAAATTTGTACAAAATATAAGATGATAATACATAGAGCATTCCCAACAACAAGCAAGTTTGATGCCTAAAGACAGTGACTATATTCAAAAGTACAAATTAAGAAACATAATCATTCACTGCAACAACAAACATCAACTACAGATGAAGTGATGAACAAAGTCAAGAGTCCATAAAGATTAAAGCCTATTCACTGGGTTCAAAAATAATAGAATGCTATAAATGAAATGATGAACAAAGTCAAGTGTTCTTTTTCTTTTTAGGGCCTTTTCTCTACTAACTTACTTGATTTGAATTTTGATCACTTCACAAAATAATAGGAGAATGTCTAGTTTCCAATATGTCAAGAGGCAGCCGAGCCCGTGCTTGGAGTGTTGGATTGTTTAATCATCTCTAAAATAAGAACAAAATCAAATAAATGATAAGTTTTTTTTTTTTTTTTACATATATAGGCGAGCGGGTTCGGGTTGAACCCTCCCTCAAAAACTTAAAACCAAACCCGCCCACCTAAAACCCGCCTGCCAGTGGGTTGCTAACGTAAACCCACTTTTTTCGAGATGGGCGAGCGCGGGCGTGGGCGTGAGCGGTTGGCAGGTGCGGGGTGGTTTTTGTACAGCCCTACTTGCTATAGATATCCTGCTTAAACAATAAACTAAGCATTTCAACTTCTGAATCTAAAAACTAGGCAGTTTTGAAATCTGCACTATAGGTTTTATACAATATAACGGCCCTACCTACGTAGCTGTTACTTAGCTACATAATCGTAAACGTAAACATATTTTAACATAAAATACTAAAATTGCAAAAAAAAAAAATTCTAAAATAGAAACTTGATAATAAATTGTTAACATATTTCCTTAAAAGGAAATAATAATTAATTCCCAAAGCTTAATTTCATAAATCTTAGTTGTCAAAGTTACATTCTCAAACGTGATAATAAAGTTATATTAATTATTACGCTTTAATATAATCATAATTTCTAAAGACTTAATCCAATAAATCCATTACAAATTAATTTCTTAAAACCTTTCTTGAAAACATAAAGATAATTATTTAGAAACTATTTTTTGATTTACATGAAAATATTTCTAAAACAATTCTTCATTAAAATATAGTTATATATTTCTAACTTAAATGCATTTTAAATCCTTCTTGAAATTATAGTTATATTTTTCTCATAATTTATTATCTTAAAACTAACATATTGATTTCTTAAAACCTATTCTCTATAAACTTATCATAATTATAATTACTTACAATTTATTACTTATTGTGACACCTGTTATTTTTCTAACGGTATCATTATAATTAAATTAATTATTAGTGTGTTAATTAAAATTTATTTCATAAAAAATCTATTTCATATTATTTATTTCTATTTGTTTTTTTAATTTTCTAGTATATTACCAAAATGCCATTGAAACTTCTAATAAATTACGAAAATGCTATTTTAGCATTATATGTGTAAAAGTCTCTGGAGGAGAATCACTCAACCACCTTGCCTCCCTCAATGATTTCCTCAATTATTTTCCCTCCATTCAAATCAATTCTATCTCTCTTTCTTTCTCTGCAACTCCCTACTCTTTTCTCTTTTCTTGCTTTTCTTTTTGTTCTTCTTCGTTTCTGTTATCCCAAGAATAACTACCCAAGAGGGGGGGGGTGAATTGGGTTTTCGAAACTTTTACAATTATTGGAAATTTTCTAAAGTAAAATGCTTAAGAAGTAAAAATGAGAACGAGATAATAAGAGCACAACCAAGCAACAATTAAGCAGCAATAAAGTGAAGAGTAAGGAGAAGAAATGCAAACGCTATTTATAGTGGTTCGGCCAATATGCCTACGTCCACTGTCGCCAAGCTAAACTCCTTTGCTTGATCTCTTGCACTAATAGACCGTCTTTTCAGCACGATCACTCCTTTATACAACCGGTGACTTGCTCAACCCGAGGTTCACCACACCTTCTTACAAAGTGACAATTTTCCCAGAGATTGTCTAACCAAGAATTCCCCAAATTTACAAGGCTTTGGAAACCAACAATGAAAATAATGTAGTTGTAATTTTGGTACACTCACAAGATATACACTCCAAAACAGAAAAAGATGAAAATACAAATATGGTGTGTGTTTGGAGGTGTGAGTAATTCTCAATTAGAGTATGAAACAATTTTGGCTCAAGAGAAAGTGTGTGTAATGAATGCTTGAGAAGAACAATGTAGAATAATGTCAAATTTCACTTCGATTCCTTCATCAAACATTGCACATTGAATGGATAGGTATATATAGCCTCCTAGTGCTTAGAAACATCTGAATGAATCAATTTTGAGTCAAACTAGCCGTTACAAATGGATCTCCAACGGTCAGAAAACTAGCCGTTACAGATAGTTCGGCAGGCCGGAAATAAAGATCGGCAGGCCGAAGAATGAGGCGCTAAAAATCAATTTCTCAACGGTCACCAAACCAGCAGGCCGGTTCACAGTTCGGCAGGCCGAACTTTGAACCATCGGCAGGCCGAAAGTTGAGTTCGGCAGGCCGACAAAGCCTTTGCAGCGAGGGGCTAAAAAGTCCCCAGATCGGCAGGCCGAAGCAGGGAGTTCGGCAGGCCAATCTCCATAACTTCGGCAGGCCGAAGATGCCTTCGGCAGGCCGGCAGAGCCTTTGCAGCGAGGGGTAAAAAAAAATCCCCAGATCGGCAGGCCGAAGCAGGATTTTCGGCAGGCCGATCATATTCGGCAGGCCGACCAAATTTGGTCGGCAGGCCGATCTGCCTGAGACCAAAAAGCCTTTATGACCTGATTTTGAAACCTGTTTTATATCAACATATTTAAGCACTTCTAAAATAGTTTAAATCATGATTTTCACATGCAATATGAATTCAAAAATAACATTAAATGCAAGTATGCAATGTGAGTGTGTGCTCTTGAGCTTTCTTTTGATCATTCAATTTGAGAATTGCTCAATTACAATTCTAGACTATAGAATAAAACTTGTAATCTTCAAGTCCTTGTGAGTTCCCTTTCAAAAGACTTTTTCCACAAGCTTTCTTGAACTGTCTTCACTTGATATCTTGAAAAGTAAGCTTAGAGACACTCAAGATAATTATTTATTTAAAAGAATATTTTGCACATAAAATTGTATTTGTTATCATCAAAATAGCTTTGTGAAACCTTGGAGCCAACAGTTTCTTCTACCATGGTGAGAAAAACCATAGAGACCAAAGGAGAACTCAAGCCAATCTTTCACAAAAGTTCACAAAAACCACAGATAATCACTCACAAACTCAAGAATTAAGAAGGCTTAAATGTTTTCAAGATCAAACCATAGTTTTAAGCTAAGTTTAAGGTTAGAATTTCTAAAACTTTAACTTTGATTTTAAGTTGTATTTTGGTTTAAGAATTGTGAGAAATGAGTTTTTAAATGTTTTGTTAGATGTGTATGCCCTAAGGACTAAAAATGTGATAGGTTTTTGGAGACATTTTTATTAATAAAGAATTTATGTGTTATTCATATACTAAATTGTTGTCCTCTTTACGTCCATATTGGTTGAACGTATCAAACAAAAGTCTAAGATTGTCGATCTAAACCTTTAAAAATTAGGCATATGGTGGACAGATTATGCTGAAGACAAGATCCTTAAGATGACGGTCTAAATCATAAAATCCGTACTTGTTGTGGATTTTCTAACGCAAGTGCACGTATCGTTAACAAGTAATAAAGAGTAAGTAAAGTATCATTCCCACGAGGATTGCGTTAATCTAGCTAAGTACCAAAATTGGTTAACCCTACAATTATTTGAACAATCAAATATAAAATAGAAAAATAACAAAACAAAAAAATATAAATGAAAATCTAAATAATAAAAGACTAGCGCATCCGATTTCACCTAAATTAATCATATTCAAATTATCTAATTTAATCAATTGATGTTTACTCCTATGCCGATAACGAATCTCTCTTAGGTAGTCATTAATCTTTCTCAAGCATTAATAATTTATCTTCGTTAGCAAATTTGCTACATCTCTGTGGAAACTCTAAACTTACCAAGATTCGTTAAGGACAAGAAATTCAGAGTGTTACACAAGTCTCATAGATATCTCTATCCTATGATGATCTCATGGCATTCAATCATGGTCTAATTTAATTATCGCTTCTCAGCCTCAAATTAAATCACAAATCATGCAAAAGGTGCGCAAACTTTTATAAGCATTAAGATTAGATTAAATACTCAGCATAGATAATGAATAAACATGGAATTGAATTAAATTAAACAAAGTGAACATTCATAATCCGGCTACATCGTAGCCCTAGAATAGAGAAAATTAGTTCCTAATGAAACTAAAAATAATCCTAAATAATATCTTAAACATGATGAGTGAAAGAAAAGAACTCTATTTGGATGCGAAGATGGTTTCCGTCTCCGGGTTGCACCGTTCTTTTTCTCCAAAGTAGTGAGTTCTCTCCTCTTGTTTGTAGTTTTCCTTTTTTTAGAATTCGTGTTTCAACCCTCTATAACGTTCTATTTATAGGCTAGGGTTTGAAAGGATAATTTTGGAATGAAATTATACTAAAATTTGAACTGGGATCGAAATGGCGCCTAGGCTCGATTTTCTGGCGCCTAGGCTTCATTACGGCGCCTAGGCGCCATGATTGTAGCACCTAGGCGCTATATTTGCCCGTGGATGCTTTTCTGAATTGGCGCCTGGGCTTCATGAATATGGCGCCTAGGCTTCAAAGTAGCGCCAAGGCGCCAAGATTGTAGCGCCTAGGCGCTACACTGATTCTTCCAAATGGCGCCTAGGCGCCCAAATTATGCCGCCTAAGCGCTATGCTCTCGGGTTTTCTGTGTCAGGCTTCATCTGTAAGAGCGCCTAGGCTCCCATAAGCTCGCGTCTAGGCTCGATTTTGTCCCGAGTCCAGTTTCACTCATTTTTCGGTCTGTTTTATCTCGCACTTTGCCAATATGTATCTTTTTTCCTTAAAACCTACAAAAGAACATAAAACATTATTAAATTCTTATAAATTGCTCAAAACTAACAAAAATATTAAGTAAAAATTATCTTATTAATTAGCCTAAAACTAACTTATCAAATACTCCCAAACTTAAGATTTTGCTAGTCCTCGAGCAAAAGACAAAAACGAAAAACAAAGAACATGACAAAAGAACAGGACTGACATTAGCACCTGACATAGTTTGAGCATCAATTTAATTTTTCATCATATTTGGCCTCAAAGAGTGCATAAAGTTTATGACTCAAAGGAAACTCTAACCATTGCGATCATGAAAAAAAAAATCAATTTAAATCTCAAGTTTACCATACTCATAATTTCTTGAGTGTGTGTGTGTGATGCCTCTAGCACTTATGTACCTACACTCGGATCAGTTTATGTCAACAAGCTTATTTTGAAAGATCTCTAGATTAGTGAAATTTATGAACTCCATAGGCCTATTTTTCAAACCCACTCTCCACTAATGTAGACTATCGCAACATCAAAGATCATTAGGACTTTATTCGGCTTGTAATATGTGGCTAAGGTAAAAAGGTGAGATAAAAGATATAATGTGGCTCAAAATTCACCCATAAATACACAATTTGTCTTAGGACCTCATAAGAACATCATTTCTTCTTTTTAAGTACACCGCCAAACTTATGTTGCACTCCCTTTGTCATTCACATTTATTTGATGTTTCTTTTTCTTTTTTTTTTCTTTTTTTTTGTGTTTTTTTTTTTACAATGAATAAACATGAATACATAATCCCTTGATAACAATACTCAAAACTCCACCCATGATTGAATGATAGGAAAACATATTTCCTCGATAAGTTCTTCAAAACTCCACCCATCCTCCCATAATGCCTACTACCTTCAAATAATTTCTTGGACAAACTAATCATGCTTATGAGTGAGGGACTATGTAGGATAAAATTATTCAAAGGCTAGGTTGATTATGTGGGTAACAAAGAAAATGGTTAATAAGGCTCAACGAGGTAACTAGTGATTAAATGATGTCAATGGTAGGCTTGAAAGGCTCAAACGATCTAAAAATGGCCTAAATCATGTCCTTAATGTTGTGTAGCCTAGGATTTCGCCTCAAGTGGTTATCAAATAGGTTCTAGCATTCATTTGAGATCAAAAAATATCACTTAATCAACATAAAAGTCCTCTAAGTGTATACTACTTAAGTGAGTAAGGCGTGAGTGCTCAAAGTGCTCAAAGAATCATAGCATGATAAACAAATCACAAGAAAACAAGGATAGATCACAACAATTATTATCCCCTAAAAGTCATATTCAATTTCAACCATCATCTTATCATTGGCTTACTATGATTCAAGTTAAACAGTGCTCAAACGACACAACTTTACTATCCTAATTACTATCAAATGCAAAGAAAAACAAAAAAACAAAACCTAAACTAAAACCTAATTAAACCATAATGACTAATTGACACAAAAAAAAACATAAAGCAACACACCACCCCCAAACTTGAGCAATATATTGTCCCCAATGTAAAAAGAAAACAAAAATAAGAAAGGAAAGAACACTCCCTAAACTGAAGGTTGCGGCAGCCTATTCCTCCTCATCCTCGTTCTCTTCATTATCTTCATTGAAAGCAGAGACTGTGGGAAAATTGTCCAAGTTCATGTTCAGATGCATGGCCATGTGGTTCATCATCTGTGCCAGGTTGCCGATATGGTTTCAGCTTTTGAATTTTTTTTTTAGCAAGCTGGGCACCTTGATGTCCCCCGAAAACTTGGAATCACCATAAACAAGACTTACATCATGATTAAGTAGCAAAAAAGACTAAAACTAAAAGAAACAACTAATAAACTAAATAATATTATGAAAACTAAAATTGAAAAGGATAGAGAGCTTGGGTTGCCTCCCAAGAAGCGCTTGTTTTATAGTTATCAGCCTGACTCTCAAAGAAGCACTTGTCAAAGAGTGGCTTTCACCCATAGTTAGCGTCAAACGGCACCACATATGGGTCTTGGTTATAGATGCCCTCAAGCTTGGCAAGATTTAGAAGTGATTCGCACATTGCACCAACAACAAACGTCTCTAAATGATGTGCTTTTGATGGGAACTTCATTATTGGCTCGAGCATGAACATGGTGAGACGTGATGGTTGTGATGTCCATGGCCAACACGAATTAGTTGGTGATCTATATGTTGGAACCATTGATGAGCTCAAATCAATAGTCTTATGTGCTTCTATATCCTCCAATGACCCTCACGGCTTCTCCTCATATAGGAATTCCTCTAATGACCCTTCTATTTGCTCTTCCCTTTCCTTTTGGCTATCCATTAGCATGCTTGTGATTTGGTCTTCATAAAAGTCAAAGTTTTGGATAGACTCCTCTTGATTTAGCAAGTGTGCATTGTTGTTGATTGAGCAAGATCCCAACTCAGCAAATAGTTGAGCTAAGACAACTTCAAAGGGTTCTTGTTCTTCATCTTGAGGTTTTATTTCCTCTAGAGGCTCAAATTCTTGAGGTTTCGCACAATCATCATCAAACAAAACCACATCCTTTATCGTTTTATGGTCACCACAAGGATTTGACGTAGTAATTTCCTCCTCTAGATGACTCTCTAAAATTGTGCTCTTTAAACGGATTTGTTCATCAAGATATCGCCTAGAGTTGGAGATTTCATGACTTCTCTCAAGAGTGTCCTTTAGACGATCTAAAGCAACTTCCAAAGCTATCTTCTCTTCTTGATATTGGCTACATGATCGTTCCATCATGCTGGGATGGATATTCCATGAAAGATTTTGGTGCCTCTCCCAGCAAGAATTATGCATTGAAGAATTCAAATGCCAATGATGATTAAAGGCTGCCATATCCTCCAATAAGTAGTAAGCTTCATCAACAGTTCTTGAAAAGAAAGAATGACCGTCAGAAACTATGCCTTTTTCCACCCAATCTCTAGCTTCAAAATGCAATCCTTCAATAAAAATTTGGAGAAGTGCCCACTTTGGCAAGTTGTGATGTGGACACCGCTCAAGCATATCTTTAAATCGCTCCCAAGCCGCATAAAATGGTTCCATATGTTGTTGGACAAAACTTGCAAGGATATTCCGATGCAACATCATGAAGTTCCTTGGGAAACAAATGACTTAAAAGAAAAAAAAATTAGAACAAATAAAAAGGAAATAAAACAAATAAAAAAAATTCAAAGTAATTCTAGAGCTAATTGGTATCGATATTAACTAAATTAAACAACAATCCCCGGCAACGGCGCCAAAAACTTGTTGTGGATTTTCTAACGCAAGTGCACGTATAGTTAACAAGTAATAAAGAGTAAGTAAAGTATCGTTCCCACGAGGATTGCGTTAATCTAGCTAAGTACCAAAATTGGTTAACCCTACAATTATTTGAACAATCAAATATAAAATAGAAAAATAACAAAACAAAAAATATAAATGAAAATCTAAATAATAAAAGACTAGGGCATCCGATTTCACCTAAATTAATCATATTCAAATTATCTAATTTAATCAATTGATGTTTACTCCTATGCCGATAACGAATTTCTCTTAAGTAGTCATTAATCTTTCTCAAGCATTAATACTTTATCCTCGTTAGCAAATTTCCTACATCTCTGTGGAAACTCTAAACTTACCAAGATTCGTTAAGAACAAGAAATTCATAGTGTTACACAAGTCTCATAGATATCTCTATCCTATGATGATCTCATGGCATTCAATCATGGTCTAATTTAATTATCGCTTCTCAGCCTCAAATTAAATCACAAATCATGCAAAAGGTGCGCAAACTTTTATAAGCATTAAGATTAGATTAAATACTCAGCATAGATAATGAATAAACATTGAATTAAATTAAATTAAACAAAGTGAACATTCATAATCCGGCTACATCGTAGCCCTAGAATAGAGAAAATTAGTTCCTAATGAAGCTAAAAACAATCCTAAATAATATCTTAAACATGATGAGTGAAAGAAAAGAACTCTATTTGGATGCGAAGATGGTTTCCGTCTCTTGGTTGCACCGTTCTTCTTCTCCAAAGTAGTGAGTTCTCTCCTCTTGTTTGTAGTTTTCCTTTTTTTTAGAATTCGTATTTCAACCCTCTATAATGTTCTCTTTATAGGCTAGGGTTTGAAAGGGTAATTTTGGAACGAAATTATACTAAAATTTGAACTGGGATTGAAATGGCGCCTAGGCTCAATTTTCTGGCGCCTAGGCTTCATTACGGTGCCTAGGCGCCATGATTGTAGCACCTAGGCGTTATATTTGCCCGTGGATGCTTTTCTGAACTAGTGCCTGGGCTTCATGAATATGGCGCCTAGGCTTCAAAGTAGCGCCTAGGCGCCAAGATTGTAGCACCTAGGTGCTACACTGATTCTTCCAAATGGCGCCTAGGCGCCCAAATTCTGGCGCCTAAGCGCTATGCTCTCGGGTATTCTGTGTCAGGCTTCATCTGTAAGAGCGCCTAGGCGCCCATACGCTGGCGTCTAGGCTCGATTTTGTCCCGAGTCTAGTTTCACTCATTTTTCGGTCTGTTTTATCTCGTACTTTGCCAATATGCATCTTTTTTCCTCAAAACCCACAAAAGAACATAAAACATTATCAAATTCTTATAAATTGCTCAAAACTAACAAAAATATTAAGTAAAAATTATCTAATTAATTAGCCTAAAACTAACTTATCAATTGTCGATCTAAACCTTTAAAAATTAGGCATATGGTGGACAGATTATGCTGAAGACACGATCCTTAAGATGACGGTCTAAATCATAGAATCTGTAATCAAGGGAATAAAGTTGGACGCTTTATTCATGTAAAGATTGTTATGTTGTCTATATCCCTAACGGGAGATAGTTTGTCTTGGCCATCAGAGGTGAACTCTGCGAATAGAAACATTGACGCATTGTAATAGGTGATGATGTATTAGATCGGAACATAAAGTGAATTGATTTGGATTAATAATCATGTCTTAACAAATCAATTCACTTTAGACAATCATATGTCTTATATCTTAATCTTGATATGAATAGTGGGCCAGTTGTCTTGACTTGTGTCTTTTGATATGCCAAAGGGTGACATCCATATTTTATAATTGTACGCACACCAGTACGTTGAAGACATGACTCTTGATAGCGTAGACTTTTTATTCATAGAAATGGAATCCATAGCTCCTCTTTAGGAGTAGTTGATATCATCTTATATACGTTATCTTGTAATTACAAAACTGAAGCGCTTAACCATTTGGATACATAAGTGTAATCGAATGTCATACCATCTTTGGATGGTAAGTTTTCTGATAGTGAGATAATAGAACGTAAGAGAAAAATAATCAAAAAGGTAAGATAGAACTTGTCCTTAAGCCGATTATGGATAATCCTATGGGGATACAACACATTATGATATGTCATGGAGACTTGGTTATACGGGCTTTGTAATTCTACATGGTTCGATAGTGCAGCTCTAGCTTTTAGTAGAGCAGCATTAGAGTTGATAATTATAAAATGTATATCTATGATATTGGGTTTCATAATTATCGAGAGCCTAAACTATATAGGTCCATCAGGTCCCTTTTGCTAGCTTATAATAAATCCTGTAATGATACGGTGTGCTTTTCCAATAGATTGTGACTTATGTCAAATTATCAATTAGCTCAAATTTGATAGGTTTAGATAATTCATGTCTATTTATCGGGTGAATTAATTTTGTAAAAATTACTCCAATATAAACTTGTTGAATTATCAGGAATATTTATTTTCCTAGAGATTATCTAGATAAAGTTGTTTTAATCAGATAACTTCGCTATTTGGTTATTTAAATTAAAATTGAGTTTTTATCCCCAGCATATCAGGTGGGAAATAAAAGATTTGCATGAATCATTTATCGTAAGTTCGGCAGGCCAAGCTTTAAGTTTGGCTACCGATTGAGTAAGTTTGGCAGGCCGATCTGTCAGTTCGACCTGCCGACCGAGCGATTTCTGATCATGTATTTCTGGACTTGATTTCTTATTTGATATTAATTCTAATTCAAATTTTCGAGGCCTTATCTGATAAGGACTGACCCCTAGGCCCAACCTCTATAAATAGGGAGTGAGACTCATTGTTATTTAGATCAGTTGAGAAATCTAGAGTAACTATCTAACGCCCCGAAATTTAATTAAGTGATATTAGTAAGTAACATGGTGAAACTAGTGTGCCATGATGTATTTTTAAACTTAATTTGGCTATTTTGTGGTATTTAAATTAATGTTATTTTTGTTTATTTTGACGATTTTTAAATTACTCTTAATTATTTTTGTTTGTTATTTTGAATTTTGGAAACAAAACAATTTGTCAAATACACTCCTTTTTCAAAAACTGTGGATGCCATATGGTTTACACACGGTGATACCACCCATTTTTTCTCTCTATTTTCCCTCTCTCTCCTCCTCTCTCTCTCACTCACTCACGCTATCTCTCTCTCTTTCTCACTCTCTCTCGTTCTCTTCTTTTCTTAAATTTTTTAATCAAAAATCAAGCTAAGCTTCGGGTTTTAGTATGTTGAAGGCTCATGAATGTGATTTAACAACCACAAACACGATTCAAGGATTTAATCAAGGTTAGTTTTTAAAATTTCAAAACTTTTTCAATTTTTTAATTTTCTATGTATTTTGAAATCTAAGCTCGTTTAAGCTTAGAAAACCTTTAATCTAAATTAAAGAAACTTACAATAGCAAGAATCTAAGCTTAGTTTGAAGAAAAACATATTTAAATCAAGATTTTTCATTTTTCCTCTATTTTTCTATTTTTGGATTTTGTTTTATTTTTTGATGTAAATCTTCTTTAAGTTAGTTTAAAAGCATCCTACTATGTTTTTCTACGTTCTATGAGTGTTTTGCATGCCTGGGATTTGAGAAAACAAGTTGAAATTAAGAATTGAGCTTGGGAGGCCGAGACTCTGGTTTTGAAAAATTCTAGAATTTTCTAGTTTAGTAGGCCGTATTCATGAGTTCGGCAGGCCAGATTCATACGACCAGTAGATCGAACCTGGAAAAGTTCAACCGACCGGACCTGGCTTGCCGGCAGGTCGAACTAGGGAAACAGACAAGCCGATCGGGCTAGTGAAAATTTGTTGTTTTTCACCCATTTTTGCTGTTTTAAACCCCGATTAAGAATTTAAACTTTATAATATGATTTTACGAACTAAATGGAACACTAGGACACCATGAGATAGGTTAGTAATGTAAAATATCCAAAGCTAGAAATTGATGAGCTTAGTTTATGTTTAAGATTATTCGAGGTTTCACGGAGCCAACGTCTAGTGGACCGGGACTACGATATAGGACACCAACATGAGTATCGAGGTAGGACTTCTACCCTTTTCTTGGTAGCTAGGCTTTTAATGATTTTGGCCTTAAAGAATTTTATTTTAAAATGTTTTCAATAAATGACATGGTGTTTTTAAATGTCTTCAAAAAAGGGCTTTCAGCCACACAATGATTTCTTTCAAAATGATTTCCTTCAAAGTGATTTCCTACAAAATGATTTTCTTTATAATGAACTTCAAGGAACGGTTTAGATAAACTTCTTAACAAATTTCATTATTCATCAAGAATTGTATAATTATAATGAATCAAATAATAAATGTAATTGAGAATACCCGATAACATGGGATTTAAATAAAGATAAATACACATAAGGGCATGATGCCATAATCAGAGATCAGGTCGTGTAACGAGCGACCTTGGAGACAGGTCCCGAAACCCAACTGAGCCACTACGGTGGTGATAAATATGGTTTGCCTAGAAAGGAGAAAAAGGTACTCTCTGGATGGACTGTTTTTGATAAAATTTATTTAAATGAATTTATTTATTTATTTATTTAACCCTGTTCTTCTAATCACTTCCCTGAAAGGTGAATTTCATGTTTAAATTGTTTATTTGTTTTAAAACATAGTCCTACTGAGCCTTTCGCTTACTTTTTACTTGTTTTCAACCCCCCCTTCCCCTTTAAGTGAAACCCAGCTTAGGACTGACGGAGAGTCCGCTGTCTGGATTCACGAGCAATAGAGGATCTTGAGTAGCTTAGTAGCTGTAGTAAATCAAGGCATGTATTATTTAAATTTTATTTTTCATGTTGGACTATGACTGTAATAATTTATTGTCGATACTATGTGTGTGTGCACGTTGTGGGCCCAGTGGGACCTAACATGCACCCTCCTTGCCCTCTCTATTATTGTATTTCTTTTATTTCCTTCTTATACTTTTTACTATTTTTAATAATTGAACTTTTCAGACAAATTTTTTAAGAAAACATAATTTTAAGACAAATTCAACTTTTCAAAAATGCGGAAGATCAAATTCTTTAAAATGATAAAATAAAATATTAAAACATGGTTCTTGTATTCTTTAAAACTTATCATAAAAATATGTTCAAATAATAAACCATAACTTAAATCATAAAATTTGCTTCATTGGCGTTCTTCCGATTACAATTCATCTTCTTTATGCTCACACGCCTTCCCATGTCATCCGCCTAATCCATGACTTTCTTACCCTTATCTGCAACATAACATAAACTTGAAAAAGCTAAAGCTTAGTAAGTACATATAATTCTCACAATTTAAAAACATTTCATAAACATCGTCATCATCATATCATAATAGTGCATTAAGCGCATTTTCATAGAAACACATCTTTCATTACTTGACCATATTCAAACTTATTCCATTTTGTCTTAAGGGCCCAAGTGTTGCACCATAATCATCATTGTAGGCGCACCGTCATGAGAGGAGAAGGGTAGCTAATCCTAAACCAAACATGACATCATAACATATCATATCATAACGTTGGTGTGCAACACTTATTAGGTGATACATATATACTTAACTTTCATGCTTTGAAATTTGCCATAATCAAACATGCATAACTTTAAATCATGAAAATCTTTCATAAGAAACCCTTTAAGGAAATTATCATAAAATCATCATAAATATCATCATGATCATAATATCAAACCTTATAAAACATATCATATTGCATGTGAGAATGTACTTACCTTAAAAGGTAGCTTACTTAACCTTATATGAATTGGTGACGACGCCGCGGTCTCGATGTGCTCGTTCCTTTGTGTGTTCATGCCATTTATTCATTTAAAAATACAATTAAAATTAATACTTATTATCATAGAGTAAAACATCCATTCATATAACATTACATATACTTTCATCTTATACAAACATAATTCATAACATGCATCCTTAACTATAATCATCAAAAACATAAAATCATTATCACATACACTTCACTGACCTACTTGGATTTAAGACTTAAAAACTTAATATTCACACATACTTCAGACACCATACTTACAGGGGTAAAGTTAAAACATAAACATATTACCATAATTTTTCTTTAGTCATAAAAATTACATTAGGTATCTAAAAAAAACAACCCATACATTTCAAACATGAAATCTGCCAACAATAATAATAAGGTAGTGAGTAATCTTTTAAATACATTTTCTAACAATTAAAACACATATATTTTAATTTTAAAATTCATACTAACATCTTACTATCATATATTCCCATATCATTAAATTATTTCATCATCAATAAAATTATTTAAACATATAAAACATTACATAAAACAAAAGTCCAAAATTAACATTGTTAAAACAATTTTCTTGACCTAATCTCATAGAAATTTCATAACTTATAATTCACTCATCAAAACATTACCAAACTTTGCAGTCCATAACATAACATATACATAAACATTCTTACTAAATTTCGTAGCAAACAAAGCACATTTACCCCTTGAACAAACATCACATTTTCATACATCATAGCTAAACAGCAATATTTTACTGTGAGTGGTAAAGGATAGAAAATTCATAACTTATTATAGAAAAATCCAAATAATGTGAAATTTGGAGGAACATCACATAACACATACATGAATAACATATATAAAAAAATTTCAGAGCAAACAGAATTTTGTAGAGAAGGAGATGGTAGTCGGATTAAGGAGAAGAAATACATTTCTGAAACACCAAAAGAAATTCTTACCTTAAACAAATTTCTTCACAAAACTCCTTCAATTCAACTAATGAAATTATCAATTTTTCTTTGAAATATTCTCAGGAAAACAAGGAGAAGAAGGAGAGGAGAAAACGTGAAGAAGAAGAGAAAAGAGGAAAGAAACGTCTCAGAAGATTAAAGAGAGAGAGAGCAAGCGTTTACGTGAATGAGGATAACGTAAAAAGAAAATTTCAATGCTCTCAATTATGTCAGAAATTTCTAACTAATCTTGGGTTAATTCACGTGGAAAATGAAGAGAAAAGAGAGAAATTCAGACAAATCATCTCATCTTATCATAATTTGCCCTCTAAAAATAGGAAACCTTTAACAATTACATTCAATTAATACCAAGTCAAACGTTTTATTTCCTTAAATGAGGAAATTAATCCATAATTATACCAATTAATCACATTAAAACACCCAATCAATGTAATTATCTCATCCATAAATTTGGAGAGATTTCTGCTGACTGCTTGTCAGCTGTCATCGGCCTGCCGATTCCATAAAGTTTGGTCTGCCAATGGTTTCCATCGGCCTGCCGAACTGTCCTTAAAATACCATACATTATAACATTCAAGTCATCATTTCATCATAAATAAACATACATTAAAATTAATATGAACACTTAAGCACATCGATTCCATATGGTCGTCACCTGTCATAACACTTGAAATAAATAGTTAGTAACATTAAGATCATAAACCATAACATATAACATAAATTATTAATAAAATTTACTTAACGTCGTTACTAATTTAACATGATCCGTTACATCAAAATTGGTGGGTGTTACAATGATGCTCTTCAACACCGTCAAAAATAAAGGGATCGTGGCAGCGGATTGCGAGCGATAACGGCAGCTTCATTCTCTATTTTTTGGTGGTGGGTTGATGAAATTAACCCATGGTTTTAATTCTAGGAGGTCCTCTAAGTGTGATAGAGCCTTTAATTTGGCTTAATTCTATTGGGAATGGTGACATCGATCTCCTATGCGGCGGTTGGTGATGGTGTACTCCAATCTCAGTCGTGCAGCCACGACTTGCTAAAATTGGTTGGGGGGAAAAGATCCCCTGTCGTTGTCTGAAGCTTTTGGCACTAACGGTGTGCCTTAACTCCATCTAGGACGAAGGGTCAACGGTGGCACAACGACGATGAGGGGTACACAGGTAGAGCTTTTTGGCGACTGTTGAGGTGCAACCAGGCATGGATCATGCTCTACTCATCACAGTGGCTGTGTAGATACAAGAATTACGTTGATCGGATGCCAGACGACAAAGATATCTCACCAAAAAATTTTAGGTTTTTTTTCCATTTTGACCTGTGCATGTGGCTTCTTCTGGCAGAGTTGTGGGTGACACGACACACTGTTAGACTCAGCTTGACAAGATCTTTCCATTGATGTGGAAGGTGTCAAAAATGGAGATCGGATTCTTGGACTAAGCTAGATGAGAGAGAAAGTAACGAAAGTGTGCGTGTGGCTGATTTTTTTCCAATTGACTGATTTTTTTTTTTTTTAGTCCATGTATTTATAGACTCTCTTGTGATCTACATAGCCTAACTTTGTTGCATTAAGTTGATCAAATTTTAACAGTAAGCTTGAAATTTCTATAAATATTGCAATGCTTTCTAAAACTGTATTATTCTTGCTCTTTTTGAAATTAAATAATAATTTCTTAATGTATTCTACACTAACTAATATCTCTGTACTGACATAGAATCATTTTCATAAATTTATCCATATTGTATAGACCTCCTAATTTTATTTTTAAATAATAAACTTCAATACATTTGTCTTTAAAACCTGAACTGTTTCTCGTAAAATGTCATTTATGACTCCACATCCAATCTATGGATGCTCTTTAAACTTTCTATAATCACTTTACACATTGAATTTGTGATTTTACATTTGCCTTAAAGGCTCGTGCAATGTTTGTGGAGTCCATTAACATTTTTATAATAATAATAATTAATTATTATAAATTTCACATAATTAATTACACTTGTTAGTAAACAACTATGAATGTATAGAACATCATGCATTCTTGTCATGCCTTGTGATCTCATAAAATTTGAGATCAATCCTGCATACTTTAAGCTTTATGCTCACCGTTCTTGAATTTTGGTGTTAAGCTAATAATCACTATTGATCTGGGTTTCTCTTACTAGACTAATATCATATAAGAATTTTCACATAATCATGATAAGTTAGAAATTTCACTTCTTATCAAATAATCTTAATTTAAATATTCTAGTTGACATTCTTATAAATATCACTACTTTGATTCATACATGAAATTATTAAATCATCAATTTTTTGTTTAGCACATTAAATAATTATTTTTAATTATTTAAGTGTACTATCACAAAATTACATTTGTTACATGTTTCATAAATAAAACACATAAATTTATGTATTCATAACATTATTCATTTCTAAAGTCTTATACCTATTAAGACTTTCAAATTGCGTGTTTATAAATTCTAAACTTGTACTTTCTCAAGTACTTAACAAAATAATTATAAAAAAGTCCTTAATTAATTTCTTGTTAATTTCCTTTTGTATTTCGCTTGAGTGTCATAGTTTATCACTATGGAAAGCAATTTATAATCGAAACGGCAACAAAGAAAGAACCATAATAAAATAAGAAGCGTTGCAAAGTAAACGAAGAAATGAGTCGTTGGACTAGAGATTTAAAGAAGAAGTCAGAATGAGGCCAAAGGTAAAACTAGCGATTTAAAGAAGAATGCGGACTCAAAACCAATTAAAGTGAGAGGTAAATACACGAACACATGTAATTACATTAGAAATTCAATAAGAGGCAGTTATAATTAACGGTAAAGATTGGAACAGTTTAGATAATTGTTACGCCCTTGATACCTATAAATAGGGATAAAATCCAACGTATACTCAATAAGAATTTCTCAGAAGTTTATTCAATTCTTGAGTTTCATTTGAGTGAGAAATTGATTGTTTGTCATTTGAAAGAATTTCAACACAAACAATCAGCCACTTCATATTATTTTTTCGGCATAGGCTATGGTTCGTACATAAGTAGATTTTACAAATAATAATAATAATTAAAATTGTAAAATTACAGTAAATAATATTTTTATTTGAAACAAAAGGAAGTAAATAATATGTTTTAAAATATTTAAAGTAGTAGTATATTTACAACTTAGATAATTTATTAACTTAGCATAAATAAATTATTTGTGTAAAAAATATCATACTTCAAATATTTTAAAATCAGATATTTATTTTTTTAAAAAAATGCTATTTGCCTCATAATTATTAGTGTTTATACTTTTTATTTTAATATGTGAAATTTTGAGAATACTATATTAATTACATATTGTTATAAGTATTCTCAATATTTTACAAATTAATAGGGAGTTGATTGAGAAACACTATAAATTGAGAATAAATTGGCAATATACAAATGTGCAACAATGCAAAACACAAGGCATGATTTTCTAAAATCTCTAAATATGAGGTATATAAATGTAAATTTTTGAAGATATAAAATTATTTTAAAAGATATCGCTCACAAATGGCGATTGCATTGTCGATAGCAGACAACTTTTTTTTTTTTTTTTGGCCAGTAAAATACAAGCAAAATCTCAAGTATAAGCAAAGTCAGAGCAAAATTTTCCTTTTTCTCGTTATTATTATTATTATTGAAAGTTTTTGATAAGTTAGTTTTAGGCTAATTAATTAGATGATTTTCACTTAATATTTTTTGTTAGTTTTGAGCAATTTATAAGAATTTGATAGTGTTCTATGTTCTTTTGTAGGTTTTGAGGAAAAAAGATGCATGATAGCAAAGTGCGGGACAAAACGGACTGAAAATAAGCACAAGTGGACTTGGGGACAAAAGGGAGCCTAGACGCCAACTTCTGGGCGCCTAGGCGCTCTTGAAGATGAATTTTCAAGCAAAAATACTCGAGAGCATAGCGCCTAGGCACCATAATTTGGGCACCTAGGCGCCATCAGGTTGACCAGCAGTAGCACCTAGGCACTACAATCCTGGCGCCTAGGTGCTACTTTGAAGCCTACTTTGAAGCCTAGGCGCCAGTTCAGAAAAGGATCACGGGCAAGTCTAGCACCTACGCGCTACAATCATGGCGCCTAGGCACCGTAATGAAGCCTAGGCGTGAGAAAATTGAGCCTAGGCGCCATTGCGATCCCAGTTCAAATTTCAGTATAATTTCATTCCAAAATTACCCTTTCAAACCCTAGCCTATAAATAGAACATTATAGAGGGTTGGAACACGATTTCTAACAAAAGGAAAACTACAAACAAGAGGGGAGAACTCACTGCTTTTGAGAAGAAGAACGGTGCAACCTGGAGACGGAAACCATCTTCGCATCCAAATAGAGTTCTTTTCTTTCACTCATCATATTTAAGAGATTATTTAGGATTGTTTTTAGTTTCATTAGGAACTAATTTTCTCTATTCTAGGGCTACGATATAGTCGGATTATGAATGTTCACTTTTGTTTAATTTAATTCAATTCGATGTTTATTCATTATCTATGCTGAGTATTTAATCTAATCTTAATGCTTGTAAAAGTTTGCGTACCTTTTGCATGATTTGTGATTTAATTTGAGACTGAGAAGCGATAATTAAATTAGACCATGATTGAATGCCATGAGATCATCATAGGATAGAGATATCTATGAGACTTGTGTAACACTATGAATTTCTTGTTCTTAATGAATTTTGGTAAGTTTAGAGTTTCCACAGAGATGTAGGAAATTTGCTAATTAGGATAAATTATTAATGCTTGAGAAAGATTAATGACTACCTAAGGGAAATTCGTTATCGGCATAGGAGTAAACATTAGTTGATTAAATTAGATAATTTGAATAGGATTAATTTAGGTAAAATCGGATGCCCTAGTCTTTTGTTGTTTAGATTTTCATTTATATTTTTTTGTTTCGTTATTTTTTTATTTTATATTTGATTGTTTAAATAATTTTAGAGTTAACCAATTTTGGTACTTAGCTAAATTAACGCAATCCTCGTGGGAACGATACTCTACTTACTCTTTATTACTTGTTAACGATACGTGCACTTGCGTTAGAAAATCCACAACAAGTTTTTGGCGCCGTTGCTGGGATTGTTGTTTAATTTAGTTAATATCGATACCAATTAGCTCTAGAATTACTTTGAATTTTTTTTATTTGTTTTATTTCATTTTTATTTGTTCTAATTTTTTTTCTTTTAAGGCATTTGTTTCCCAAGGAACTTCATGATGTTGCATCGGAATATCCTTGCAAGTTTTGTCCAACAACATATGGAACCATTTTATGCGGCTTGGGAGCGATTTAAAGATATGCTTGAGCGGTATCCACATCACAACTTGCCAAAGTGGGCACTTCTCCAAATTTTTATTGAAGGATTGCATTTTGAAACTAGAGATTGGGTGGAAAAAGGCACAGTTTCTGACGGTCATCCTTTCTTTTCAAGAACTGTTGATGAAGCTTACTACTTATTGGAGGATATGGCAGTCTTTAATCATCATTGGCATTTGAATTCTTCAATGCATAATTCTTGCTGGGAGAGGCACCAAAATCTTTCATGGAATATCCATCTCAACATAATGGAACAATCCTGTAGCCAGTATCAAGAAGAGAAGACACCTTTGGAAGTTGCTTTAAATCGTCTAAAGGCCACTCTTGAGGAAAGTCATGAAATCTCCAACTCTAGGCGATATCTTGATGAACAAATCCATTTAAAGAGCACAATTTTAGAAAGTCATCTAGAGGAGGAAATTACAACATCAAATCCTTATGGTGATCATAAAACAATAAAGGATGTGGTTTTGTTTGATGACGATTGTGTGAAACCTCAAGAATTTGAGCCTCTAGAGGAAAAAAAACCTCAAGATAAAGAACAAGAACCCTTTGAAGTTGTCTTAGCTCAACCATTTGCTGAGTTGGGATCTTGCTCAATCAACAATGATGTACACTTGCTAAATCAAGAGGAGTCTATCCAAAACTTTGACTTTTATGAAGACCAAATCACAAGCATGCTAATGGATAGCCAAAAGGAAAGGGAAGAGCAAATAGAAGGGTCATTGAAGGAATTCCTATATGAGGAGAAGCCACGAGGGTCGTTGGAGGATATAGAAGTGCATAAGACTGTTGATTTGAGCTCATCAATAGTTCCAACATATAGATCACCAACTAATTCGCGTTGGCCATGAACATCACAACCATCACATCTCACCATGTTCAAGCTCGAGCCAATAATGAAGTTACCATCAAAAGCACATCATTTAAAGACGTTTGTTGTTGGTGCAATGTACGAATCACTTCTAAATCTTGCCAAGCTTGAGGGCATCAATAACCAAGACCCATATATGGTGTCGTTTGACACTAACTATGGGCAAAAGCCGCTCTTTGACAAGCATTTCTTTGAGAGTCGGGCTGATGACTATAAAACAAGCGCTTCTTGGGAGGCAACCCAAGCTCTCTATCCTTTTCAATTTTATTTTTCATAATATTATTTAGTTTATTAGTTGTTTCTTTTAGTTTTAGTCTTTTTTGCTACTTAATCATGACGTAAGTCTTGTTTGTGGTGATTCCAGGTTTTCGGGGGACATCAAGCTGCTCAGCTTGCTAAAAAAAAATTAAAAAACTGAAACTATATCGGCAACCTGGCACAGATGATGAACCACATGGCCATGCATCTGAACATGAACTTGGACAATTTTCCCACAGTCTCTGCTTTCAATGAAGATAATGAAGAAAATGAGGATGAGGGGGAATAGGCTGCCGCAACCTTTAGTTTAGGGAGTGTTCTTTCCTTTCTTATTTTTGTTTTCTTTTTACATTGAGGGCAATATATTGTTCAAGTTTGGGGGTGGTGTGTTGCTTTATGTTTTTTTTTTTTTTTGTGTCAATTAGTCATTATGGTTTAATTAGGTTTTAGTTTAGTTTTTTTTTTTCTTTGCATTTGATAGTAACTAGGATAGCAAAGTTGTGTCGTTTGAGCACTGTTTAACTTGAATCATAGGAAGCTAATGATAAAACGATGGTTGAAATTGAATATGGCTTTTAGGGGATAATAATTATTATTGGTCTATCCTTGTTTTTCTTGTGATTTTTTTGCCATGCTGTGATTCTTTGAGCACTTTGAGCACTCACGCCTTGATCACCTAAATATTCTACACTTAGAGGACTTTTATGTTGATTAAGTGATATTTTTTATCTCAAATGAATGCTAGAACCTATTGGATAACCACTCGAGGTGAAATCCTAGGCTACACATCATTAAGGACATGATTTAGGCTATTTTTGGATCGTTTGAGCCTTTCAAGCCTACCATTGACATCATTTAATCACTAGTTACCTCGTTGAGCCTTATTAACCATTTTCTTTGTTACCCACATAGTCAACCTAGCCTTTGAATAATTTTATCCTACTTAGCCCCTCACTCATAAGCATGATTGGTTTGTCCAGGAAATTATTTGAAGGTAGTAGGCATTATGGGAGGATGGGTGGAGTTTTGAAGAACTTATCGAGGAAATATGTTTTCCTATCATTTAATCATGGGTGGAGTTTTGAGTATTGTTATCAAGGGATTATGTATTCATGTTTATTCATTGTCAAAAAAAAAAGAACACAAAAAAAAGAGAAAAAAATTAAAAAAAAAAAAGAAAAAGAAACATCAAATAAATGTGAATGACAAAGGGAGTGCAACATAAGTTTGGGGTGTACTTAAAAAGAAGAAATGATGTTCTTATGAGGTCCTAAGATAAATTGTGTGTTTATGGGTGAATTTTGAGCCACATTATATCCTTTATCTCACCGTTTTACCTTAGCCACACATTACAACCTGAATAAAGTCCTAATGATCTTTGATGTTGCGATAGTCTACATTAGTGGAGAATGGGTTTGAAAAATAGGCCTATGGAGTTCATAAATTTCACTAATCTAGAGATCTTTCAAAATAAGCTTGTTGACATAAACTAATCCGAGTGTAGGTGCATAAGTGCTAGAGGCATCACACACACACACTCAAGGAATTATGCGTATGGTAAACTTGAGAATTAAATTGATTTTTTTTTCATGATCGCAAAGGTTAGAGTTTCCTTTGAGTCATAAACTTTATGCAATCTTTGAGGCCAAGTATGATGAAAAATTAAATTGATGCTCAAACTATGTCAGGTGCTAGTGTTAGTCCTGTTCTTTTGTCATGTTCTTTGTTTTTCGTTTTTGTCTTTTGCTCGAGGACTAGCAAAATCTTAAGTTTGGGGGTATTTGATAAGTTAGTTTTAGGCTAATTAATTAGATGATTTTTACTTAATATTTTTGTTAGTTTTGAGCAATTTATAAGAATTTGATATTGTTCTATGTTCTTTTGTAGGTTTTGAGGAAAAAAGATGCATGATAGCAAAGTGCGGGACAAAACGGACTGAAAATAAGCACAAGTGGACTTGGGGACAAAAGGGAGCCTAGACGCTAGCTTCGTGCACCTAGGCGCTCTTGAAGATGAATTTTCAAGCAAAAAGACCCAAGAGCATAGCGCCTAGGTGCCATAATTTGGGCGCCTAGGCGCCATCAGGTCGACCAGCAGTAGTGCCTAGGCGCTACAATTCAGGCGCCTAGATGCTACTTTGAAGCCTAGGCACCATAGAGAGGGCGCCTAGGCGCCAGTTCAGAAAAGGATCACGGGCAAGTCTAGTGCCTACGCGCTACAATCATGGCGCCTAGGTGCCGTAATGAAGCCTAGGCACCAGAAAATCGAGCCTAGGCGCCATTGCTATCCCAGTTCAAATTTCAGTATAATTTCGTTCCAAAATTACCCTTTCAAACCCTAGCCTATAAATAGAACATTATAGAGGGTTGGAACACGAATTCTAACAAAAGGAAAACTACAAACAAGAGGGATCACTGCTTTGGAGAAGAAGAACCGTGCAACCCGGAGATGGAAACCATCTTCGCATCCAAATAGAGTTCTTTTCTTTCACTCATCATGTTTAAGAGATTATTTAGGATTGTTTTTAGTTTCATTAGGAACTAATTTTCTCTGTTCTAGGGCTACGATGTAGTCGGATTATGAATGTTCACTTTTGTTTAATTTAATTCAATTTGATGTTTATTCATTATCTATACTGAGTATTTAATCTAATATTAATGCTTGTAAAAGTTTACGCACTTTTTGCATGATTTGTGATTTAATTTGAGACTGAGAAGCGATAATTAAAGTAAACCATGATTTAATGCCATGAAATCATCATAGGATAGAGATGTCTATGAGACTTGTGTAACACTATGAATTTCTTGTTCTTAATGAATCTTGGTAAGTTTAGAGTTTCCACAGAGATGTAGGAAATTTACTAACTAGGATAAATTATTAATGCTTGAGAAAGATTAATGACTACCTAAGGAAAATTCGTTATCGGCATAAGAGTAAACATCAGTTGATTAAATTAAATAATTTGAATAGGATTAATTTAGGTGAAATCAGATGCTCTAGTCTTTTGTTGTTTAGATTTTCATTTATATTTTTTTGTTTCGTTATTTTTTTATTTTATATTTGATTGTTTAAATAATTTTAAAGTTAACTAATTTTGATACTTAACTAGATTAATGTAATTTTTATAAGAATGATACTTTATTTATTCTTTATTACTTATTAACGATGTGTGTATTTGTGTTAGAAAATTCACTACAGTTTTATTTTGTTAAATAGAACTTTGCTAAATTTTAAAAAGGGTGTCACTTCGCATATCTACTTTATCCGACAAGGCATTTTCTTTTTCGTCGGTGAATTGCCAATGATTCAGCCAAAATTTTTTTTTTTTTTGGAAGGTTGACGAATGAGAGTATGCCCAATTGTGGCGCTCCCGACCGCATATTCTCACTTTAGGAATAGAAAAGACTTTGGGAACTTATCTTCTTTTTCTTCCTCTTGCTCCAAAAAAAAAAAAAAAAGAGTCCCGTTCATGCATTGAGAATTGCTGTCGAAACACTGTTGAAAAGAAACGACATGAAAGCAAACGAGAGAAAAATAACATTTTTAGAATTTAATCAAAATTTTTTAACAGTTGTAATATAAAATTTTTATATGTTATAACTTTTAAGAAAAATAAAAATATTATAAATCTTTTCCTATGTTAGTATAAACTTCATACTTTTTCAAATAGAAAAGGAAGTATAAATCGGATCACTATTTTTTTTTAAGAATATTTAAAGGAAGAGGGAAAAAGAAAATATAGTTGACAGCAAAACACAAGTTTATCTCTTTACATTATTGTCTTTGTTTGCTGGTGGAGGTAGAGGCTGTTGAGCGCCTGATTTCAGTTGAGTTTCTCTGATCCTGCTTTAATTTTAATGGCGCCGAACATAGCAAACATGATAAGCGTTGCAGAGGGGATGCTAGAAGTTGTCGCTTCTGCAGCTAGGCGACAGAGTGTATTGCCCAGCTCGGATGTTATGAGCGAGTTTTGGAACCTGGAAGCCACCGTCTCGGAAATAAAAGATCTACTTTTCCAAGCAGAAAGGCGGCAGGATGATCTTGACGAAGAAGCCAAAAGAGCTCTAGAGAGAATTGAAGACGCAATTTATGAAGCCGATGGCTTAGTAAACGATTGCATAGACGAAGTTTTGGGAGGACTGACGTCTCCAAACAAAAGTGTTGTGGCCACCAAGGTACGCAGGTTCTTCTCAACCTCCTCAAACGCAAATGTTTTTTGGCCTGAAATACGTGATGCAATGAAGAAGAGCCGTGAAGTGCTTCTTGAGTCAGCTTATCGGAGTGGAGTTGATCGTTGTTGGTTCCAATTTGAGCATGGGAACAGGAATATTAGAGAGACTTATCCAACTGTGAAGGAGGAAGGCGTTATTGGGAGGGATTTCGACAAACGGGAAATCATGAAACTTGTTCTGGAAGATTCAGATGTTGAAACAGCTCAAGCACAAAACCTGAGGGTTGTTCCTGTTGTTGGCGTTGGAGGAATAGGAAAGACAGCCCTTGCTCTGCTTGTCTACAACGAAAAGGGGGTCAACGAACATTTCGATCTGAGGATGTGGGTTTGTGTAGTCTCTGATCTCCTTCACACCAGATCAATTGTCAAGCAGCTTATTGAATCTGCAAAAGGTGTGAAAGTCACGGATGATTTTCTTCAAATGGATCAATTGCAAAGGGAACTTCGGGAATCGATAAAAGGAAAGAAGTTCTTCCTTGTGCTAGATGATGTGCGCCATATAAGTCGGCATAGTTGGTTGAGCTTAATAACCTTGTTAATGGGAGGTGCAGAGGGTAGCACTGTGTTAGTAACAACCCGCAGTGAAAAGATTGCTAACTTCACTCGTACAGTTGCTGAACCCTACCACTTGGGTCCTTTGAATGTCGCAGACTCTTTTCTTCTACTAGAAGGAGAGGTTTTTCTTGCGAATGATCGGGAGCAGAAGGTCCAAGCATTCAAGGAAATGGGGAGACAAATCGCAGGAAAATGCGAGGGAGTTCCTTTATTCATAAAAGAGATAGGGTCATCCCTACGTTCAAAACATGTTGATAAGTGGCAGAGTTTTGATCCTGAGGAGAAAATTTCTGAAGTAAAGAGAGATTACGGCCTTGAAGCGAAGGAAGATCAAGAGACTGAATTTTCAAGTGGAATGGAGGAGCAGACTCACTCTTTTGTACCTCAGGATGAGATTATTGGGAGGGAAGCTAACAAAGAAGCAATCATGGAGCAGTTGTTGGTACACATTTCTGAAGAGAATGAATTAATGGTCATTGCCATAGATGGTGCTGCAGGAGTAGGGAAAACAGCACTTGCACAACTCATTTTCAATGACTCCCGGGTCCAAGACTATTTTGATTTAAGCATCTGGGTGTGTGTCACTGAAGTCTTTAAATTAAAAGACATTATGAGGACTATTGTTGCATCTGTGACAAATAAAGACCAACGTCACCGTTCAGGGGATGAATTGGCACGTCTTTTTCGTCAAGAGATACTTGGAAAGAGGTATCTCCTGGTACTTGATGACTTGTGGTATCAGGATCAAGAAAATTGGTCGGATTTAAGATCCTCTTTGCATGTCGGTGCAGATGGAAGCAGGGTAATTGTAACTACACATGAGAAAGAGGTTGCAACAATTACAGCGGGCAAAGAGCATACATACCAGTTGAAACCTCTAGACGAGAAGAGTTCTTGGTCTTTATTCATGAAAGTAGCCTTTGAGAAAGGACAGCCGCCAAATAACTCCAACGTTATAAAGATTGGAAAGCAGATTGTAGCCAAATGTGGAGGAATCCCTCTTGCCATCAGGACAATAGGTGGGATACTGTACTTTAAAAATGCGGAAACAGAGTGGCAGTCATTCTATGAGAAGGAGCTCCCAAAGATATTAAATGGAGAAGATAAGCTAGCATCTCTTAAGTTGAGTTCCGATAACCTGCCATACTTTTTGAAACCTTGTTTTGCTTATTGTGGTCTATTTCCTAAAGATTATGAAATCGACGTACAAACTCTCGTAAATTTGTGGATGTCACTGGGGTTTATAAAGTCAACTGCAATGTCAGATTTAAATCTTGAGGATTTGGGTTATGAGTATTTTGTAGATTTACTTCGAAGATCATTCTTTCAAGAAACTATGCGAGACGAGCGGGGCCATATAGCCAAATGCAAAATGCAAAATTTCATGTGTGATCTAGCCAGATCAGTAGCTCCCAAGGTCTATGCAACTTTAGGTTTGAAGGGGGGAAATAATGGCACAAGAATTCATCATGTATCATTTGATTTCCACGTAGATTCATCATGGCATATCCGTTTGTTGGCTCAATCAAAAAGGATTCGAAGTTTGATTTTGCCTAGGCAATTGCGACAGGAGGTTGAAGGGCGATCAACCGAGTCTGTTTGCGAAGAAGTTACAAAGTTTAAGTACTTGCGCATGTTGGATTTACATAATTCAGGAATCAAGGTTGTGCCGGATACAATTGGAGATTTGACATTTTTGAGGTATCTGGATCTTTCTCAAAATTTGAACATCAAGGCATTGCCAAAGTCTATTGGTAGGCTGCAAAATTTACAGACTTTGAAACTCAATCATTGCAGTAATCTTCAAATGTTTCCTAGAGCCATTACGAAGCTAGTCAATCTAAGAAATCTTGAAAATGATTCCTGTTACTGTTTGACCCATATGCCACAACGGCTCAGTCAGCTTTCTAATCTCCGTACATTATCGGAATTTGTATTGTGCAAGGACACCAGCTCTGTCTCCAACCAAAATGCTAAGCTCGACGAACTAGCAGAACTCAAGGAATTGAGAGGCAAGCTCAAAATTAAAAACTTGAGCTGCTTGGCAGGTGATAAGGCAACAAAAGCAAAGTTGAATCAAAAGCAACATCTTGTATCCTTGGCATTGACTTGGGATGTTGGTACTTATGTTAAAGAATATGGCTGTGAATTGTCATTAGCAAATCTTAAGCCACATCCAAATCTCAGAGAATTGTCAATATGTTCTTATGGAGGGGTTAGGTATCCCAGATGGCTTTCTCAACATAAAAATCTTGTGAAATTTTCTTTATCCAAATGTAGAAAATGTCAATGGCTACCACCACTAGATTGCTTACCCCTTCTTGAAGTGCTGCTGGTGGACGAGTTGCCAGAGCTGGAGTACATTTCTTTCAAAACATCTGTGGATAAGTCAGGAGCATTCTTTCGATCTCTAAGAGAGCTTCGACTTACGAATTTGCCAAAACTAGTGCGGTGGTGGAAACATGCAGCTGGTGTTGAAGAAACAACAATATTTCGTCGTCTATCTAAGTTAATCATCAAGGATTGCCCCAATCTGATTTCCATGCCTCTGTTCCCATGTTTAGAAGAATTAATGGTGCTGAAAAATACAAAGTGGCAGCCCTTCCAAGTGACTCTTGAAGCACATCTAATTCCAAGAACAACATCTGAAGCATCATCATCTACTTCCCCTACGGTTGTCACTTCCTTGTTCCCTCTCTCCAAATTGAGGACTCTTTGCATCATCAACATGCCCAATGGTGGTTTGAAAATGTGGAAGTCCCTTTCAAGCCTCCGTTCTTTGACAGTCGATCATCTTCAAGATGTAGAGACTTTACTTGAAGGGCTTGAGCAAGTAACCAGCCTGCAAGAACTCCATATTTGGCGCTGTGATAGTTTGAAGGAGATAAGTTGGATCAGCAACATCAGATCACTTAGGATACTTTCTCTCAGGCTCTGCCCCAATTTGATGATGCCGCGTGATAGAATTAGCCTCATCGCCTCTTTGCAAAGAGTGGAGATTGAGGAATGCCCTCGGCTTTCTCACATCGAGCGCATGCTCGAGGATCGTTCATATAGGCAATAATTCAGAGTCCAAAGCTTCTTCAGGTATTGCTGCCCTTTTCTTTTCTTTCATTTATGAGGTGCTAATAAACTGTGGCATCTCCTTTGCGCAAGTTTGAACGATTTGTCTGCTTTGCAACCTTTTATTCAAGTCCGATTTAATTAAATTTATGAAACTAGATTATACCATTGATGAAAGTCCTGAAGGTAACCATTCTGTTTCTCAAGCTTTGTTTTCATCTTTCACAAGGATGCAAATTCCGTCATTTATTTATTGTAAACGCTGTGACTATCTCTTCCCTCTGTTTAATTGTCAATATTATCATAGCTCAACTGTTAGCCCCAAAAAAAAAAGTTCACCTTCTTTTGAAGATGAGTTTTATATTCTTGTTTTTTTTTTTTCTCATAAGAACAAAATATAAGGGCCAAAAAAAAAAAAAGTGTTATCCTAAGCATGTGTTTCTCCGTGAGCCTTTTGGTTCCCTATTTGACTAGTAATTCTAGTTTCTTCTTCTACTATTGATTTTGCATATTTTTTATATTTGGAGCTTTGCTCATTTAGTTGTTTGATCTCAAACCAGGATGATGAACTGCTTTCGCGTACTTTCTGCTCGCAAATGCACAAAAAGGAGTGTAACTTGACAACATTCTGTTATTACGGTGTAGAATTCATGTTTGGTAACTTGGCAGTACTACTTTGGTGCTTCTCTATGCCAGGCTTTGTTTCTATGATAGATAGCTATGCCCTTTCATCGTTTCAAAGAATAAGCAAGGGTCCTTTGGAAGTATGTGGTTATTTGGTCTTCAAAAATTGCTCATGCTGTCGGATTCTCCGAAGATCATGCACTCTTTTTTCCTTGTCTAGTTTTGTTCTCACTGGGTTTTTTCTAGCAAGGTTTTTAACGAGGCGTCCTCTTTGTTTCTTTGCAAGAGGATTAGATCTTGTGGAGCTTCTCGATGTCAATATAGATCATGTATTTTTAGATTTAATTTCAGTAGTTGTTTTGTTTCGTGGTCTTGGCTCATGTTAGATTGTCTTTGTCATCTTTATTGGTATTTAGCCCGACTTTTGGATGTATTTTGTACCTTCTGATTTTTTTTTCCTTTTAAACTAGTTTGGTGGCACCCTCCTTGTTCAAAATGTTGAATAGTTTTTCTACGTAGATATTAATTTTTTTAACCAAAAATAGTGGGTTTTCATGATTTATCATTTTTTAAGAGTTTAGTAGAACAATCTAATTAATTGATAAGATGGAATATTTATTGGTTAATTTTGCACAATCATAAAAAAGTTTTATATAAGTTGTACTCGTTTCTAATAATTTAGTTAATGCCCTCAAAAAATATATAATTTGATCAATGAACAGACTTATATAGGGCTCAATCCGTTAGTTGATGGTTATTGAAGCTCAAAAATCTTTAAGAGCAAGTGAAGCTTTTGAAAAATAAATGAGAATGAGTGTAGATAAATGAAGTGGTTGGACCTTTCAAATAATAATAAGGATTATTTACCTTTTTATACCATGTATTTTAAGCTTATTTAAATACTATACCTTTGATTTTGGATCTTATCAAATTTATACCTTCAGATTATATTTAATATATAAATTTAGACTTTTTGCCAATCAGTATTCAAAATTGATCTAAAAATTGCCCAAAATACTCTCAAATTGAAAAATAAGAGAGTTTTACAGATTAAAAAAACTTTATACTAAGATTTTCGACATAAACATACAATATCCTCAAAAATAGATGTTTTATGTGTTTTTGTTTTTTTCTTTTTATTTTTAGAAGTTTTAATTTTTTTCTATTTTACTTAAATATAATTTGATAATTTTAAAGTTTAAAACTAGCTATTGACTGAAGTAAGGTATAAATCTGTGTATTAAATCTAATGTAACGGTATATATTTGATGAAATTAAAAAATAAAAGAATAAGTTTTGAATTAAATTAAAATAGATGGTATAAAAAGAGAAATCAGTTTTTTTTTAAAAAAAAAGGTGCTAATTGTTTTAAAAGGGAAAAAAAGGATAAAGTATACATAGAATACCCAAATCAAAGAATAACAAAAATTAAAAAAATCAAATTTTTAGGTTTCTTTATTCTTTTACTTTTATTTTCTTTAATAATTAAAGAATTAATTTGGATTTAATAATAATGGCGGAATTTAGACATTTCATGTCCTATAATACGGGCTAGCTAAAGGTATCAAACTAATATTTTAGAAACCATGAGATACCTTTTAATATTTTTAGAACGGCAAGTACTAATGTGATGTTATAGCATACTTAAAACTATAAAATCCCACAAAATGCAGAGAGACGCATATGGTAGGCTTTTATACTTCTTATATTTTCATTTTCTACAGTTATTACCTTTTGGATTAAATTTAGAAATGGTACTTGCGGTTTGTCTCAGTTCTATTTTAATCCTTGTTGTTTCAAAAGTCTCACTTTAGCTTCTAATCTATTATTTTGTTTCAATTTTAGTCCCTCCATTAGTTATGTGTTAAATAGTTAATGAAGAAATTTTAAATGTCTTACTTTGATCCCTTCTTTTTTATATATATTTTCAAAACCTGATATTTGTTTCTATAAGTTTTGAAAAAGGGATATTTACTATTATTTTTCTGATGACATTTATTTCATGTTCTGGTATCCACTTGGACGCTTTGCTTTGCATGAAAAACCCATTTTTGGCTTATGAGCGTTTGGATTGATATTGCAAAGGCCACCCTATTATTCAGCTCACCAAAGAAAAAAAAAAATCGCATATGGAGGATAATCGAGGATTGCTACCTAATTCTAGGGGCCTGATGCCTCAATCAAAAGATGAATGTAAAAAATTGTATTCTTCTGTCAATCATTTAGCAAACATTTGATCTAACGGTGCATGATGATGGATTTAACATAACACGATATATATATATATATATATATATGCGCGCGCTCTTGGAAGCCTTGGTATCTAATATATATATATATATATATATATATATATATATATATGTATATGTATATATATATATGTATATGTATATATATATATATATATATATATATATGTATAATTCATTCACTATTATTTTCCTGATGACATTTATGTCATGCTTTGGTATCTACTTAGACCCTATGCCTTTGCATGAAAAGCCCATTTTTGGCTTATGAGCGTTTGGATTGATATTGCAAAGGCCACCCTATTATTCAGCTCAGCAAGGAAGAAAAAAAAAAATTGCATATGGAGGAGAACCGAGGATCACTAACCAATTCTAGGGGCCTGATGCCTCAATTAAAAGATGAATGTAAAAATGTATTCTTCTGTCAATCATTTAGCAAACAATTGATCTAACGGTGCATGATGGATTTAACATAACACGCTATATATATATATATATATATACACACGGGTGCTCGCGCGTTTGGAGCCAACCTAGTTCAAACTAAGAGTTTGACCTTAAAATAATGTAGCAATTTTAATTTTGTAAAAGAAAATACTGTAACGAAGATGGTTTAAACCAGCACTTCAAACCATATTCCCAACTGTATTCTCAATAAAATCAAAGAAACGAGAAACTCAAAGGAGTCAGTCCGTCGACCCTGAGGGTGTGGTTTTAGTACATGCAAAAAGTACCGCAACAATTTTCCTTTTTTTTTTTTTAAACGATCCATTGATTGAAAATGTTTTCATACTCATGTGGTTTATTCATCTGCTGCCCTTTGACGTTGCGAATCGTTTTATTTACTGTCGTTTTAGACGTTGTTGACAAACCTTCTTGTCGTTTTTTCATTTGTTGTCGTTTCTACACACTTGTCGTTTTCTCATTTGCTGTCGTTTCACATTGTTTCTCGATTTCTCGGTTGTTGTCATTAATGTCTTGTCGTTCTAGTTTCTTGTCGTTTTTTGCATCCTCCTTGTTTTTTTTACCTTATTGTCGTTTCGATTTCTTATTTTTAAAAATCCCGAGGAATTGTGCAACAAAAAAATCATGGTTAAATCACGACCTTAGGATAATTAATCGGGTTCGTGAACAGTGACAACACCTCAGTAGTGAAAAGAAAACAAAATAAACAAAAAAAAAAAAGAGCTGAGAGAGAAAAGGACATAAAAAACTAAATAACTTAAAATAACGACAAAGAAGTGAGGAAACGACAGCATACAAGAATACAACAAGGGGGCGTTTGGTTTGCAGTAATCAGTAGGAATCATATTCCCGGGAAAATGATTGTAGGGAATATGATTCCTAGGAACTAAGATTATTACGTTTGGTTGCACATAGGAATCTTCTATTAGATTTCTAGGAATAATATATTACTGTGTTTGGTTATACATAGGAATCTTGTATAATTGACAAAATAATTTATTGTATTACCATTAAATGTATCAATATAATATATTAGAACTAATATTAAATAATAATAATATAAATATAAATAATAAAATAATATTATATATAATTTAACATTAATATTACTATGAATATTAATGTTATTATTATCATTATTATTAAATAATTATTATTTTATATTAATATAATACTTTATTTATCTTATATAAAAATATTAATTTATAACAATCATAGAATTATTATTTAACAATATATTAATATTAAAATGTTGTATATAATATAAAATATATTGATATGAATATAAATAATAATAAAAATACAATTCTTAATAATATATTAATATTTATATTAATATTAACATTAAATAAACATATTGTTATAGAAAATATTAAACATATTTAGCTATATTTTATATTTATAATTATTATAATAGTATTTATATAGTTTAATATTGATATTGCTATGCATATTAATATTAATATTATACTATTCATATTGATGTTATATTATTATTTTTTTATTATTATTGTTATTATCATTCTTATTATTAAATTATAATTTTATATTGATATAATATTTATATGTATATCATATATTAATATTAATTTATAATAATAGTACAACATTATTTTATTTTATTATTATAGTATATATATATATATATTATATTTAGATATTGTATATGTAATATATTATATATGTTTATTATTATTGTTAATGTTATTGTTATCATTATTATCAAATTATTATTTTATATGAATATAATTTTCATATTTATATTGCATAGAAATATTAATTTATAATAATAATATTATTATAATAATTTAATAATAATATAATTATTATCATAATTATCATGAAAACAAAGATGAGATTTCTATAGTTTTGAGATTCCCAGGAATATGAATATCACATTGTGGGTGGGTTTCATATTACCCCAAAATGAGGTAATCTGAATCCCACGTGAATTAGTTTTCTAGGAATCCAAAATTTATATTACTGTATACCAAACATGGGAATCTTACAGATTTTCATTCCCATATCAGGATTACTGCATACCAAACGCCCCTCAAGAAACTAAAACGCCAGCAACTGAACAACAAAAACTGTTAAAACGACAAGAAATGGGAGAGAGAAAAGGAGCTGAAACGAGACGAAAGTTAAAAATAATATAAACCATGAAAGGACCGGAGACTCAAATGACGACAAATCAAAAAACGACAAAAACGTAAAAGGTCAAGAAATGACAAACGAACGCGCGTAAATAAAACAGACTATAAAAGAGAAACGACACAAATGCTTAAGCCACTGACAAGTAGAAACTGAGACTGGTTAAACGACAGCAACTTGAAACGACAAGAAATGATAAGCAACACTCAACAAGGCCTAACCCAGAACAAGGGGAAAAGCGGCATCAACTTCTCTTTAAAAGAAAAACGACCTAAACTAAGGGAGAAAAAAACTGAAACGACAACAAATGAGAAATCACAAGAACAGTAAAAACGACAGCAAGAGGACGTTCCAACGGCATCGAATAAGGAATGCTAGTAAATGACAAGGTAAACAAATTTGATACTTTGATTTGGGAAAAAAAAAATCAAATGGATAAATTATTCATTCTCAATATTGGTATTCTGATAATGCATGCTTCAAAACACATTAAATTTCCCCAGTGTGTTTTCCAGGGAAAGTAAAGCTCTCCATATAAGTTATAACACCACTTAATTTAAAGGCAGAACCAAACTCTGACCAAACTATAGAGAAGTAATGCATGTCCCTCTCATCAAATACCTAAATATACAAACAACTCCTTTAGGACTAAAATCCCTTCTTTCCAAAAACTCCACAACTAAATACTATTTAGGCTCATCCATGGCAGAATCTAAGCTGCAGGAGCAACCTTAACTTCGTCGAGGACAGGACCGCAAAGAGAACCAGGGTCGTTAATCTTGGTGTGGTAGAAAGAACTGAAGAATGTAAGCCTGGTTCTGAACGTTTCTGCTGTGAATTTGAGAGTGCCTCTTGTGATGCCGCCCTTTCCTACGGATTTATGGGACACTTTGACTGTGCCATTGGCTGCAAAGGCCTCGACCATCATGGATCCGTGGCAGCCATTCCTTGCGTCGCCGATGAGGAAGGTGAGAATGTAGGACTTCTTTGGAACGGTTCTGATGACCTGCGCTATGGCACTCTCCCTCCCCGCGACAAGCTCAACTGCGTAGCGTCCAGATGGGACGTTGAAGTGCTTGGCATTGATGAATTTTACAGCCTTGAGGGACTCGATAATCCATCCGGGAAGTGGGGATGTGGCATCTTCTTGTTTTGGAGGTAGAAGTACTCCGTTGGTGGAGTTGAACAACCGGTGGGGACCGTACTCAAAGCCATGGTTTCTGACCAAATTATCTGAAAAAAAAAAAAAAAATCTTGCGTTGATCAAACATTGCCCTTGTTCTGCTAATCTACCAAGTTGGACAACATATTCATACTAATTTCTTTTACAACAGTTTTAACAATTTTCATTGCTTGGCCAAGAAACATTTATTCACACATCATTGAGACCACAACGGTAAAAACAGTTTTGTTTTCTCAAGTTGCATATTAAAGACAATTTAGTATGGAAAGACACCAGAAAACCCATGCAACAAATCAAAGAAGAAAACTTTTCCAACGGTTGAGATATTAGGCCAAAGCAAAATTTATCGGCAAAAGTAACATATTTCTATATTGATATATCACAAAGACTAATGAACCCCAAATTTCTCTGCAACATAAAAGCCATTGTAAAGATGCCAACTTCTCTAAAGGGAGGCATTTCTTAGGGCAAAGAAAAAACATATCAGAGACCACAATGAACCACAAATCTCTCTACAACTGCCTTTTACAATTGCATATATATAATGGATCATTTAGTATGGATAAACATAGAAACCCCATGTAAGAAACAAAAAAAAGAATCTAACTTTACCAATGGAAGAAATCAAGGCCAAAAAGATTCTTCTGCGAAGTAACATAATTCATATTTACACACTGCAGACAATAACCCCAAATTTCTAAACCACGCCAGAGGCCATTTGTGGGGTCATTTGTGGAGAGGGAAAAAAAAAGAACTCACGTGTAACAAACCCCAATAAAGGAGCTAACTTTAGGCCAAAGCAAAAACTTATTTTCATATTAACACAACACAAGCCATAATGAACCCCAATTTTCTCTGTAACCATATTAAGAAACTTTGAGGCCAAAACCAAAAAAAGCAAAGAGCAGATTCTCAGAGTTTTGAGACCAAAGCAGAATTTCTCTGCAAAGCAACACATTTTAGACACAGAGACGACAATAAACACCCAAATCTCACATATAACAAAATAAAGTTGCAAACTTTACCAAACCAAGATACTTCAACCCCAGAACTATACATATATATATATATATATATATATATATATATATATATATGTATTAGTTTTGGTGAATTACCTCTAGTGGGGAGCACAGGGAAGAACTCCTTAATGGCAACAGCATCGATGAGTGGGCCACAAGCAGGATCCTCCTGAACTCCAGGGTTGTGGAACTTCACAGTGGCTGTATCGTTACAAGCCAGGAACCCAAAAGCATAAACATCACCACCATAACTGTCGTACAACGTTTGCAAAGGAAGATCTCCTGTCTGGCATCCAGCAGTGACCCTCAAGACCTCTTCTTGAGCACAAGTCCTTGAGGCAGCAAAAGTCAACGCATAAAGAGAACCCTTTTTGACTTTCAATGTCTGAGAGATGGAGGCCACGTTTCCAAGCCTGACGGCGTGGACGCCGTGAGCTACGGGGAAGTACATCCCACCAGGTTGGGGCCCACCTGAGATGTACTCGACAAGGCCTTCTATTTGCCATTTGGGCAGTGCGTATTTGCCTTTGAGCTTTGTTTTTTCAATGTCGGTTTCTTTTGGTTTCTCCTCAAAGTTGCCGTTTGGCAATAGGCCTGGACATTTGAAGGGGAAAATGCTTGGGAAGTGAGAAAGTTCTCAGATTTGAGGAAAATATTTAGGGCCCGTTTGTTTCGATAGTCGAATCACGGTTTGAATCATTTTGCTATAGTATTTTCTCTCACAAAAATTTAAATCTTTATTTAAATACTCTATTCAAATACTCGAACCAAACGGACCCTTAACTTTTTAGGACATAAATGGGATCCATAAGAGATTTCCAAAGAAAATGCAAAAAAAAAAAAAATGAGATGGATAAATAGATAAGCAAATAGTGTTTGAAAATTGAATGTGTGTATATTATGGATAAATTAAGCAAGCAAGGTTTGAAAGTGAGTAAAGTTTTCAGATTTGAACCCAAAAAAAAAAAAGAATTCAGAACATGCATAGATGGGGCTAAATAAGAGTGTCCCAAACTTTTGGGAAGGGGAAATATGAGTTAAACATGTAATATTTAGCAAGAGTGTCTGGAAAGTGAATAAAGTTTTCACATTTAAGGGGGGGAAACCCAACATTTTAGGACAAGTAAATGGGGTTGAATAAGAGTTTTGTTTTTTTTTTTTTTTTTAAAGGGAGAAAATAAGCTAAACATATAACATTTAGCAAAGAGTGTTTTGAAAGAGCGTAAAGTTTTCAGATTGAAGGGGAAAAAACCAACATTTTAGGACACATATAAATGGGGTTGAATAAGAGTGATTCCAAAGTTTTTTTTTGGAGTGATTCCAAAGTTTTTTTTTTTTTTGGTTGAAGGGGGAAAATGAGCTAAACGTATAACATTTTAGCGAAGGGTGTTTGGAAAGAGAGTAAAGTTTTCAGATTTGAGAAAAACCCTCCAGTGTTTTAGAACATATATACTAGAAATGGTTAATAAGACAGCTTCAAAGAAAATGGGTTGAAATTACTAAAACTACCAAGTAAATAGATCAAGCCAAGAAAAAGCAGATCAAGCAAAAATGTTTAAGATTTGAACCCAAAATGGGGTCTAAATGTAAAGCAAATTTTTACCTTCTAAGTAGGCATGCTTGTGTGCAGGTCTGATGGCAAAGGCTGGACTTGAGAAGAGCAAAGACAATGCAAGCAAGAATGAGGATAATAACCAAGCCATTTTCCTTTTTGAGCAAATGGGTGTTGTGAACTGGTTGAGAGAGCAAAAGGGTATAGCTGAAAATTTGAAAAAATGTGTTTGTTGTGAGAGTAAAGAGTAGGGATTGGTGCTTATATAGTGAAGAAGAGAAAAGGTGTGGGGTCAGAAGATTAAAAAATGAAAAACAAAAGGAAAGAAAGGAAATAAGGAAGAAGGGTCCTCGTTAAGCTGAAATCACGGTGGGAAGGAACTACACTACACAGGCATCCAGGAGTTGAGGAACGAAGAAGTTAATGAATTTATGGTTTTTTTTTTTTTTTTTGGCTAGTCAAATTTAATGAGGGGTTTTGAGAGACGAGAGACACCTCACGTTGGTTTCTGTCTGTTGGTCTTGGTTACTGTGAACCGTCTTTTTCTCCACAATTCATGTCAGTGGCATTCTTGTAAATTCTCACCTGCTCATGTTTCCTAGCTGCACATGTTTCCCGGACCACGGGTCTTTTTCTTTTTCTTTTTCTTTTTTTTTTTAACTTGACATAAATTCAAACGCGGTGGAAGCTGTTACATAGTATAAACTCACTTCCAACTTTAATAATTTAAAGCCAAATATTATAAAGGAATGAGTTGGAGTGCAAAGTACTAATGAAATTTTAATACTAAAGTTTTAACGGTTAAAATATAAAGTTTTTATATATTATAGTATAAAATAAAAATATGTTATAATATAAAGCCTTCGTGTTATAGTATTTAAGTTTCAATTTGATTAATAAACATTCTCGTATAAAAAATATCTGAGAGTCATAATTCAAATTACAATCTATAGTTAAATTAATTTTACTACATTATTTTTTCTTACAAAACTTAAAATGTTGTAACATTTTAGGCTCAAATTATTGATGTAAAATGAGTTCTCAAACACTTCATTTATTTATCTAGGTGTAGCTTAGTAGTTTGATTGAGACGCTATTTATATAAGATGAATCTCATAGGAATTCTTCTATTAATGAATGAATTAGTGTATTGGCTAAAAAAATAAACTATTCAAAAATTATTTTAACAGTTAAACAACGATTCCTACTAATAATAAAAAATAGTAATTTCATAGACAAAACAAACTTGATAAAACTGTTATTGATTTGAGATTCAAAATAGAACCATTAGTGGTTTGGCAACACAATTATAACGATATTATTGTAGCATGTGTGAGCTTTACATTATAATAACTCTAGTTATATAGTTGGAACAAGATGCGTTGCTAAAGTATTTAGAAAGATAGTTTTAACTGCTACAATATAAAACTCTTATGTACTACAATGTCTTTTTTCTAACTTATTTGTTGTAATTACGTTTTAAAAACTAAATTATCCTAGAACTCTCACAATCGTCGAGGAAAAAGTGCCTTTACTTTATTATTGCCAAGTTCCAAGTTTGAAATCAAGACGTTTTGATTTCTGGAAGAATTCTCTTGAACTGTTATTGCCTATTTCACGTTTAAATCGACGAATGTTAACGATTTTGGTTGCTTGACTTTATAACTTTAATTGCACTTAACTGTAGTGATGTTAATTTTTACGAGTTTAATGTCTAATATCCCCGGTGAAAACTGAGAGAGGTGGTCCAAAATTGAATTTATTTTTTCAAGGAAAAACTGAGTATTTAAACCACACAAAAACAAGAGTCAAAAGGAATAGTTTTGTTGCTACATATTTAATTTGTTGTTTATAATTTGGCATTAAAAAAACTTAGCTTTTATGAATCATTTATGTAAGTAGATCTAACTATTATTTATTTTCTGTGTAGAAATAACTTGCAAGTATCTAGGTAGTAAGTTGAGATTCTTGAGAAATCCCATACTTGTAAGTACCAAAGGTTTTAAATTGGATTACAAAGTTAGTTAATTTTTCTTTATTAAAATTAAAATTAGTTAATTTTGGAAATGCCAAGTAGGGTTTTATATAGATTATTAGCATATTACAAAAGCAATAATATAATTCTTTTAGCTTGATGAGAACTTATAATAATGACAATAATTCAGCATAAATCACGCTAAAGTGCTTGCTAGCTATGATTTCCTCTTCTGAAAGATCTGATCTAATTGGTTAACGCTAAAGAAAGATACGTCAGATTCTTTTTGTGGAAACGAACCCACTTGGCAGTGTCCATAACGTTCGGAAATTCCCAATTTTCTACATATTTTTTGTTTTGTAGATTCTATGGAGAGCAATTTAAAAAAAAGAAGTGATGGTGGAAGACATAATCAAACATCACTCTTCATTTTTCAAAAAATGAATTAAAAATTGTTACACTTCTACAGTCCCAATTAGGCAATCTAAAGATACTCGTTGATACGGATTAGTTGCGTAATTAATAAAACAAAAAGAAGAAGAATTGAAAAGGACAGATCAGATCTATGCTTTGAATAGTCGCGGCTCTTTTTATTAGTTTTTTTCTCTGAACAAATAAAGAGCCGTGTATTTATAAAACTTGTGGGCTTGTTTGGAGGAGCTTAGCTTCTTAGAAGCTCTTGTGAGTCTAAAAGTTATTTCTAGAATTATTAGAATGAATTGTTAGAAGTGGTTTTATTTTATAAAAGTGTTTTCTGACAAAGTCATTTTGACTCATTAAAGGCGTGATAAGCCATTTTGACCCATTAAGGGCTTGATTGGGAGGGTTTATTAAAAGCTGCTTTTGGCTTCTTGAGTCCAAAAGCCACTTATAGAAGTGTTTTGATGAAATATCAGAAGAGCTTTTACTCTCTATAAATGCTTCATATTAAAGCCACAAAATGTAGCTTTTTAAAAAAGCACTTCTGAAATAGACTTGAAACTTGAATCAGAGTATCAATTATACATTATAAGCTTACATATAATATCTTTGTAACTTTTAAAAATAAGTAAAACCATTATGACCCATTAAATCTCTTTTAAAATATAGTTCTAAACATTTACTGAAAAGCTACAGCTTTGGCTTCTCTTCTTCTACTGATTAAAAGCACAGCAACAGTTGTATCAAACGGGCTCTAAAGCTCTTTTTAAAAACATAGTTCTAAACATTTACTAAAAATCTACAGCTTTTGTAACGCCTCAACCTTTCATTGGGCCCCAACTTGTGGGTCTTATACTCATTACTCATACATGTTGTCCCCTTTGGGCACCTAGTAGCCCTCGGGGATTTCTTTGCATCCCCCAATACTAGAACGTAAGACCTCAATGCTTATAAGGTTCTTAAGTCAAGTACCAATTGACCTTCAAAATCAATTGATACCAACATTTGACTTAAGAACTTTATAAGTAGGAAGTTCTTAGGTTCAATTGGTACCAACATTTGACTTAAGAACCTTATAAGCATGGAGGTCTTAGGTTCTAGTATTGGGGGACGTGAAGAAATCCCTAAGGGCTACTAGGTGTCCAGAGGAGAACAATACGTATGACACAAGTATAAGACCCACAAGTCCATGGGTCTGAAAGGGGGCACAATGGAGGGTTGAGGCGTTATAGCTTTTATTTCTTTTCTTCTACTAACTAAAAATACGAGCAAAAGCCATACCAAACGGGCCATATATGTGTATTCTATAAGAGGTGTATTGTCCATGCATAAGATATTATTGCGTGTTAGCCACTACTCTTTTTACCGGTGTACTTAGATAACTCATATATGTATTTTGGTAAAAATTGTACCGCCCCTATATAGGAATCTTATTAAGAGACTAAAATCCTATGTTCAATTATAGTATCTCAAATGATGCCTAACCAATAGCATTATAATACATTATTTAAAAAATTGAAATAAAAGTTAACTAGACATTTTTAAATTTTTTTTAAAAATTTCATGTTATAATATAATTGGTTAAACAACATTTAAGGATAACAAAAAAATTATTATCTGAATTTGATTGGTGTCTCAATTAGTATTAAGGATAACAAATAACTTTATTATCTGAATAGCCAAAAAAAAAAAAAAGCTTTATTATATCTCACCAAATAATCAGTAACTTTAAATAGCAAAATGAAAGACTAGGTTGCATAACTGGTAGTGGCATAATAATGTTAGGGTCTGAGTTAGTCCCAACTCTCCCACACTCATTAATGTTTTAATCAAAACGTTCAACCGTGCCAAAATTGAAGAAAAACCAAAAATTTGATAACATTTAATTTAAAGATGTGTTGTAAGGAAGCTTTCGTTTCTATCAACACACTTGTGCGGTAAGTAATGCTTCCTCTTTCTATGCTAACATCACCCAATATTTTCTGCCCAAACCATCATCTGCATCGAATCAAGACCTATACTTCGTGCATGTTTAAAAGCTAGCCGTTCTTATTTAGGGTGTTTGGAAGAAGGATTTAAACTCTACAACTCAAACAGTGTATAGTCATGATATGTTATAATACAAAATAAAAATATAATACATTACAAAACTCTTATATGTTACCGTGTGTGCGATTCAAACTTTAGAGCTAGAAACACCTTAATTATTTATCAATAAACCTAACATCTTTTCCATGGTTTATAAGAACTTTTTTGACATGTTAAAAAAAATATTTTACTCGTGTTATTTTGTATTGTTTGATTGTTTTAGTACTGGAATTTGTATGGTATAAACTTTTTTTTTAATTATTAATAAATACTGCTATTTTAATTGTTGGACTAATTTTGCAACAATTTAATTTAAAAATAGGACCAATTCTATCATCTATGTAGTATGTTGTACATATTTATTGTGGACATAAATCAAATAACTAAAAGACTGATCCAGGAATTAGGGGTGTTTGGGAAGTGCGGTTAGAACTATGGTTGTGGTTTAAAGCACTGTTGGGGTGCAATTTAGTCCGGCCTAAATTGCCAACAGGCCCTGGCGGCCCAATAATGAAGATGACCAAATAGATCGAACAAAACCAGCCCAATTGAATCAGTCATTCGTATTGTTCGATTGGGTCGATTACTTTTTTACGAGGTATTTCGTTCACTTTATCATTCGAGATAATTTGTGCTCTTTTCGAAGTCTTCGTTCAACCATATCAGTCATCTTGACACGACAGTTATTAGCACGTACTGACGGTTAAAGCACGTCTAGTTATGGGCTGAAACATGGGTAGGGCGTGATTCTTGCAGCCTATCACCAATCGACACGTGTGGTGCTCTATCCCACTCTACCAAACGGTTGGAAGCCACGATTCTTCCTCACCCTTTATATAAGGGAAAGGTTGCTTTGTTGTACGGGACACAGAAAAACAGATACAGAAACCCTGTCAATTTACTTTCTCATTTATTTTCACTTTCTTGTAAATCTGTATTCAGAACACCATAATGAATTACAATAGACGTAGCTCTTTATTAACAGAGTGAACCACTATAAAATTCTGTGTGTCATTCTTATTACAGCTTCATTTTGTTCATTTCACTCTAATCTTGTATAAAAACTTGAGTTAACAGGTTCATTTAACGGTGATTTGAAGGTTCAAGTTCTTAAACAACTCAATCCAGAATTCCAACATTTAATTGTAGATTCACCGTCTACAAACACTATAGCATATAAGAGCTTTAACTATAGCAACTTTTTTATTTTTACTATATTATTAAGAGTTTTACACTATTTAATAACAAAAATTATAGTTCTAACCGAGAATGCTAAACATCCTATACAATAACATTTCCTACAGATAATAACAAAGAACAATTTTTACAGTATAATCCTCCGCGAATCTGACATTGATTTCAGAAACACACATAAGCCTCAGATCTCATCTCATTCTTTGGCTGTCAACTTTCAAGTCATTTGCTGCAATGACTCCTTGGAAAACTTCCATATAAATGAAAAATGGTTAAAAATGGCTAATGCCCACTTCTAGTGTTATTCGCCTCACCACAGTTTGCAAACGCTGCAATCCCATACTGACGAGGGTTCATTTATAGTAAAGTTTAGACAAATAGGTCACATACCCCACGAGTTTTGTCGGTGTGGAACTTCTGAAGATTATGTTTTGATCCTTTCTTCTCTTTCAAATTTATTAAAGATACAAAATAAAATTTTTGTTTTGGATAATGTGAAAGATGAATTTATTCAATTAATTTATGTAGTGATAACATGATGGCACATTGCCATGGTGCTAGAATCTAGATTGTGATCTCGGTGTCTAACAATTACTTAACAAAAAGACACATAAATTATGGGATTATTTGGGGCCCATTCATGTGCCCCACGCCATCTCGTCTGGCCATTTTGGAGTCTTTTGCGCGGCGCGAAGAGACTGTGCACGAATCCAACAAGCCTACACAGGGTGCACTAACGTAACTGTTGTAAACCGTAAAAGGAACCCGAGTCTGTATCATTCGAACATTAAAAAAAAAAAACTAATTTATAGAAATAATGAGTTACTTTCTTTAACAGGTTAACTTTTTATGTTAAAAATCTAAATTTTTAAAAAATCCAATTTTTTATCACTTACATCAGGGAATTTTCATAAATTTTATTCTTGAAACTTGGCATGTGTTTGGAGTTCAAACAATATAAAGTTTCCTATTTACTATGATGTAAAGTTTTTTTTTTTTTTTTTGCTACGTTGTTTTGAACTAAATGGTTCAAACAAAGGATTCCAAACACTCTATTATTTTTTTATAAATATTAAATATGTTTAAATATAACATAATTTAAAAATATAATATGAATGGTAAGATAACACAACTTTTTAAAAATATAATATGAATAAACATAGCTTTTAAAAGTATGTCATACCATGCAATTTTCTCTTTAATTTAGAATGGTAGCCAAATCACGACTATTTCGTTTTCTATTTTTTTCTTGGATTTGCTAAGAATTTAAACTCCAAGGCGTATTTTCAAAACATCTTTGTAATGGGTTTTATTTAGGCCCTATTTGATTTATATGTTTATATCACAATTCAAGTATTTTAATATAGTGTTTCCTCTCATAAGAATTTAGATATTTGTTTAATCAAGTATCGACCCTACTTACGTGGCTGTTACTTAACTAGATAATCTTGATCTTAAACATGCATTAACGTAAAGTACTTAAATTGCAGAATATTTTTTTTTTCTAAAACAAAATCTTGATAATGAATTCTTAACATATTTCCTTAAAATCATTTTTTAAAACTTAATTCTATAAATCTAACATAATAATATAAATTTCTTAAATGTGATAATAATAATTTCATAGACACTTTTCTTTTAAATGTAAAGTTAATTATTTAAAACTATTTCTTTTCAAATATTTCTTAATTTAAATGGAAATATGTCTGAAAAAAATCTACATTAAATATCATTATGAATTTCTAATTTAAATGCTTTTTAAATCCTTCCTAAAATTACCGTTATATTTGTCCTATAATTTATTATCTTAATGCTAACATATTGATTTCTTAAAACCTATTCTTGTTAAACTTAACATAATAATAATTTCTTATAATTTATTCTCTTAAGTCAAACATATTAGTTTCTTAAAGGAATTCTTTTAAACTTTCATAATAATAAATTCATAAAACATATTCATTAAAATCATGTCTTAATTTAATGTAAAACTCCTATAAACATTTCTAATTCTAAATAATTTTATAATTTTTCTTATTTGGAAATTTTTGCGTATGTGTTGCATTTTCTCTTACAACATTTTAAATTCTATAATTCTCCATACCAAGCTTTTATGATTACAACCTCGATTTTTAAGACATAGTTACGTAATTTCATTTAATTATTTATACGTACATAATTTTGTAAAATAAAAACGTGCATAATTTTATAAACTAAAAATGTAAAAATATTACATTGCATAAGCTGTATATATTCCTAACTTCATTATTTATTTGTTACTCACCACTGCCTGTTAAGCGTCACTAACATGTTTATTACCTACAACATGAACATTAGTAAATAGAAAATTAGACTCGTAAAACATAATTAAAATAATTTAATAAAACATGTATGAATATTTTATGCTTGCTTATTAACTTGTTTTATGGTTAATTATTTATGGTTTAACTTATCTTATTGATTGGGCTTGGGTGATCGTACCGTTTACATGCAATCTTGGGAAATCAGGGTTTGCGAGGCTCATAACAACACCGAGAACATAAATTGTACTAGACTGTATTGATGCCTCCTCGTAGGTCTAGAAATTAGTACGACACCATTAACTTGTCTTATTAATTTCACTTATCTTATTGTGTGTATGCAGATGACTAGTTACTACATAGTTCCTAAATCATAAATCATAAACATGCTTAAGTTGAAAGTGATTAAACAATATAATATATTAATACATACATCACATATTGATCATGACATAATCACAATGTAGCATGACATGGCATGGCATAAACATAATAAATGATAATCATATCATAACATAACAACACATCATAACATAACATGATGTGACAAATCATTGATCATGCATTTCATAACTTTTTTATAAAAACATGCAGAACAATTTTCTTAAAAATTGTTCATACTATAAGCGAGATTCCTACTTATCTGGACTTTGAGCAAAGCGGGTTCCGTTGTATCTCACTTGTTCTATAGTCTAAGCAGCCTCCTCAAAAAAGGTCCTAGGACGACCCTGAATGACTAACTTGGAGATTTATAATTGATGAAATTGTCATTCTAGACTCTATTACTATAGTATGCATTGCATCGATCCACATGCAGTCGGTACCAAACAATTTTCAATGGAGTAGAATTAGCTCAAACGAAGGGCACCATCATGTTTGGAACATTGAAACAAGTCAAGAGGTAGTCTCGAATCACTCATCGAGGGTCAGGAGCATGAAACCCAAGGTCCCTAGAAACCGACTACCTACGGTGTTGTGTATAGTGGCTTCAGTCATCGGACCGACCTACAACTTTGGCTTCCCCTATTTTTGATTCTCTAAGTTAATTGGAAGCCTCAATTTTACAAAATGCAGCCTCTAACGTCGCATATCGTTATTAGGATTTTTAAACAGAAATGTCAACATGGGCAACGACTCTCCGACGGCTGTGGCCTAAAATTGGTCATGGTGTTTTGATGCTCGCCCTCCTTTGAGTGTTTTGCCCTCATCAAGTGAAGGCTACATCATCGGATTCAACAAGATTGGAGTCTACACGATGGTGCATGGTGACGGTCTTGGATCTCCAGTTATCGATAGTCGTTGCATGCAATTAAAGTGGGGTTTTCACTAAAAGAAGTCTTCTGAGCGTAATGGTGGTGGTGATGCACTTTGCCACCACGTAGAACGACATAATCAAGCCTACGATGGTGGCACATGACTATGGTAGTTGTTCTTCATCCTCCAACAGTGGCTTTGAGCAATTGGTCAATGGTTTTCGATCTATAAGGTCCTTTGAGTGTGATGAAGCCATTAATTTGGCTCAATTCCATCGGGAATGCCAAGATTGATCTTCCACGTGGTGGTCGTCAACGGGTAAGACAGAAGTTTGATTGAACACGATGGTACCCCAAAATTGATGTGGGGATTTGAACCTCCACACTCTTCTGAGTCTAAGGACATCAGGGATGTCCATCACCATCGCTAGAGACAGCATATTTGATGGTGGCACGACAGCGACAATGGGGCTGCTCCGTTGAGCTGCTCTGGCTGAAATCGAGTTGGGAAAGTGGAAAGAGATTCTCCTTTCTTCTATCTGAAGCTATAAAAACTAAAATAATGTCTATTGGTGGTCAGTTGATGTAGTAATTATGCAAGAAAGAAATGGATTTTTTGTGAACTTTGACCGGTGAGTGCGGGTTACTCCAGTGGAGTTGGCACCAGCATAACATGTCGCTAGAACCAGCTCATTGTGATCTGTCTGTTGATGTAGGAGGTGTCCAAAATGGAGGTCGGGATCTCCGATTGGGTTTTTGGCCACGGGTTGGTTAGAGAGAGAAAGTAGAGAGAGATTTGATCTTCTATTGGCTTATCACTTTTTTGTTCTTGTATTTATAGACATTGAGTCCTCACAGTCTAATATATGTTGTGTTAGGTTAATCAAATTTGATCTATAAACTTGAAATTTCTACAAACACAACTGTACTTTTTAAAACTGTAATATTTTTACCTTTTAAAAATAATTAAATAAATGTTGATTCTCTTATTGTATCATTGCTTATCAAAATGCCGATACTATCATAAAATTTGATTCTCTTACTGTATCATTGCCTTATCAAAATATCGATACTATCATAAAATCATTTTCACAAATTTATTCGTACTTTATAGATTTTATAATTTTATTCTAAAATGATAAACTTTGATACTATTATCTACAAAATCATTGATTTACTAATTTCACCATATATATATTATTTTTTAAAAACTAATATTATGTATTTAAGAACTTTGATCAAAACTTAAAATTCAAATTCTTGATCAAAATAATCTTTCATAAATTTTGAAATTTTAAAAACGTTAATTAGTAAACAAAACATATATTTCCTATTATAAATCTCTTCTTTTAACATTTATATTTTTATACTTAGTATGAAAACATATTATAAATATAATTTTATCATGGAATTGATAGTCATAAATAATAAAAATTTTGTAAATTAAATTGACTATCTGTAAGTCAATTTAATTCAAATTATAAGCTTAGTATAATTTTGTGTTTAACTATATAACCTGAATTTTTTTTTTTTTTTTTTGTAAAAAGCCATTTATGGGTCCACATCTAGTTTATGGATCCTTTTTAAACTTTTCTTAATCAAATTATGGATTTGAAAGTAATCTATTATTGCATTGCCTTAAAGGCCCGTTCAATATTTGTGGACTCCATTAACGTTTTTTTTTTATTACTACTATTATGATTATTGTTATAATATTAATAATAAACAACTTTACGTAATTACTAACGTGTATTATAGCTAACCGTGCGTATATAGGATATTGGAATTCTCGGCCATCCAAAAATCTATATGGCTTTATTGAAATTCTTAACCTGCTTTATGATCTTTTTAAAATCGAGATCTATCTTATATTCTATTGCTAAACTACCATCATATAGGAATTTTGTGCAGTTAACAAGAATCAGAGATTTGTTTTTATCAATAAATCTTAATTTAAATATTCTAATTAAAAATCTTATAAAGGTCATTATTTTAACTCTTACATAGAGTTTTTGAATCATAAAAGCTTAATTTAGCGTATCGAATAATTATTTTAATTATCCAAATGTACTATATAACATTCATTTTACTATATGTTTCATATATAAAGTACATAAAATTATGCATTTATAATATTATTTATTTCTAAAGTTTTGTAGATATTAAGACATCCAAATTGCATGTTAATTGAGAAAATTCATAATCATAAACCGTAATTAAGTCACGATTTAAACTTGTGAATTTTGTAGGCTTTACAGAAAATTTCTAGCCTTGAACTGAATTTTTATAGAAATTTGTATTTATAAATTCTAAACTTGTACTTTCTCATGTACTTAACGGAGTAGTTATAAAAATTTTTAATTAATCATGCTTACTAATTTTTTTTTTGAATTTTTTCTGTCATTACAAATCATGTGATGCTTAATTGCCCGTCCTCATAAATTATGAGCAAAAAAAAATCAAACATCTTGCCAATGGTACTTATTTGAGGCCCAAGTTCCAAGGTTGGTTTGAATGTAAAGAAGGTAAAAATAAAAAAAAGAGGAAGCAAGAAGAGAGAGAGAGAGAGGCTCCAAAATATGTGTCCTGGTGATTGGCATACAAGAATTTTGGAGGAGGAAGACGAAAGAGATGGCAAGCAATGACTAAGGAAGTGCATGTGCTAGTGGACCCTGAATATGGCCCATGATTCTGGACATTTGGACTTTGTAACTTGGGCCCAGTTTGGACAAGGATCATCGCAAATGCCATGCACACTGCGTTGAGAAATTTGGTCACAGTTTCTAACACCAGACACTGGTATTGTTCATGCAAATATAAATTTCAGTCCAAGTACAGCTAGAATCTTATGGAACAAGTGCCAATCTCAATCAATAATTGTTGCGGTAGTAAGTTAAAAAGAACGAAAAAAATAAAAGGAGACATGAATAATTGTTGGGGTCTTCTTTCCATTTAGTAACGATCCATAGTGAGAATTACAAGTTCAGAACTTCAGGGTATAAGAAACAGATCTTAAATCTGTTTGGTATGTGGGTTTGAAACATGACAGTTTGAACTTTTTTAATTTGAAATAGAAAGTTTGAAAAGTATGGTTTGAAAATTTGAGTTCAAAACCTTGAAAACAATTGGTGGTATTCTTGAATTTAAGAGAAATTTGAGTTCAAACTACCAAAATATGGTTTAAAATGGGTCTCTAGCTTTTTGTCCCAGACGTCTGCTTTGAGTTGATACCCGTGAAACAGTAAAACAAACGCTAATTATCTCAAACTTCCTAAACCGTCCCTTGCTGTCTATATCCTAAATTCGTGGAGAATCAATATAAATATATATATATATATATCAGTTAATGTCCTGCGTCACAACAAACTAGACACAATGTTGGCACCCGCTTAGTTTGTCAATCCTTTGCTAGCACTACCAATGTTCGTAAAATAAAAAGGAAAAGAAAAATACAATACTCACAATGAAAACGTTAACAAGCCATAGAGGGTATAAGTGCACAGCCACATCTGAAAAACATAAGCAACTGAAAAACAACTAGATAATAAGGAAGCCAACAATACATCTTGTACATAATGATGGTGTAATTTGAGATGATAACCATAAAAATATGCCTCAAAAACCTGACCAGACAAAACCCAATGCCACCAGGATTCATGAGCAATAAGACTGTAGCATAAACATCAGGAGTAGAATGCCACCAAGATTCAGCCTTGTCTAAGATGAAAACAACATGTCAGTAAAAAATGAAACAGAGAAAATCATATGCATAAAAGTAATAAAATTTGATTTATAGGCTAGAAGTTTACTCCAATTAATTCTGCATCTAACACAAAGTTGGTTTAGTAGTAATCCAGTAACGAAAGAAAACTTGTTGATGATCAGAAGTAACAATCGGTACCTGGTGCATCCATATGAAAGTACTTGAAACAAAATGTTGAGTATGACTCCAAGCTGAAAGATTGAAACAGGTAAAAAATAAGAACACAAATTAAGAGCTACTCTGTACCACTCTTGAAAAACACAAATTAAGAGCATAATAATGATAAATATGTAGTCACTTAAGTGCTACGTACCGGAATGAGAATACCAGAAATGATCAAATCAATACTCAAAGCGTTTATTGGGAATATGAGCAATCTTTTCAATGATCTATACCCATTATTAATTTACTGCAATATAAGAATAAGAGAAAATAGAAACATACCGTAATATGAAGAAGAACAATTCTTTTCAATTGCTTCAAGTCTCTTCGAAATTCTGAATTCTTAGAAACACCACGGGTCTTTCTCAATGTTCTCCAAATTATGATGAACTGAAACGAGTGAGCTTTTCTAATTTTGGGTTTGATCACACAATCTTAAATTTTTGAGTCATTTTGCATTCTCAACACATGGGGCAAAGTGAAAAAAAAAATGGAGAAAAAAAAAAGGACTCTCTTCAAGAAAAAAAAATAAAAAGAATTATCTCTTATTTTGAACCAACTTTTCTTAAATATCCTCTTAAAAAAAAACTTTTTTTATATTTTTAATAATTAATTAATCATAATATATTATATATCCCATAATATATGGGATATATGCTTTTCATATGCAACCAATGCCACTTCTGAAGGAAGTGGAGGACGTTGGTTGCTTCCTTACTTTTTTATTTTAATAAAAGAAATAAATTAAAGGGATAACATCCCACATCCACATAACGTGGGATATGGTGTGGGCAACACCCACTTCCTGAATGGGAAAGAGAAAATCTCTCCCACATGTTAACCATATCATTTTATTTTATTTATTTATTTATCTCCCTTTTTAAACATGTGCCAAAAATTTAAATTACCATAAAGACCTTTTCTATGGAACGTTATTATAATGTGGTCCTAACCACATTGTATAATTTTAATTTAAAAAAAATTAAATTTATTTTAAATAATCATATTATCTAAAATATAATTAATCTAATTAATTTCCATGTGAATATTAATTTAGAATTCTCAATTCCAAATGAATTGAACCCAACATAAAATATAGTTCACATAATTTTAATGGAGCCATTGAGAGGAACTCTGGGCATTATAATTTTAAGCTCTAATAATTTTGACAATTAATTAACACCTTAATTACTATATCAAAATTATTAATTCCAAATTACTCCACTAAAAATTTGAAATTGCACTCTTAAAATTATAAAATTAATTATATTCAAGGATTTGAATTTATCTGACTTCTTTACGAAGGAATGGAGTTCATCTTGTATGTTAATATTCATGGCTATTTCCATTATTATATTTTTGCAATATATCAAGAATTTGACACTATACATTTGTGTCATTACCTGATATGTCAAAAAATATAATAGTATAAATAGGAGTTTATGAATTACTCAAAATTAAGATCGATTCATATATGACCATCATTGATTAATATTGAATGCTCTTTAACAGAATTTATTAGAGATTCATAATTAATCGTGTTCCAATCCTATATAATTAAATTATATAAAACACTTTCATTCCAATAATCTCATTATTAACAATCCAGATAAGATCGTTTCATTCAGAATGTAATGAAACGCGTTAGTGATTACAAATTAAAGATCCCAACTTTAATTTTTAATCACGAACTTATTTTGATTGTTTCACTTTAAATATTATCCTCATGTATATAACACTTATATACAATATTTAAAGTCACATTAAAAAAAACAATATGGGATTTTTCGATGTTTATGAAGCATCTAAAACATGCATGCAAAAATAATATTAAAAAAATTTCTCAAATTATATTAATAATTAGCAAAAAAAATACATCTCATTTGTTTATGGGCACACACATGCTAACAATCTCTCACTTGCCCTAAAGCAAATGAGACATGTTTTTAAGTCCCATTCCTTCAAGATGTTGCTCAAAACTTCGAGCTGATAATGTCATGGTAAACAGATCAGCTATGTTGTTCGCTGATGCGATCTTTTCAATTGAAACGTCTCCTCGATTGACAATCTCTCTTACCAGATGAAATTTTCTCTCTATGTGCTTTCCTTTTTGGTGATTCCTTGGCTCTTTGGCATTAGCCACCGCTCTACTGTTATCACAATAGAGTTTAATCGGCCGATGCATATATGGAACAACTTTCAAAAATTCACGGAGCCAGACTGCTTCCTTAGCTGCTTCGTAAGCTGCTACGCAAGCTGCTACATATTCAGCCTCCATGGTGGAGTCAACAACACAAGTTTGCTTGACACTCCTCCATATAGTGGCTCCATTTCCCAAAGTGAGCACCGCCCCCGAGGTAGACTTTCGAGAGTCTCTATCTGATTGGAAATCAGAATCCGTATGTCCAGTAGGAATCAAATCCCCACCAAAATATACTAGCATATAGTTTCTCGTCCTCCTCAAATATTTAAGCATGTGCTTGACAGCTACCCAATGATCTAATCCTGGGTTTGACTGGTATCGGCTAACCACTCCCACTGCAAAGCATATGTCGGGCCTTGTACACAACATTGCATACATCAGGTTACCAACTGCTGATGCATAGGGAACTCTCTCATATTCTCATCTTCTTTTGGTGTCTTAGGACACTACTTTTTGAAGAGATGCACTCCATGTCGAAATGGTAAATTACCTTTCTTGGAGTTCTGCATTGAATATCTGACAAGCACCTTGTCAATATACGATGCCTGAGACAATGGTAGCAGCTTGTTCTTCTGATCCCTTATTATTTAGATTCCAAGAACATAGCTTACTTCTCCTAAATCCTTCATATGGAATTGGCTGGCTAGCCAGTTCTTTACTTTGGATAGAGATTCTACATAATTCCCAATGAATAATATGTCATCTATGTAAAGAACTAAGAAGACCACTTTATCCTCTACTATCTGCTTATAGACACATGGTTCACCCAAATTTTGTTCAAAACCATAAGATTTTATGGCTTCGTTAAATCTGATGTTCTAGGATCTAGAAGCCTGCTTGAGTCCATAAATGGACCTTTGTAGTTTGCAGACTCTCTACTCTTGGCCATTCACCACAAAAGCCTCTGGTTGGACCATATAAATAGTCTTTTCAAGATGGTCATTCAAGAATGTCGTCTTGACATCCATTTGCCAAATCTCATAATCATAATGAGTGGCAATGGAGAAGAGAATCCTAATAGATTTCAACATGGCTACTGGTGAAAAAGAATCCTCATAGTCTACTCCTTCCTTTTGGGTAAAACCCTTTGCCACTAGCCTGGCTTTATAAGTCTCCACTTTACCATTGGCTCCTCTTTTCTTCTTATAGATCCATTTGCATCCAATAGGTTTTACACCTTCTGGTAGATCTACAAGTTCCCAGACTGAATTGGAATACATTGATTCCATTTCATGTTTCATGGCTTCTAGCCACTTTTCTTGATCAACATCATCCATTGCCATCTTGTATGTCAATGGATCATCATCACTACCATCGGTGACTGTAACTTGTGCTTCACCTTCTTCACAATAGCGGATGGGTAATCTTATTTCCCTCCCACTGCGTCGTGGCGGTAGTGGTGTTTGATATGTAGTAATGGTCTTTTTTCTTTGTCTGTTAATAACTATTACTAGTGTGGGGCTAATCTCATCAGCCTGGAACTCTTCCAGAACAACCTTACTCCTACGTTTGAAATCTGCCATATAGTTGTGCTCAAGAAAAGTAGCATTTGTCGATACAAATACTTTCCTATCCTCAGCACTATAAAACAAACCTCCTCTCGTTCCTTTAGGGTAACCTACAAATATGCATACTTCTGATTGAGGTTCCAGCTTCCCAGTATTTCCCTTCAGCACATGTGCTGAACACCCCCATATGCGGATATGCCTCAAACTGGGTTTGCGGCCATTCCACAACTCTAGGGGAGTTTTAGGGATTGACTTGGATGGAACCAGGTTCAGAATATATACTATTGTTTATAGTGCATATCCCCAAAATGAGGTAGGCAGAGAAGAATAGATTAACATTGATCTCATCATGTCAAGTAACGTACGATTTCTTCTTTCGGCTACACCATTTTGTTGTGGTGTTCGAGGTGCCGTGAGCTATAACAATATTCCATTTTCAATCATGTAGTCCCTAAATTAATAACTTAGGTACTCACCTCCTCGATCTGATCGAAGAGACTTGATCAATTTGCTGAGTTGTTTTTCTACTTCAGCACAGAATTCCTTGAACTTTTCAAAAACTTCAAATTTATTATGCATCAAATATGCATATCCATATCTTGAATAATCATCAATAAATGTGACGAAATATTCATAGCCCCCTCTTTTCTTTGACATTCAAAGGTCCATATACATTAGTATGTATGTTTTCTAGAGGTGCTTTAGCTCTTTCACCTTTAGCCGAAAAAGGCCTTTTAGTCATTTTGCCTTCTAGGCAGGATTCACAGACTAGTAGAATGCCAGGTTTTAGCTCTCTTAAAGGAACGTCCTTTGTTCGTCTTTTAATCCTTTCTATGTTTATGTGACCAAGCCTTAAATGTCACAAATAGGTGTCATGGTCATCATATGAAATCTTTCTTCTTTTAGGGGTTGGTTCAGTGACTTTGAACATTTCAGTTTGAAGTAAATTATTAGATATTGGCTTAATCAAATATAAACCATCATCAACATATCCAGAACAAATACTCATTCCATTCTTATAAATTGAAATAGAGTCAATATCAAAAGAAACAGAAATAAATTGTTCAAGCAACTTCGAAACCGAAATCAAATTCTGTTTGAAATCTGGAATATAATAAACATTGTTCATGAAACGCCCCTTAATTCGGACGTCACAGATGTCGTTACATACATACATACATACATTCGTATTTGCTTAAATTTTAAACATATAAATAATATCAAACTTAAACGGTACTATTGATTTTAAAAGTACTTAAACATACATAACCAGGATCCATTCATACCTCCAATTTTTTTTTAAACTTAACATTGTTTAGAATAACCTTATTTATGATTTATTCAATTATACTTAAATTAATCATGAACTTATTTAATAATATAGGTTTATCAAGTTATAAAAATCAGGACTTAACAAAACATCACATCAAATCTCCTTAATCATCTTATCATTCAAAACTCATTTACTCCCACAGTTCGGCAGGCCGAACTTGGGACTTCGGCAGGCCAAACATGATCGGCAGGCCGGAGTTCCCTCAACCGGCAGGCCGGCAGAGTCTTTGCAATTCGAACCAAAAACTCATCCATGTTTGGCAGGCCGAACTTCTGGACTACGGCAGGCCGGCCAAAAGGTTCGGTAGGCCGTCCGAGACCAACTCCTTGGAAAACTTAATTTTAAAACAAACCAACTTTTCGTAAAATATAGCGGAAGTTCATAATTCATTAAAAAATGATAAAATAACTTATAAAACCATAATATAAGTATTCTTAAAACTTAACATAAAAATATATGTTCAAAATATATAACTTAATTAAAAAAAACATAAGAACGTTCTTCTTGGCGTGCTTCCAGTTACAATTCATCTTGCATAATGCTCACATGCCTTCCCATGTCCTCCGCCTAGTCCATGATTTTCTTACCCTTATCTACAACATGACATAAAACATGATTAAGCTAATGCTTAGTAAGTACATATAATTCTCATAATTTAAAACATTTCATAAACATCATCATCGTCATCATCATCATATCATAAAAGTACCTTAAGCACAATTTCATAGAAACGTATCTTTCATTACGTTGACCATTTTAAAACTTATTCCATTTTTATCTTAAGGGCCCAAGTGTTGCACCATAAACATCATCATAGGCGCGCCGTCATGAAAGGAGAATGGTACCTAATCTCAAACCAAACATGACATCATAAAACATCATTACATTACATTGGTGTGCAACACTTATTACGTGATATGTATATATATATATATATACATAATTTTCATACTTTGAAACATGTCATAATCATCATGCATAATTTTTAAATCATGAAAATCTTTCATAGAAATTCTTAAGGAAAAATATCCATAAAAATCATCATGAATATTATTATGAACATAACATCAAACCTTGTAAAAACATGTGTCATGTTGCAGGTGAGAATGTACTTACCTTAATGCTAGCTTACTTAACCTTAACGTGATTTGGTGACGACGCTGCGGTCTCGTAGTGCTCGTTTCTTGAGTGTTCATGCCATTATCCATTTAAAGATGCAATACATTAATACATATCATGAAATATCCAATCACATAACATTCTTTCATATAGTACTCATGTATATATAACCCATAATCATCATCATAAAATTATCATTAAAACATTTCGTACATTATAAACATGAAAATCTTTTTGCAAAATGTTTTCTAATAATTCAAAACACATATACTTTAATTTAACAATTCATACAAACATCTTATTTTCATGCATAAAATCATTTCATTATCATAAAATCATTTAAATATATATATATAACATTTCATAACAAAAATCCAAAAATAGCATTATTAAAATAGTTTTCTTAACATAATCTCATAAAATTTCACATAACTCAAAATTACATTCATCATACGACACAAGCATATTCTTGTCAACTTTCATGGAAAATATCATATTTACCCCTTGAATGAACATTACATTTTCATACATCAAAATTAAACAGTAACATTACTGTGAAGGGTAGAAGACAGAAATATTCATTTTTCATAAAAATACCGAAAGGACATGAAACGTGAAGAAACATCACATAATACATACATGGACAAAATACAATACCTAGAGAAGGTATTGTAGATGAATTTGAGGAGAAGAATTTCTTTTCAAAAATACTAGAAAAACTAAATTCTTACCTTGAAATATCTTCTCAAAATCCTTGAATTTTAACCAACAAAATAAAAGTTTTCTTACAATTTTCTTGCAGAAAATTTTGAGAGAGAAGGAAGTGAAATGCGTGGAGAAGAGAAGAGGAAGAGAGAAACAAATGTCTCAGAAATTTTGAAAGAAAAACGTGAGAGGGAGAGAAAATAATGAAAAAGGAAACGTTAAAATTTTTAACGTAATAAGCATAATTGATGGGAATTCAATTCCCTTCATTAAGTCAGAATTTTCTGATTGCTTAGAAAGGCAAGAGGCGTGGGAAAAAGAAAGAGGAAGAAAGGAAAGGTCAAACAAATCATTAACCTTACCGTAACTTACCCTCTAAAAATAGGAAACCATTTAAAATAATACAAATCAATACAAAATCAAACCCCATATTTCCTTAACTGACAAAATCATTCCATTATTATGCCAATTAATTACATTAAATTATCCAATTAACGTAATTAACTCAGCCATAAATTTGAAGAGATTTCTGTTGACTGCTCGCAACCGTTTTCGGCCTGCCGATTTTCCCTCTTCGGCCTGCCGGTTTCACAAGTTCGGCCTGCCGATTGGTCTCTTCGGCCTGCCGATCTCTGGCAGAATGTTCGGCATGCCGATCTTAAAAGTTTGGCCTACCGAACTATCCTTAAATGCCATACAATAAAACATTCATACATTATTGCATCATAAATAAACATACATTCAAAATTTCACATGAACATTAGAGCACAACGATCCCATGCAGTCGTCACCTGTTCCAAAACTTGACATAAAGGTTAGTAACTTACACATTACATATCATATCATATAACGAAATTTATTAATAAAATTTCTTATCAACGTTACTAACTTAACGTGGTCCGTTACATAAAATAGGCGGGTGTTACAATTCTCCCCACCTTATAAAAGTTTCATCCTCGAAACTTAGAATAAATGCGGATACATAACTTTCATGTCATCTTCACATTCCCATGTAGCTTCTTCAACTTGCTGATTTCGCCATAACACCTTGACCAATGGAATTTCTTTATTCCTCAAAGTCTTGGTTTTTCGATCGAGTATCTTCATTGGCTTTTCTTCATAACTTAAATCTTCTCGTATCTCAATCACTTGTGGCTCAATCACATGCGTAGGGTCCGAAACATACTTTTTGAGCATGGAGACATGAAATACATCGTGCATTGCGGACATTTCAGATGGCAACTTCAGCTGATAAGCTACTTTGCCTATTCATTAAACAACTTCGTAAGGACTGATGAATCTTGGGCTTAGCTTGCTTTTCTTCCCAAACCTCATAACCCCTTTCATTGGTGCAACTTTCAAGAACACATATTTGCCTACGGCGAATTCTAAAGGTCTTCTTCTTTTGTCAGCATAACTCTTTTGATGGCTTTGAGTGGTCTCTATTCTTCTTCTTATCAACTTTATCATCTCAGAAGTTTCATTCACAAAGTCGGTTCTTTCAGCATCTACGCTTTCCATCAACTTCTTTTCACCAGCTTCGTGCCAACATATAGGTGACCTGCATTTTCGTCTATACAGCGCTTCATATGGTGCCATTCCAATTGTCGCCTAAAAGCTGTTGTTGTAAGCAAACTCTGTTAACGGCAACATTTTACACCAGCTGGTCTTAAAATCGAGAGAACAAGCCCGTAGCATATCTTCTAAAATCAAGTTCGTTCTCTCTGTTTGGCCCTCAGTTTGAGGATGAAAAGCCGTACTGAAATGAAGCCCGGTTCCCATTGCAATCTGTACACTCTTCCAAAACTTAGATGTGAACCTGCCATCATGATCTGAGATAATTGACTTGGGAATCCCATGAAGTCGTGCAATCTCCTTAACATAGAGTTCCGCTAATCATTCCATAGAGTAAGTGATCTTGATAGGAATAAAATGCGTCATTTTCGTCAGCCAATCCACAACTACCCAAATTGCATCATAACCGTTCGTAGTTCTGGGTAAGCCAGTAATGAAATCCATTGCTATTTCTTCCCATTTCCATTCCAGTATTTGGATAGACTGCAGTTCACCACCAAGTCTCTGGTGTTCAGCCTTTACTTGCTGACATGTCATACATTTCTTCACATACTTTGCAACATCACGTTTCATTCCAAACCACCAGAAGTTACCCTTTAGATCATTATACATCTTTGTTGCACCTGGATGAATAGAGTAAGGAGTGTCATGAATTTCTGCCAAGATCCTTTCCCTTAAATCATCAACATTGGGAACACATAAACGGTCCTTAAGGTACAGAGTTTCGTCATCCGCAATATGAAACTCTTGACATTTTCCTTCTTTCATTTCTTGCTTGATCCTTACAAGGCTTACGTCATCATCTTGCTTCCTCCGAATTTCATCACACATCATCAGAGTAAGAGAGAGTGCTGATAGCTGGCCTGCTATAAGTTCTAAACCAAAGTCTAGAATTTCCTTCCTTAAAGGTGGAGACATAGCTTGCATTGACATCAACGTGGCAACTGACTTCCTACTTAAAGCATCAGCTACTCAGTTAGCTTTACCAGGATGATAAAGGATTTCACAATCATAATCCTTCACCAACTCTAGCCATCTTCGTTGTCTCATGTTCAGGTCTTTTTGCGTGAAGAAGTACTTCAGACTTTGATGATCAGTGAAGATCTTACATTGGACTCCATACAAATAGTGTCTCCATATCTTCAACGCAAAAACAACTGCTGCTAACTTGAGGTCATGAGTACGATAGTTCTTTTCATAATCCTTTAGTTGTCTTGAAGCATAAGCAATCACCTTTTCATTTTGCATCAATACAGCTCCAAGGCCCATCTTGGATGCATCACTATAAATAACAAACCCATCATTACCTTCAGGAATTGCCAATACTGGAGCCGTCGTTAGTCTTTTCTTTAGTTCTTGAAAACTCTTTTCACATGCATCCGTCCATTCATACTTCTTTCCCTTGCGAGTTAAGTTCGTGAGTGGAGCTGCTATCTTGGAGAAATCTTCTACGAATCTCCGATAGTAACCTGCTAGACCCAAGAAGCTCCTTATTTCACTTGCATTCATCGGTTGCTTCCAATTGAGTACAGCTTCTACTTTAGCAGGGTCCACCATAATCCCATCCTTTGAAATAACATGCCCCAGGAATGACACTTTATCAAGCTAAAACTCGCATTTAGAGAACTTAGCATATAGTTGGTGTCTTCTTAAGGTCTCCAGCACAATCCTTAAATGCTCCTCATGTTCTTCTTGATTCTTAGAATAGACAAGAATATCATCGATAAATACAACAATAAATTTATCGAGGAAATCCTTGAATACCCTGTTCATCAAATCCATAAAGGCAGCAGGTGCATTCGTCAGACCGAAAGGCATAACCACAAATTCATGGTGACCATACCTTGACCTGAAAGCAGTCTTGGGGATATCTCCTTCTTTAATCTTCAACTGGTGATACCCTGATCGTAGATCAATCTTTGAGAACACCGATGCACCCTTGAGCTGATCAAACAAATCATCAATTCGAGGCAACAGATACTTGTTCTTGATCGTCACCTTGTTCAGCCCTCTGTAGTCGATGCAGGGTCTCATAGTGCCATCCTTCTTTTTCACAAACAAGACTGGAGCGCCCCACGGTGAGTGACTTGGCTTGATAAATCCTTTGTCTAGTAGCTCCTTTAATTGCATGTGAAGCTCATTTAATTCTGCCAGGGCTATTCTATATGGTGCTTTTGAGATTGGGTCGGTGCCTGGAGCGAGCTCAATCTCGAATTCAACTTCTCTTTCTGGCGGTAGACTCGTTAGATCATCAAGAAACACATCTTCATATTCATGAACAACATGCACATCTTCAATTCTTGTCTTTCCTTCTTGGCTTTTGTCTACAATGTTTGCCAGATAGCCCATGCAGCCACTTGCTAAAAGCTTCCTTGCTTTCATTGCCGATAGAAACATGCTGGGTTTCTTTCTGGTCTCGCCAACATAAACGAATTTCTGATCACCTTCAGGATGGAAAATCACCTTTTGTTTCCAGCATTCGATTGAGGCATTATACTTGCTTAGGAAATCCATCCCAAGAATCATGTCGTAATCATGCATGTCGATCACAATGAGGTCGACGAAAAGTTCCCTATTAGAAATCCATAGGGGTACAGCACGCAAACAGTGCGTGGATAATATCACTTCCCCGGAGGGTAGTGTCGTAGTGAATCCCTGTCTCATAGGCTCTAAACGAACCCCTAACTTCTTAGCATGTGACATAGACACAAAAGAATGTGTGGCACCCGTATCAAAAAGAACATAAACATCATTAGATAAGCTTGTTATCTGACCTGTGACCACATTGGAGGCTTCAACAGCCACTTGTTCTTTCATCATGGCATAGATTCGGGCATTCGTCGGTGGCGCTTCAAGTCTCCCTTGGCTAATAAGTGGCCCTTCAAGGGAGGCTTGCATCTGATGCAGCTGGGCTTGAGGAGGAGCTCTTTGTGGGGCATTAGCATTCATCATCTTGGGGCAGTTCTTTACAAAATGGTCTTCACGCCCACATATGAAACATTGGTTTGTTCCCAATCGGCATTCCCCTGGATGTTTCTTTCCACATTTGGCACATGGTTGAAATCGCCTATCATTGTTGTTGCGCTGACCATCATTGTGCCTCTTATTGTCTTGGCCCTACTGTTGTTGAGGATTGCCCTTCCTCTTATTGTTCCTCTAGTTATGGTTGTTATTGTTGCTGTTGTTGTTGTTGTTGTTGTTGTTCCTGTGGGGAGGGCGGTTTTGGTTGTTTGCATTATTGACCTATTGGTTGGGCTAAGGCTGGTTCCTTCTTAACTTTGAAAAATGGAACTCAGCACGTTGAGCCCTCATAACAACTTGTTCTTGGGTCCTTGGCGGACTTGCCCCATCAACAATTGCAGCAATGTCTGGCCTAAGGGCTCTGATCAGCCTTCTGACCCTTTCATCTTCGTTCATAACCATCCCTGGGCATAGACGAGCAAGCTGGTCAAACTTTGTCACCACATCTGTGACTGACATATCCCCTTGGCGTAAGCTCTCGAACTCCTCATAATGTTTCCTCGTGACATTCATGTGGAAGAACTTTGTGTTGAACTCGTGAACAAAGTCAACCCATGTCATTTCTTCAACATTCCTGCTCTGTTCGATGCCATCCCACCATATCCTGGCCTCCATTGTAAGACAGTACGAGGCACAGAGGACCTTCTCGTTGTCTGTGAAATCCATAAGTCTCAGGGTGGCTTCGATCGTCTTTAACCATCCCTGAGCTACAAGCGGATCCTTAGAACCCTCGAAGTCCGCTGGCTTAACCCTCTTCCATCTGACCAGTAAGGGTTCCTGATATGCTGCTCTTGGTTCAGCAGCAGGAGCTGGGACTTTATTGACTTGAGGCTGCGGAGGAGGAGGAGGCACATCATTGCCTCGTCGTTCATCATTCTGGCCATTGGCCCTTAAAGCAGCTATTTCCCTTCGTTGATCCTCCAACTGCCTTTGCAGTTCAGCAACTATCGTCATGAGTCTTTCATTGGTCTGGGTGCGAGTCTGCATTCTTCTATGTCTGTCCATCGTTAATTTCCTAAAATAATTAGGACTTAGAAATAATCTTCCATTTATGAGACAGGTTTTCACTACTATGTCGTTAATCATTAAACATTCAAACCTTAATCTTATCATTATACTGGCATCAATACATCTAACTTAATAACATACTTACTTGGAGGACTTGGATTGACGTGTGGCGATATGAATTGTAATCGGAAGATTCGCTCTGATACCAAAGCCTGAAACACCTCTTAATTCGGACGTCACAGATGTCGTTACATATATACATACATACATTCGTACTTGCTTAAACTTTAAACATATAAATAATATCAAACTTAAATGGTACTATTGTTTTTAAAGTACTTAAACATACATAACCAGGATCCATTCATACCTCCAATTTTTTTTTTAAAACTTAACATTGTTTAGAATAACCTTATTTATAATTTATTCAATTATACTTAAATTAATCATGAACGTAGTTAATAATATAGGTTTATCAAGTTGAAAAAATCAGGACTCAACAAAACATCACATCAAATCTCCTTAATCATCTTATCATTCAAAACTCATTTACTCCCACAGTTCGGCAGGCCAAACTTGGGACTTCGGTAGGCCGAACATGATCGGCAGGCCGGAGTTCCCTCAACCGGCAGGCTGATAGAGGCTTTGCAATTCGGACCAAAAACTCATCCATGTTCGGCAGACCGAAAAATGTGATCGATAGGCCGAACTTCTGGACTTTGGCAGGCCATCCAAAAGGTTCGGCAGGCTGTCCGAGATCAACTCCTTGGAAAACTTAATTTTAAAACAAACCAACTTTTCGTAAAATATAGCGGAAGTTCATAATTCATTAAAGAAATAATAAAATAACTTATAAAACCATAATATAAGTATTCTTAAAACTTAACATAAAAATATATGTTCAAAATATATAACTTAATTAAAAAAAACATAAGAGCGTTCTTCTTGGCGTGCTTCCAGTTACAATTCATCGTGCATAACGCTCACACGCCTTCCCATGTCCTCCGCCTAGTCCATGATTTTCTTACCCTTATCTGCAACATGACATAAAACATGATTAAGCTAATGCTTAGTAAGTACATATAATTCTCACAATTTAAAACATTTCATAAACATCATCATCATCATCGTCATCATATCATAACAGTGCCTTAAGCACAATTTCATAGAAACTTATCTTTCATTACGTTGACCATGTTAAAACTTATTCCATTTTTATCTTAAGGGCCCAAGTGTTGCACCATAAACATCATCATAGGCGCGCCGTCATGAAAGGAGAAGGGTACCTAATCTCAAACCAAACATGACATCATAAAACATCATTACATTACATTGGTGTGCAACACTTATTACGTGATATGTATATATATATATACATAATTTTCATACTTTGAAACATGTCATAATCATCATGCATAATTTTTAAATCATGAAAATCTTTCATAGAAATCCTTAAGGAAAAATATCCATAAAATCATCATGAATATCATTATGAACTTAACATCAAACCTTGTAAAAACATGTGTCATGTTGTAGGTGAGAATGTACTTACCTTAAGGCTAGCTTACTTAACCTTAACGTGATTTGGTGACGACGCCGCGGTCTCGTAGTGCTCGTTCCTTGAGTGTTCATGCCATTATCCATTTGAAGATGCAATACATTAATACATATCATGAAATATCCAATCACATAACATTCTTTCATATAGTACTCATGTATACATAACCCATAATCATCATCATAAAATTATCATTAAAACATTTCATACATTATAAACATGAAAATCTTTTTGAAAAACGTTTTCTAATAATTCAAAACACATATACTTTAATTTAATAATTCATACAAACATCTTATTTTCATGCATAAAATCATTTAAATAAATATATATATATATATATATATAACATTTCATAACAAAAATCCAGAAATAGCATTATTAAAATAGCTTTCTTAACATAATCTCATAAAATTTCACATAACTCAAAATTACATTCATCATACATGACAGAAGCATATTCTTGTCAACTTTCATGAAAAATATCATATTTACCCCTTGAATGAACATTACATTTTCATACATCAAAATTAAACAGTAACATTACTGTGAAGGGTAGAAGACAGAAATATTCATTTTTCATAAAAATACCAAAAAGACATGAAACGTGAAGAAACATCACATAGTACATACATGGACAAAATGCAATACCTAGAGAAGGTATTGTAGATGTATTTGAGGAGAATAATTTCTTTTAAAAAATACCAAAAAAACTAAATTCTTATCTTGAAATATCTTCTCAAAATCCTTGAATTTTAACCAACGAAATAAGACTTTTCTTACAATTTTCTTGCAGAAAATTTTGAGAGAGAAGGAAGTGAAATGCGTGGAGAAGAGAAGAGGAAGAGAGAAACAAATGTCTCAGAAATTTTGAGAAAAACGTGAGAAGGAGAGAAAATAATGAAAAATGAGACGTTAAAATTTTTAACGTAATAAGCATAATTGATGGGAATTCAATTCCATTCATTAAGTCAGAATTTTCTAACTGCTTAAAGAGGCAAGAGGCGTGGGAAAAAGAAAGAGAAAGAAAGGAAAGTCAAACAAATCATTAACCTTACCGTAACTTACCCTCTAAAAATAGGAAACCACTTAAACTAATACCAATCAATACAAAATCAAACCCCTTATTTTCTTAACTGATAAAATTATTCCATTATTATGCCAATTAATCACATTAAATCACTCATTTAATGTAATTAACTCAGCCATAAATTTGGAGAAATTTCTGCTAACTGCTCGTCAGCCGTGTTCGGCCGGCCGATTTTCCCTCTTCGGCCTGCCAGTTCCACAAGTTCGGCCTATCGATCTTAAAAGTTTGGCCTGCCGAACTATCCTTAAATGCCATACAATAGAACATTCATACATTATTGCATCATAAATAAACATACATTAAAATTTTCACATAAACACTAGAGCACAACGATCTCATGCTGTCGTCACCTGTCACAAAACTTGACATAAAAAGTTAGTAACATGCACATCACATATCATATCATATAACAAAATTTATTAATAAAATTCCTTATCAACGTTACTAACTTAACGTGGTCCGTTACATAAAATAGGCGGGTGTTACAGTTCACAACTAAATATTGATTATTAGAAAAGAACAATCGCATTATCCCTATTGTCATCGCTGAAAGTTTTGCCCCACTACCAACTCTCATCATGAAGGTTCCTTCTTCAAGATCCTTGGACGTTTCTAGCTTCTGCAAAGAAGTACAAACATGGTTAGATGCTCCTGAATCAACTATCCAGCTTGAGAAATCATTCTCAGCTAAGCATGTTTCCATGACTAGTAAATCTAATTTACCTTGGTTTTTCTTTTGTTTCAGCTCGTTAAGGTACTTCTTACAATTCCTTGTCCAATGGCCGTCTTGGTTACAATGGAAACATTTTCCCTTGGGCTTAAGCTCAATAGCCTTTCCTTTCTTCTTTTGGATCCTATTGTTGCCCTTGTTCTTTCCCAGATTTTTCTTCTTATTATTTTTTTGAAGAAGAAGCCTTTCTCTCAATTGCATTTGCCTCAGCAACATTTGCCTTGCCACCCCTATCACTTATAAGGGACTCAAAAGTTTGCAATTCATTCAGAAGCTCAGTTAAATTATCTTTCTTTTGGTTCATTAGATAATTAGTCCTGAATGGGAGAAAATCTGAAGAAAGTGTCTCCAAAGTCATGCCTACCTGGGTGTTTTCATCAATGGTTGCACCATTGATTTCAGCCTCGTTCAAATGATGAACCATTTTCAAGACATGCTCACGAACAGAAGAACCATTTTTCATGCTAGCATTCATGACAGCTTTAACAGCTGTGTGACGTGCTTGTTTAGACGGACATCCAAACATCCTCTGTAGAGATTCCATAATCTCTTTTGCAGTTTCAAAGCCCTCATGTTGAGTTCTAATAACTTCATTCATTGATGCTAACAAGTAGCAACAGGCCCTGTTGTTGACATGCACCCAACGGTTGTACTCTTCCAAGACAGCCTTAGTAGCATTCGTGGAGGCACATGAGGACAATCCTCCTTAAGGACAAAATGATAGTTATCGCACATGAGAAGGATGTTCATGTTGCTTTTCCATTTGACAAAGTTATCACCAGTCAACACTTGTGAGGCGAGAAGTGAGAAAATAGGGTTTGACATTTTTGTTGAAAATTAAATGAAAAATATTTTCAATAAATTATTGCATAAACATCACAAGTCATTTAAGGCAAAGTAAATATGATGCACGAATGCACATGTTAAATACACAAAACATGTTAACTTTACAAAGCATGAGGAATTTTAATCACCACAACTAAGTGACGCCATAGGGTAGGTCAAATAGCTGTTAATTAAAATGAGACTTTCTCAATTAATAGATATTTTTCAAAAATATCTCATATTTTTAATATCTATTAATTTCCTTTATTTTGGTCAAGAAAATAATTAACTAGTTTAATTAATTCTTTATGAGTGTAACCCACCGTTTTAGATCTTTTAGACTTAACTTAAAAATTGCCACCGTAGGGTAGGTCAATTGTAAAATACATCAAAAAATCTTATCTAATGGAAGACAACCTTGTTATCGCTATTAATAGGCACCTTCCATAGGGAGGACAGAATCAAAACGTCTCTAGGCTCTACTAAAAAACTCACGGTGTTGTACCAACGATGGAGACCAAGGGTTTATATTGTCATATATCCCGCTCCCACTCATTATTTTGCAATTAAGGTGTATTTAATTTATAAAACTACTCATGTTTTATAAACCTTAGTTAATTTAAACATTTTAAATTTACTAAGTCTCTTTTATAATTTTAAACAATTTAAAATTAAAAAATAAATCAGTTGTGACATCTCAAAATTTAACAATTAAATTTAGAATTTCACATTTGATCCCCTATGTATTACAAATGCATTTGGTTAATTAATTTGCAAATTTAATCTCATTAAATTTGTGGCATGATATTTTAACTTATTATTTACTAAAACCATTTTAGAAAATAAAATTCAAATGCATATGAATGCATGACATACATAAATAGGTAGGCACTTTTCTATCTATATGACATGTTATATGCATGGTCATATAATTATTATCATCAATATAATAATAATAAAAAAAATTAAACACGCGAAATGGAAAAACTTGGCCGGGTTCCATGGACCTATTTATTACAACCCAAAAAAAATGCAATAAAATTGCAAAAAAAGTCTTCTTGAATTTCTGCATCTTCAAGTCTTCTTGTAATTCTCCATCTTCGATTTTGGGTAGTAAACATCTTGAATTCTCAAATTCAATTAAAAAAAATTGGATTTCAAAAATCCAAAAAAAAAAAAATATTTTCGAGTTGGTCACCCTTCTGAGGCAGCGAAGTAATCCTCTGGGCACTGTCCAGCCAAGGCCAAACGCGGGTCAAGGCTAGACAAGCCTAGCCGTGTAGCTAGCCCGCGGCCCAGCTTCCCCTTTTATTTTATTTATTTATTTATTTATTTATTTATTATTATTATTATTATTATTATTATTTATAAATGAATAGGCCTACCTAGTGCTGTTAGATGGGCCTGGGCTGCTACTAGGGTTTCTAGACCCTAGCAGTTGGCGGCTGGTAGCCGCTTGGGTTGACAGTCAACCTAGGCCTTACCAGCTACCGTTCGATTGCCGTAGCCGGCGTCGTGCCGACCGTTCGTACGATCTCCGGTGGCCCTAAATTTTTTTTTTTAATGTGAAGAACTCTTCTTCAATAAAAATACAATATATTCTTATATACATAGATCTAATCAAAATTACATGATGGAACCTATTAATTACAATTGATCTAATCAAAAGAAAAAAATAATATAAAAATCTAATTCCATGGAACCAGAAAAATTTACGACTAATCCATTTGCACAAACATTCATCACATGAAAAAAAATTCATACAACAAGATGCATAAAGTGCCTACCATAATATTATCATACATTAAATGAATATGGGGTATAGGCCGCTCTGATACCAATTGTTGGTTTTCCAAACCAGATTTTAGAAAATTTTATCGGAAGCATGGTAAAGATCAAATCATATATTTTAAAATTTTTCAATGATCTATACCCATTATTAATTTAATGCAATATAGGAATAAGAGAATATAAAACATACCGTAATATGAAGAAGAACAATTCTCTTCAATTGCTTCAAGTCTTTTAGAAAATTCTGAATCCTTAGAAACACCACGAGTCTTTCTCAATGTTCTCCAAATTATGATGAACTGAAACGAGTGGACGTTTCTAATTTTGGGTTTGATCACACAATCTTAATTTTTTAAGTCACTTTGCATTCTCAACACATGAGGCAAAGTGAAAAAAAAAGGACTCTCTTCAAGAAAAAAAAAATAAAAAGAATTGTCTCTTATTTTGAACCAACTCTTCTTAAATATCCTCTTAACAAAAACTTTTTTTATATTTCTAATAATTAATTAATCATAATATATTATATATCCCATAATATATGGGATATATACTTTTCATATGCAACCAACGCCGCTTCCAATGGAAGTGGACATTGGTTGCTTCCTTCCTTTTTTTTTTTTTTAATAAAAGAAATAAATTAAAGGGATAACATCCCACATAATGTGGGATATGGTGTGGGCAACACCCACTTCCTTTCAAGAAGTGGGTTTGAGATAAGATATCGGAAAGAGAAAATCTCTCCCACACGTTAACCATATCCTTTCCCTTTTATTTATTTATTTATTTATCTCCCTTTTTAAACATGTGTCAAAAATTTAAATTACCATAAAGACCTTCTCTATGGAACATTATTATAATGTGGTCCTAACCACATTGTATAATTTCAATTTTAAAAAAATTTTAAATTTATTTTAAATAATCATATTATTTAAAATATAATTAATCTAATTAATTTCCGTGTGAATATTAATTTAGAATTCTCAATTCCAAATAAATTGAACCCAACATAAAATATAGTTCACATAATTTTAATGGAGCCATTGAGAGGAACTCTAGACATTATAATTTAAACTCCAATAATTTTGACAATTAATTAACACCTTAATTAATATATCAAAATTATTAATTCTAAATTACTCCACTAAAAATTTGAAATTACACTCTTAAAATTATAAAATTAATTATATTCAAGGATTTGAATTTGTCCATTGATACAGTCACTACATATAAATCAATCCTCTATAAACGGTCCATAATTAAAGCTATAAAATTTATGTTAACCTCTTTAATTATGTCTTTATCTATAAGTACCATTGATTCTCTAATGAATAATATATATTTATGATCCAATCATAAATTAAGCGCTCTTATTATTCAAGCCCTGAATCAACACTTATGAGGACCGTCCATCTGACTTTTTTACGAAGGAATGGATTTCATCTTGTATGTTAATATTCCCGGCTATTTATATTATTATATTTCCAATATCAAGAATTTGACACTATACATTTGTGTCATTACCTGACATGTCAAAAAATATAACACTATAAATAGGAGTCTATTAATTACTCAGAATTAGGATCGATTCATATATGACCATCATTGATTAATATTGAATGCTCTTTAACGGAATTTATTAGAGATTCATAATTAATTGTGTTCCAATCCTATATAATCAAATTATATAAAACGCTTTCATTCCAATAATCTCATTATTAACAATCCAGATAAGATCGTTTCATTCAGAATGTAATGAACCGCGTTAGTGATTATAAATTAAAGATCCCAACTTTAATTTTTAATCACGGACTTATTTTGATTATTTCACTTTAAATATTATCCTCCTATATATAATACTTATATACAATATTTAAAGTCACATTAAAAAAAAAAACAATTTGGGATTTTTTGATGTTTATGAAGCATCTAAAACATGCATGCAAAAATAATATTAAAAAAAATTCTCAAATTACATTAATAATCAGCAAAAAAAATACATCTCATTTGTTTATGGGCACACACATGCTAACACTTGATATCTCCGATCCACTTTGGAATGGAATCAATGCTGCTGCGAAAAATCCAAAGCTCTCGTAGATTGGTGGCATGTTGAAACATCTCAAACATTTCTTCAAGATCCGAAATGAAATCTAATCTCAGAAGATGCAGGCTTCTCAATGTGTTCTGGATGTAGAACTCAATGGCCTAGCCTTTGTTAAAATCTCGAATGCCAATGAGACTCAAGTTCATCAATTGGAGATCACCTACTGTGTTCTTCATTGTCTCTTGAAAAGGGATCCACCTAGTTGTGTCTAGCACGAGATCTTTGACCATTGGGAAAAGTGGCATGAGACGAAGTTTGGGACAATCCTGGATGGATAATTTAGAGAGGCGAGGAAATGAAGGAAAATCTTGATTATTGTAATTGAAGGCTCCACCTAATTTTCTCCATCCTTTCAGCAGAGGCAATTCTGCTAGTTGGAGTTCTTGAAGCTCCAGAAAAAATGGTCTGCCTGCTGTAAGATTTTCCTCCATGTTGATGAACTGCAAATTAGCCATCTCATCCAGTATCAAAACTCTAAGAGAAGGAAACTGATCCAATGGTGGTAGATATTCACACTTCCAACACTTTCGCAACAAAAGTTTGGCCAGATTCCTTTGTGGGTGAAGCCAAGATGATAACTTGCTACCCCCATAAACATGTAATGTCAATCCTTTGAGATCCAAGTGCGGCTCGAGATCTTCCCATTGCCTTTCGTAGTCATCTTCAGTACATCTTATTTTTCCAATACCCCAATCTAGTGATAAGACTTGAAGATCTTGTTTTGCTCCCAAAACAGCAGCCTTGGCATCTTTCTGAGTCATCAAGTTCCTAATTTGAAGCTCTCCCCTCAGGTTGTTTAGATTTTCTCGTTTGTTTAGACCGCCACCTTCCCATATATAGAACTGGAGTCCTTGACATCCTTGCTCACTACAAACTGCGGTAAGACGCAATGATTAGTAAGCTGACCAAACCCACAAGGCATGTCAGTCATGTTATAGCATCCGTCACTCTCTAGACTTCCTAGATTGACCAGATTCTTAGTGTTCTTTGACAATACTTTAAGTTCAATGCAATGGGAGAGTTTCAGTGTCTGCAGATACACAAGCTTGGTGATAGAAGCAGGAAGGAACTTGATATATGCATTTTTCGAAAGATCAAGGTATCTTAGATGCATCAAATTTCCAATGTAATAAGGCACTACCTTAATCCCCAAATCATGCAGATCCAATGCACGTAAAGAGTGAAATGTTGAAATGATTGCATCACTAACCGATCCTGTTTCACCATAGTTCCACCAAGATTGATGAGGTGCAACAATACGCAAAATCTTTTCTGCATCAATCGTCCCTTGTTCATATTTCAAGAGTGATTGACAAGGTAAAAGAATCGATCTTACAAAATCATACTCCATGCTTTTTGGAATTTGTCGTGGTGAATGTAAATGAAAATTAAATGACACGTGATGCATTATGGAGCAATTAACCGTATAATCTCTATCACCTTGGTGCAACATGATGTATCTAATTCCACCTATAATGATTAAGAGATTGTACGTAGTACAATTTATTTTGCATCTTGTTACAACATTGTCCAAAATGTGATCTGATTGACCATCAACTTTTTGGAAAAATCCTCTTTCAAGTAGATCCGTAAAATACTTGCGCCCTACATCCTCTCGGCATTGGCTTGAATGTAACAATTTAAGAAATCCTTGGGCCATCCAAAGATTTATTAGTGTTTGCACATTGAACTCATAATCTTTTGGAAACAGTCTGCAGTACTCAAAACAATGTTTCAAAAGCAAAGGAAGCTTAATATAGCTTTGAAAGAGTGAAAGATCAATTTCAATTTCATCTAACCGATCATCATTATGTGTACCCTCAGAATTCCAGCTCTTCCAAAAATCTTCCGCATAATTGAACTGCAATATATCTACCATTGTGTTTATGAAAGTCACCTTCAAGGCCTTATCGTCAGTTTTGGAGAGAATAGATGCCAACCATTTTGAGATGACGTGCTTGGGAGTTTTTGTTTCTTCACAGAATTGGCTAATGGATTGAACTTCACTAAACCTGAATAAGAATCCGAGCGAAATGGAGGCTTCGTGCCCACTTTCTAGGCAGGCACCCTTCATCACTTGTAATGATTATTACTTCACTGCCCCTTTCACCTGTCCTTGACAATCCTTTTAAGCAATGCCAATGGTTTTCATCTTCCACACTCCTCAGGTCTTCTAGTGCAAGCACAAACCTTTTCCCTGTTGTTTCTTTTTTCAGACAATCCTCCAGTTCATCGATTGAATTTAATCCCTCTAAGATCATATAATTATCTCTAATGTTCTGGATGCTCACAGAAACTTGTTTCTCGTCAAAGCGGTCAAATACACAAACACGTATTGTTGAATCAAACGCTTGTTGAACCTGTTCATCGTCATATATAAATTGAGCAAGTTTAGATTCTACAACTCCTAGTTTACTGATTATAGGAATGACTGGCACATTACAATCATTTTCTTCACAGAAAACTATTTTTAGGATCTCACATTTCTCTCTGAGCTCGACATAGAGCGTTCTTCGCTGCGTGATATTAGTAAGTTGAGGAGACCTACTGCATTTTCAAAATACCCTCGATAACATTTTGGAAGAATTGAAGCAGGCTGCTTTTGAAAGTTGCTGCGGCAGAGATTGCATAGCTGGACGAACTTTCTCCGCTGAGAACTTTCAGAAAACAACTCATCCATGCTGTCTTCAAGAAAATGCAAGCAGTGTTCAAAAAGAAAATTATCAATGTTACAGATATACGTCAGATTAGTCCACATGCTCTCCACTTTATCAACAAACGCAGATTTGATTGCAGACATCATGTAATCAAGTTGCCGAAGCTCATCATTTACACGAGGGTGGACATGGCCAGCGGCTGGATCAAGGACAACTAATTTAAGACGCAGCCTCTCAAAGATCCGATCAGCAACACTGACGGTGTTTGCTGACATAATGATTGGCTCGAATTAAGAGATCCAAATATTTCAATACTAGAGTTTAAATGTTGATTTGTGCAAAGAGATCAAAATGAAAAATTATTGAGTCATACATAAGGCATGCTAAAATAAGTTGTTTGTGAATTTCCTTTTGCACGCTAGTGTCGCCTCTAAGGCAAACTAATTAAATAGATGCCAACTTCATGTAGTAAGGCAATTGGATTCCCTTCAAAGAGGTTGGCTAAGTGATAAAGAAAAGGTGTTCGAGAATGCTTTGTTTTTGCTAATAATTCGATACCAAAACCATTTCAACAAAATAAATGGAAAAGCATTGGAAACATGTAAAAATGTACGTTTTCTAAAGTCTAAAATCATTTATTTTGCATTATACTTGTTATTGAATAGTCTAAACGAATATTATTGTCTTTTTTCACAAGAACCATGGGAATAAAAAACTTTGAGTATTCCACAATATTTAATAATTGACAAATGTTAGATTTTTTTTCCACGTAAAAGATATATCAATTTAGTTTTTTTTTTTAAACAAATATCAAAGAATCATCAGTGAAAATATCTATGTTTGACTACTTGCCAGTAAGATGAGTCCAAAAAGGTAGCGGATCCAGAACTCGTTATCCACGAGGGAGAAAGAAGTGATGTTGTCCCATAGCTTCTTGACCTTCTCTGGAAATGGCAATTCCATATTTTCGAAACCAATCCTTAAACTACTACCAAAAAATAGTTGTTTTTAGTATGTTTTGTATGCTACTTGAAGTCTTTCAAGTGTTCACTTTTTCCATGGGAGGGAGAATGTCGCTGAATGGGGTTTACGAGTATTATTGTCTTTTTTCACAAGAACCATGGGAATAAAAAACTTTGAGAATTCCACAGTATTTAATAATTGACAAATGTTAGATTTTTTTTCCATGTAAAAGATACATCAATTTATTTTTTTTTTAAAGAAAACAAAGTAGATTATTTGGATTGATTTATACCTTATAACTGGTGAACAAAGAATGTCTACACATTGTAATGACGTGGTATTTTGTATTATATAATTACATGATAAATATTTTAGTGGTATGAATTTTATAAGGTGTTTGAAAAGTGTGGCTAAAACTGAAACTTTTGAACCGAAAACTGTAGCATGTGAGAGCTTTATACTGTAACTCATTTTTTTGAATGCTATGATATGTGAGAGCTTTATACTATAGCAATTAAAAGTTTTAGTTAAAAATGATATTACTCTTAAAATATTCTAAAGGTTTTGCTAGATTTCAGCTTCAACGCTAGGATTTTTGCTATGTGTCTGTTTGGCAAAAGTGGTTGGAATCATTTTTATGGCTCAAACTACTACTACAATGTTTTTTCTTACAAAACTTAAACAAAAACGTAATTCAAATTATAAAAAAAGGTTCAAACCACTCTCCCAAATGGAGTTATATGTTTAAAAAAACCCTTTCTTAACATGGGGTCAATTTGAGAAATATCAGTTCTAAGGAATTGCTTTTCAACTTTAATACTTTTATGAGAAAGTTTGAAATATACTACTTCTAATAAATACTTGGAAAAAGACGTTGTTGTTCCCAAATATTTTATGTTAGAGTGAGGCTAATATATGTTATATAAGGGTATTTGGTCTTTTTAGTTAGAGATCAAATGGAGAAAAAAAGTGGTATAACATAATAGTGGCAATAAAAAGGAAAAAATTTTTAAGATTTAATTTTTATAAATGCCATACATATTTATTTGTGGTATAACTTAACATGTAATAAATAGTGTGGTATAAAATTTTTTAAATATAATATAAATAAATATAATTTTTAAAAGTGTAAAGTTTCGCTCATAAAAAAAGATACACCACCACTTTTTCTTTCTTTCTTTTTCTCTTTGTTTTTTTTGAGAATGTACACCACCTAATTTAGGGTTAATGAGACAATTGGCCCAATTCAGTTTATTGAATTAAAATATGACTCTAATTTATAAAAATTCTACAAATGTCTCATAATGATATCATTAAAATTATTTATATGTAATTATATAGTACAATATGTAATATCAGTAAGATAATTACTATATTATTAAGGATATTTTTAAGATATTTTAAATATTACGCTAGATTTTAATTTTATAACAATAATTAAGACACGTATTGTAATTTTTTCCCCAATTTACTCCTCGAGATGTCTATCTCCACTCCCACGCGGCTCAACCCAATTTTCATCCGATCCGATGATCCTCTTGCAAGGCCCAATATCTGCCTCTCTCATCGCCGATTCCAAAAATCCCGCTCAAAACTTCAAATTCAAATTCAAACATCTAACGTTTACCCTTCTTCTTTACATAAATCAAACCCCTTTACACACACACTCTCTTTAAACCCCTTTCTCTCTCTTCCCGTCTCTGTCTAGAATTTTCTGCGCTCCCTTCCTTTTAGGTCAAATCCTCCATGGCCGCGAAACGCCCTCTCCAGAGCAGCAGCGCCGCCAACATGCCGACTGCGGCGGCTCCGGCTGCCGGGAAGAAGACGATCGAAGAGATGTACCAGAAGAAGTCTCAGCTCGAGCACATCCTCCTCCGACCCGACACCTACATCGGATCCATCGAGAAGCACACCCAAAACCTATGGGTCTTCGAGAACGACGAGATGGTCCACCGCTCCATCTCCTACGTCCCCGGCCTCTACAAGATCTTCGACGAGATCCTCGTCAACGCTGCGGACAACAAGCAGAGGGATCCCTCCATGGACGCCCTCAAGGTCACGATCGATGTTGAGCAGAACTGTATCAGCGTCTACAACAATGGTGATGGTATTCCTGTGGAGATTCACCAGGAGGAAAAGGTCTACGTCCCTGAGTTGATCTTCGGACATCTCTTGACGAGCAGCAACTACGATGATACGCAGAAGAAGACCACCGGTGGAAGAAACGGTTATGGTGCTAAGCTTACGAACATCTTCTCGACGGAGTTTGTCATTGAGACCGCCGATGGCAGGCGCCAGAAGAAGTACAAGCAGGTATCGACTCTGTTTTACGCACATTTCTGAAAAGAATTCGTCTTTGGATTATTTTACTTAGGCAAATCAGTGCTTAACTACATATAATTTGTTTAATACGTCTGATTAGGGTTGTTCTTGCGTTTCTGACCCGATTAGGGCTTCTTGAGGTCGTTCGGATTGGGGCTTTGTGTAAAAGTTGATTGTTTTCGTAGTTAATTTTTTGGAAGTGTACTCTTGTGACATGATTAGGGGTTTTATTTCGCTTTGTGTTCAAGCTGATTAGTGTTTTTCTTTCATTTCTTTTTCTGATTAGGGTTTTGAGGTGAGTTACATTATGGTTAATTAAATTGGGATTCACCAAAAAAAGATTAAAATAATTAATTTTGATCTTCCTTGTTTGAAATAACACTCTAATAGCTTGATTAGAGTTTCTTATGGTTTTGCATGCAAGTTTTTTACGATTGTTCTTGTATTTCTTTCTTGATTATGGTTTTTGAGGTTATTCATAATTTTATATTAGGGATTATTGTGCTTATATGTTGGTTGACTAAATTGCTTCTTCTTAGTTTGAAATTATGCTCCAATGACGGTATTAGGCGTTTAATAACGGTTTTGTATGAAAGTTTATCAGTGTTGTTCTTACGTTTCTTATCTTTATTAGGGCGTATAATCTTGGTTAAATTTGGTTCTTGCTGTTTTGAAGGTCTTCTCCAATAACATGGGAAAGAAGGTTGACCCAGTCATCACTAAGTGCAAGGATGGTGAGAACTGGACCAAGGTCACATTCAAGCCTGACTTGGCCAAATTTCAAATGGATTATTTGGAGGAAGATGTGGTTGCACTGATGAAAAAGCGAGTGATTGACATGGCTGGGTGCCTTGGAAAGAGAGTGAAAGTGGAGTTAAATGGACAACGGGTCCCTGTCAAATCATTCCTCGATTATGTTGATCTCTACTTGAATTCTGCCTGTAAATCTAAAGACGTCACTCTCCCAAGGTTCTATTTTTTTATTACTATTTTTAATTTTGAAACTAGTGAATATGAATTTTCATTTTGGTGTTTTGTGATGGGAAATGAGAGTCCTTTTTGCTTACACTATTTTTTTTTTTTGCAATTTTGGCAGGATTACAGAGAGGGTTAATGAGAGGTGGGAGATATGTGTGAGTCTTAGCGATGGGCAATTTCAACAGGTAGTGTTAGGAATTTTCTTTTGATTCATCGTAAGTATAATATTTAATACTGCTTTTCAAGCTCTATGACGATGGTTCTCTTTACTACCAGGTTAGCTTTGTAAATGCGATTGCAACCACTAAGGGTGGAACTCACGTAGACTATATCACAAATCAGATCACAAACCATGTGATGAATATTGTAAATAAGAAGAACAAGAACGCCAATTTGAAAGCCCACAACGTGAAGAATCATCTATGGGTTTTCGTCAATGCACTTATTGACAATCCTGCTTTTGATTCTCAAACTAAAGAGCATCTGACTATTCGTCCAAGCAGTTTTGGTTCCAAATGTGAACTTCCACAGGAGTTCTTAAAGAAAGGTTTTTTGCAATACCTTTGCTTATTTCTGATGATACAACGTACTAAACCATTTTAATATTATTATTTTTTTTAGCTTGATTGCTGCCTTTTGATTATCTTGTAGTTGCAAAGTCTGGAATTGTGGATACTCTTCTCTCCTGGGCAAATTTCAAGCAGAACAAGGATCTTAAGAAAACTGATGGAACAAAAACAGAGAAGGTTCATAACATTCACAAGCTGGAGGATGCAAATGAAGCTGGAGGTAGGAACTCTGAGAAGTGTACTTTGATTTTGACAGAAGGAGATTCAGCCAAGGCTCTTGCGGTAAGTCATTCTTGGATTTCATAATTCATTTTAGATGCACTACTTTGTTAAACAACTTGGCTTGGGTGTCAGTTATAAGATATTTAACACAACAGTATTTGTATTAGATGGCTGGCCTTTCAGTCGTGGGTCGAGATCACTATGGTGTTTTCCCATTGAGAGGTAAATTGCTGAATGTGAGGGAAGCCAGTGCTACTCAGGTTAGGGATAATGAAGAAATAAAGAACATCAAGAGGATTCTTGGACTGCAACAGGATAAGCAATACACAAATGCCAAATCCTTGAGATACGGTCATCTAATGATAATGACTGATCAGGTATGATTTCCTTGAGTTCCTCTTCTTTTGGGTTTAGCTTGTTTATATCTTCCTTTATTAGATAAAGTGAACCTCTATCATTAGATTCCAGTGGAATGGAAGCTTTACATGGACATTTCTACAGGATCATGATGGTTCTCACATCAAGGGTCTGTTGATTAATTTCGTTCATTCTTTCTGGCCGTCACTCCTGAAAATTCCTTCTTTCTTAGTGGAGTTTATAACTCCTATTGTAAAGGTTCGATTGCTTCACTGACTTCTACATATCCAATTTGATTACTGTGGTAGATATCTATGTAATGCAGCTTTTAACTTTTGTACTATCCATTGCACAGGCAACTCACAAAAAGGGGAAGGAATTGGCATTTTATACTATGCCTGAGTACGAGGCATGGAAGGAAAGTCTGAGGGGAAATGCAAGTGGGTGGTCTATCAAATACTATAAGGTTTGTGTTTTCAAGTATAAGTGAGGAACCTTCTAGAACTCTGGGAGTCTTTTGAACTTCATGATCAAATTTTCTGTTTATTCATTTACTTATCCGATATTCTATATTTCCAGGGGTTGGGAACAAGCACATCAAAGGAGGGAAGGGAGTATTTTCAAAATCTGGACAAGCACAGGAAAGATTTTCTTTGGGTAGATGAGCAAGATGGGGAAGCAATTGAGCTTGCCTTTAGTAAGAAAAAGATAGAAGAGAGGAAGAATTGGCTCCGTCGATTTGAGGTTGGATACTTTTAGTGTTAAAAGTTGGGTTTGCGATTTGATAACTATTCTATGGAATTATAATATATATATATATTACTTTTGCAGCCTGGTACTCACCTGGATCAGACGGAGAAGCTCATAAAATACAGTGACTTTGTTCATAAGGAACTTATATTGTTTTCTATGGCGGATCTACAAAGGTCTATTCCTTCAATGGTTGATGGCCTTAAGCCTGGTCAAAGGAAGATCCTGTTCTGTTCTTTCAAGAGGAACTTTGTTAAAGAAGCAAAGGTCGCTCAGTTTTCTGGTTATGTTTCTGAACATTCAGCCTACCACCATGGTGAGCAGAGTCTCGCTAGTACTATCATTGGAATGGCACAAGATTATGTCGGTAGCAACAATATTAATCTTCTCATGCCAAATGGCCAGTTTGGGACACGTAACCTGGCAAGTGAACTATGTGACAACTTAAATCGAATGGAATCTTTGTGTGTTTTACAATTTTGTACAGTAGTTTTACTGTTGTAATTTGTTATTTCAGGGAGGCAAGGACCATGCAAGTGCTCGTTACATATATACTTGCCTTTCTCCTATCACAAGGTCCCTTTTCCCGAAGGATGATGACCTCCTTCTTGACTTCTTGAACGAGGATGGGCAATCCATTGAACCAAACTGGTATTTTCTTTTCTTATGTACGATTAATAATTACATGAGTAAGGAGAGGCTCGGCAAATTTTGACAAATCATTTTTTGATGAACGTATAGGTATGTCCCAATCATTCCAACGGTTCTTGTCAATGGCAGTGAGGGTATTGGAACTGGTTGGAGCTCCTACATCCCTAATTATAACCCAAGAGATATTGTTGCAAATGTGAGGCTCTTGCTAGATGGCGATGAAATGGTACCAATGATTCCATGGTACCGAGGATTTAAAGGAACAATAGAGAAGACAACAAAGGATGCTAGCTATATTGTTAGTGGTATTATAGAAGAAGTCAATGAGACAACAGTCAGGATAACTGAGCTTCCAATCCGTAGGTGGACTCAAGATTACAAGGAATTCCTTGAATCAATTTCTTTCGGGAATGACAAAGCCAAGGATCCTTTTGTCGAGGTAAATTGACCTCAAGTCCTTGACAATAATGCTATCTGCCCAAATGTCTTAAAAGAGAGCTCTACTTTCTCATTAACATTTTGCTGGCTGCAGGGCTTCACACAGCACAGTGATCACAGTACTGTAGATATCCTTGTCCACATGGCAGAGGAGACCTTGATGGCGGCCAAGCAAGAGGGCCTACACAAAAAATTTAAACTGACCACTTCAATAAGCACAAGTAACATGCACTTATTTGATTCAAACGGCGTGATAAAGAAATATGACACTCCGGAACAAAGTATGTGGGCCATCTTCATGTGTCGACAAAATTAATACTCTCTTTTCATGTTGCCATACTAATTTAATTTGTTTGCACCCTCGAGCAGTTCTTGAGGAATTTTATCATCTAAGACTTGAATTTTATGAAAAGAGAAAGGTGAGTTTATCATTATCTTGACATTTGTATATGACAGGTCTTTTACGTTTCAGTCATTTTTTCAATAGGTTACAGATACAAATGAAAGCTTTTGATGATGCATGCAGAAAGTACTACTGGATAATCTAGAATTGGAGTTGTTGAAGTTGGAAAACAAGGTTCGGTTTATCCTTGGGGTGATTAAGGGAGAGATCATTGTGAGCAATAGAAAGAGAGCTGATCTGTTTGCTGAGTTGCAACGGAAAGGTTTCACTCCTTTCCCCAAGAAAACTAAATCTGTTGAGCCAGAGGTGGCTGGGGCAACTGAGGATACCGAAGATACAGAGGAGAACTCAAACGTTGAGGCTAACAGCACTGAAGCTCGAATTGGTGATTATGAGTACCTTCTCTCCATGGCAATTGGAACATTGACCCTTGAGAAGGTCCAAGCACTATGTGCAGAAAGGGATAAGCTCAACAATGAGGTTGACGAACTGAGAAAAGCAACGCCAAAGTCATTGTGGGTCAAAGATCTCGATGCTCTTGAGGCTGCGCTAGATGTAACGAATCGTTAATCATTGACTCTCTTTCATTTACTTCATTTCCCACCATGCTGTGTCTGATGTTTTGAATTCGTTTCAGGAGCTAGACAAAAGTGATGCACAAGCAGAGGAGGCAAGAAGGAAATCGAAAAGCCAAGTTAAGAACCTAGCTGTTTCTAAAGTTTCTAGACCTGCAGCGAAAGTTCCACGCAAGTATACTAAGAAGACCACTACTGCAGAAGCTGTTGCAGAAATTACTCAAACCTTTGATACAGCAATGGAAATCGGTAAGCCTGGGAAGCTAAAAATGCTTGCTTTTGTATTGTATATGTGCGTATTGTTCTCTATTTACTTAGTATGAAATGCTACCGCTTTTCAGAGAAAGCCCCAGAAGCTGCAAACCCAAAAGGCAGAGCTGGTCCAAAGAAAGCTGCTTCCAAGGTCTGTCTAGTTCTTACATTCCCTCTTCATTCCCAAAAAAAGGGTGGGATTACTCAGTGCCTTTTCTTTTCCTTTTTTTTTTTTTCCTTTCTCTTTTTAGAAGCAGGTAGTTGTCGAAGACGACGACGACGAAGTACTTGAGCTGAAAGATCGACTTGCTGCCTACAATCTTGAGTCATCTCCTGACAAATCATCAGGTCCATATTTTCTTGACTTTGAGTTTGATACATGTCCCAAAAAATTCTTCATCATATCATTACTCCACATGTATAAATAGAAAATATTGCAAATTTGCAGAGACTTAAATTTGTGATAAGAAATTTTGTTTATTGAGACATTCTGTTTGTTGCTTTATTGAGGAGGGGTTCTGACTGACTGTCTCTCTCACAGAAATGGAGACTGAAGCCCCACAGGTTCCGGTCCCAAAGAAGGCACCTAGCAAAAGGGCCGCTGCACAGAAGAAAACCTTGGCAACTGTCAAGGAAACTGTTGATCTTGAAGATGATGATGATGATGATGAGATAGACGATGACGAGGACTTTGAGCTGGAACCTGCCGCGCCCGCAAAGGGAGCTGCACAGAAGGCAGGAAGAAAGCCTGCTGCAAATACAAAAGCAACATCAAAGGCCCCGGCAGCAGCGGCAAAGAGGAGAGGCGCGGCCAGCAAAGAGCCTCATTTGTTGGGGCAGAAGCTCTTGACTGATATGCTAAAGCCTGCTGAGAATTCCGGGATTTCGCCAGAGAAGAAGGTGAGGAAAATGAGGGCTTCGCCGTTTAACAAGAAGAGTGGTTCTATGTTGGGAAGGGCTGTTACTAAGGATATAGATGATGAGGCAACAACGACAAGTGAAGAGAAGTCAGCTTCTTCTCCTTCGACATCGGAGAGTGTTGATGAAGTAGTTGAAGTTCCTGCTGCTCCGAGAGCAAGGCCTCAGAGGGCTAACCGGAAGCAGACAAGGTATGTGGTGAGTGACTCTGAAAGTGAGAAGGGTTTTGATGATTCTGACTTTGATGAGACTGAGGACTAGGGTTTTGCAGATGTTGAATTGTGAATCTAACCGAGGAAATGTAGCTCATTTTCCTAATTTCCTTTGTGTATGGCTTAAAAATCTACATTGAACAGTTTAAGATTTGTTAAACGAGCAGTTTCTTTTGCACCTCTAAATTTTTAGGTATTACGATTGTTTTCTTTTCCTTGAAAAATATTACAAATCATTTTAATCTTTGCGGTAGACGAATTTAGAGCAAGTGATTTTTTTTTTCCTCTCTTTCCGTAAAACAAGCAAAGAGTGTTAAAAATATCAGTTTTAACTCATTAATTATAATATAAAGCTTTTTTAATAGTTATAATAAAAACTAAAAAATTATTAATATAAATATTTTATGTGTTATAATTCTTAAATTTAAAAAGTCAATTACAACTTAATTTTAAAATGGAAGCCAAGCCTTTTCAAGGAAGAAAAAAATTGGTACAAAAAAAATGTAAAACAAGTAATGGGTTGTTTAGAATATTAATTATAATGTAAAACTTTGAGGCTACAAAAAAAGACAAAAAGTTATTATAATATAAATTTTTTATATGTTATAGTTAGTTACAAATGAAGCTTTAAAACGGAAGCTAAAGTTTTTCGAGGAAGAAAAAAATTGGTTCTAAAGAATATCTTCTTTTAAAATATAGTTGGTGTTCATCCACTTCCTTGTATAAGAAAGTGTTTAGCGATATTATTTTTAACTGTCATAATATAAAACTTTCATATATGATTGTGTAAAATAAAAGAAGATTATAATGTCAAATATCTTATTGTTTTATTAAAACAGATTTATGGTGTCTTTGGCAAAGTGAATTAGAACTCATAAGGTATGTTGTTAGAACCATTTGTTATAATTGAAAACATTATAGCATATGAGAACTTTACACTGTAGCATTTTTTTTTTTTTTTTTTTACTTTTACTATAGCATGTAAGAGATTTATACTGTTTCTAACTAAAAAATTGGTTAAAATCAACTAATACCAAACAAGCTTTAAAAGATAATAAATGTATAATGAAAACTCAAGAAAATGATGAGCTTTCCTTGGTCCAGTAGTAGCACAACAACAACAACAATAATAAAAGGGCATGTCCAATCTTGTGTTAATGATGAGCTTTGGCGACTTGTTAATGTTAGGATTAAAGCCTTAATCCTAATTACCAAAAACGATAATAATTGGTAAAAATAAAATACAAAGAATACACATCGTATTTATAGTGGTTCATTTTTAATGTGAGAGCTTGCTGCCGTTGCAGTTTTTTACTATGATAAAACTGGAGATTACAAAGAGAATTACAAGATAACGCCCATGCGAATTTTTCTATCTCGCTATCTCTCTCTTAATCGCTCTCCCATAAACGGTCGCCCAATATAAACAAAATTAAGGCAACCAAAAATACATATGTAAAAAGCCTAAAATATACTTATGTAAAATAAATTTACATATAAAATTTTCGTCTAAGGATTCCTTCTAAGTCCCACGTCGACCTTACAGCGAAGGTCAATCTACACACAAACTCTATGAAGGGACAATTTACGTCAGGGTCTTCACAGACACTAACAGTTAACATGATATCCCCACTCAAATCTGCTCTCATTTGTAAACCGGAGAACATGCGGCCTTGTCTGTCGTATTTTTATGCCCTTGATAACTCTATTCTTGAATGGAGTATGCATGAAATTGAAAACTGGTAAATGAGAGAAATTTTTTACAGGAGACAAAGTATTTGTGAACATCTGTTATGAGGATAACCAAGTGATATCAGTTTCGTCCAAGACACTGGAGTCAGTTCTGAGAGAACGAACGAGAGGAAGAAGGTTCCTGGTTGTACTAGAAGACTTGAAGAGTGTGGAAGATGAAATGTACTGGCACTACTAGAGAGAATTGTCAAGTGATGGTAAGAGAGGCAGCAAAATAATAATCATTACAAGAAATGAAGAGGCAGCTGAGAAAATGTGTACCAAGCCTCCATTTCGCATGGATTCTTCTTCAGGGTTTTATGCATATATGACTTCTTCCTCTTCTTTTTTTTTCTTTTTTTCATTTTTTTTTTCAAACCAGGTTGAATCTTGGAGGCATTCTACTCTGGATTTTTGCTTCATGCTGGCCTAAAGGTTTAAATAGAATTGTGGTTGCATTTTCTTTTTGGTGTGAGCGTTGGTTCTGGATTTCTCTCACCATGATCCTTCCTTGCTAGAATTTTTTCCCACTCGACTGGGTTTTGTCTAGTGAGGTTTTTAACAACGCAAATATTTCACAATGATCATATCTAAAGCGAGAGTCGCATGCTCAAACTTATGGATGCCCACTCCAATCATTCTTATTTATATAAGATAGTTAGCTTCCCCAACCTTTTGTTGTTTTAGTTATTGTTTTGTTTATTTGTGGCTCTTGGCCTTTAATAATGTGTATGTTGTGGATATTGTAATTTTTTTATTTAATTAAGGTTGGTAATGCTGCCAATATTTATTCATTTATTTATTTATTAACTTCGAATTTTCATCTTAAACAAGGTTGAATCTTGGTGGCATAATACTTTGGATATTTATGCTCAAGTCCTATTGCTTGTCGATCCCGGAAACATTACGGATTTCTCTCAAAGTGGCTCTCCAAAATATGTACTCTTTTTCTTTTACTAAAACTTTTTCCCATTGGGTTTTGTCTAATAAGGTTTCTAACGAGGCATATTTTCGGTGGTGATCATACAAAGCAAGGATTATTATGTACTAGACTCTATGGATACTCACTCAAATCATCACGCTTGTATATTCACACATGTATGGTTAGTTTCCCTGTTGTTTAGTTGTTTTTCATTTATTATTTGTAAAATGAAGCTGTGTATACTCTAGTCCCTCGTTGGCTTGTCAATGTTTTTATCGTGAATATTGTCATTTTTTTTCTTTTTATTTAATAAAGTTCGATAATGCTGGCAAACGAACGACAAGTTAAACTGGTGCCCATATAATTAGGATGTGTTTTATTTTGTTGTGATGCTTGATATTACCCGATTTATTTGAAAAGTAAAGTTGACGGGGATAGTGTTATATTTTGTTGTTTAACAAATGCACAAGAAAAAAAAAAAAGAAAGAAAGAAAGAAAAAAAGGAGGAATTTTACAATTTATATGTTAGGGGGAATCTTTCCTTGTTCTTTGCAAGTTTGATTCACGTTTCCCTCTATGAAATACGCATTAGGAGGATAGTAATATATTGTATCTCATAAGCAAAAACCATCATAAAGGCATTAACTCACAAATAAAAAATAACAAAAATTGAATTAAAAAACAAAGAATTTTGAAGTACAAAGAAACTGCTTTTTTTGGTGTGTGTATATATATATATATGTGTGTGTATTTAGTTCAGAGACATAGTTTGATACAGCTTTTAATACAGGGATTATTTTTAGAGAGACAAGAAAATTAAGGACTTTAAATATGTATGAACGCAACAACCATGACTTTAAAAAATAAATAAAAAATAAGTTGGAGACTGCACTACAAACAGGTCATTTAGCAGGTTCTAAACGTATTTTGTTAATCTCATTTACAAAAATGTAACTCTGTTACCTTAAATACGTTTTTCGACGTATGGAAAATCCAATTTATCTTTTTATTAGTAAACTCCAAACTAATCGTGTAAAACTATTAAGAAAATAAAGCAAAAAATTAGACAAAATTAATGAAACAAAACTAAATCTCAAAGGTCCTCGGGTTTTTTTTTTTTTAAATTGATTTTTCTAATAAAAATGATGAGAAGGTAGATGGATAATAAAAGAAATAAAATTGTGACTGGGATTATCATAGTTACAAGCGATTCCAGGAATGGTACAACTTTCAAGTAAAGAAAAAAATAATCGTACAATAGACAGGTAAAATAGAATTGATGCTTCTATATATTGTATGAGGTTAGCAGAAGCATCCAATACAATGCTTTTCCTCGTGGTTTTGGCACCGAATTATTATAAAAAAAAAAAAAAAAAAAAAAAACTCAAAACACATTTTGTTTAGCACTTAACCAACCCCCTTGAAGAGAATTAGATTCGACCACCAGATGAAGTTAGCATCTAATTAACTAGTTTTGCCTTAGAGTCGAAGGTGTCTTGCAAAAAGACATGAGTGAGAGGGAAGAGAAGAGAGAGAGAGAGAGAGAGAGAGAGAGAGAGAGAGTTTGATTTGAACCCTTTTTTTTTTTTTTTGCCCAAAAATCTGTAAGTTTGACTTAAACTTAGTCCTAATTTTGGATATTTTTGTAAATCAATTAATCAATAAATTCATATTTAAACTTAGTATGCTATTTATTACCTTTGGCAAAACATAATGCTAATAATTTTTTTATTCTGGTCTATTTTTCTCATTCTCCCTTCATCCAGGAGAGTAACTTTGACCAATGACAACAGCTTAAATAATATCCATTACAGAGGATGGATTTATAAGTTAAAAATCATGCTAAAGTCCAAACAAGAAATTAAATTGACAGCTTTACTAGTCAGTTTAAGTGGTATATATTTGAATATCCACAATCTAGCGAAGTGTTGAAACTGAATGTACAGATGCACTCAGAAAATTAAAAGAGAAACAAAGCAGTTAAAAATACAGAATTAAAATTGAAATGGATAGGTAAACTACCAGTGATAGAAATTGAACAATATAGGAATATGGTGGACTAAAACTCTTTCGACCGATAGGAGGAGAAATATTCCCTCAATGCCTTATAACCGATTAGAAAAATACATTTAGGATATAATTGAACAGTAGCCTAGGTACACAAAAATCCAACTTTATCATAACGTATTTAATACCCAAAAAATGATGGAAAATAAAATATTCCCTAAGTCAAGGAGGCATGTTCCCTTAGGGGTTGAGGAAAAAAAATGCTTGCACTCTAGTCTCTAAACTCATAGCTTATAAATACCAAGAGGTTAATCATAAATTCATAACTTTTCTTCTTCACCAAGTATACCCAAGAGCAAGAGGCTAGAAAATTTCTCTCCACTTTTCTCTCAAAACCACCACACCTAAGCTACCATTTTCTCAAATTTTTGTTGAATCAAGCCTCCAAATCACTTCTAGGAGAAAGATCTAAGGAGTTCAAGACGAATTAGAAGTGTTTTAAGGTAAAAAAAAAAGCCCTAACTTTGTAAGTGTGTTTATGGTAAAAGCTTAAGATGTAGTTAGATTTTCATTTGTAACGTTTTCATCTAGCTATCAAGGGAGTTTTGGAGGCCAACAAAGTCACCAAGGTAGGAACTACAACATTGGGTCTCATAGGTCAAAACCTAAGCACTTAAAATTTTAAAAAGTTTGTTAATAAAGTAATTTATTAATTATTTTAAATAAAATAATTAATTAATCTCCAAATGGTTTAAGGAATTCATTAAGTAGTTTAATTTTTTTAAAAGGAATTAGGAAACCCTAAATTATATGAGTAACGTACATGATTTAATTATAGTAAATCTAAAGTCAAATAAGCCTAGACATATACAGACAGAATAGATTCATATGTTAATGGTTGGGTATCACTTAAAGCAGGACACGGTACTTCCTAATTAGAGGGAGAAGATTGAAATTGGAATACACTTGCACGGAACCCAAGTAAGTACAAATCGCACCTATAACTTAGAACAATTTTTAATTGATTTGACGAGCATATCTGTGCATGTTGAATCATGAGTGCCATCAAGATATATATGATGCTTGCCGCTATTTTATAAGAAACGAAATTGCTAGTTGAGCATATAAGTGCATGTTTGCATATACATGTTATGAGTAATATCAATATGTGATATTTGCCTTTGCTTGTAAAAAGTACAAGGACTAGTTATGTGGCGTTATTATAAATGCATGCTCACAATAAACAAGAGGCTAATGAGTAAGATAAAGACAGATAATCTTAAAAGTTATATAGGTCTTTTTTTTAAATAGTTAGAACCTTAAGTAAATGGAATAGACTCTAAGGAAGCGATGATGTTCAATATTGTAGCTAAATTTAAAGATTTCTTAATTACGGTTTATGACAAATATTATTATTATGAGTTGATGAAGAAATTTAAGCAATTTGAAATGTAATCCGCTCCATATTTTCTTATCAAGAAACACGTGGTCTAAAAGACAGTTTTGTTTTTAAAGAATATTGCAATTAGTAATAAGTGTATTTTTAATGCATTCATGATTTTTTTTTTTTTTTTGCAGTCAAAGAATGATTTCAGAAATCTATACTCTTTGAAACTTAGATAGCACAGATAGTCTACTTTTCAAAGGATATGAATTTTAAAATCTTATGTGGTTTATATTATGAAAAGGGTTTTAAGTTAAAAAAATCCTCTAATTTTTGAAACCAAGATTACTATTAAGTTAAAGATAAGTAAGAGGTTTTAATGCATAAGAAACAGGGGAAACTCATACAAACGTTTCATTTAATTATATGGCAAACGTTTCATTAATTTGTGGTTCTGTAGCTGTAAACGACTAAACTCAAACTATCTCCATTTGTTTCCCCATCAATTATAGTAAAAAAAAAAAGAGGGAAAAATGAAGCAATTAACTCATAAGTTTACATCTTTTAGTAGGACAAAAATGCTTGATTATTATTAAAAAAAGGATAATTGTTTAAATAGAGAGAAAGACATATACTGAAGCACTAATTGGAATGTAATGGTGTCAAAAAGGGAAAAAAAAAACCCAAAAAATTGTTTGGTAACATGTCCTGTACTTTTCATTAATGTAATAAAAACAATAATTATAATAAAGAACGAATGTAAATCGAAACTTGATAACTATAATTATATAAATGACACCACACAAATTTAAAATATTCGATAATGACAATTTTATTGCCACAATAAATACGACAACATAAAAAGCTTGTAATGAAATATAATTTAGATTGTTCGTTATTGTAATTCATATATTATACGGTAAAGATCATGATAGTTTATCATATTTGTGTGTGTATATATATATATATATATATATATATATATATATATATGTTATAACTGTAATTTAAATATCATTATGATAATGACACGTGATGAATATGTAAGATAAATGACATGTGGGTGAATATGTATCATAATTATTATACGCATTATCAACACTATTTAAATATGTATCATAATGATAGCTTTCAATTATCATAGAATTTGGATGCCTTAAACATAATGAACGCTACCAATAAAAAATAAAAAATATATATTTCATTTTTATAAAAAAAAAAACGCTGATCATAAAAATATTACACAAGAAAACAAAAGGAATGCTCCCCTTAAAAAAAGGAACAGCTTATATAATTATAAGAAAAAAAAAATATTTCCACTGTCTGATTCAATGTTTGAGATTTTTTGGTTCAACATGAAATGTAATGGAGGACATTAAATATGGTTCAGCTTAAGTATTGATTTTCCTGCTGTGAAATAATAAAATGAGCAGTAAATGAAATATTCGTGGGAGGGAAATTAATATAAAAAATTATTAAATCAAACCCGACGTGAAAAAAAGAATCTGATTGCAATTCTCAAAAAAAAAAAAAAAAAAAAAAAAAAAAAAAGAAAAAGAAACCGATTGCAAAAAATTAATTGCGGCTAGATACAGAAGAAAGTCAAATAACGTGTCACATTTCCCAAAAAAAATACATTTTCACAAATTAAATGAGGAAAACATTGGAAATTGATTCCATAAGTCAACTACAAATCACAATATATCATTCAAGACTGTCAATATGGTAATGAATAAAAAATGCCAAAACTTGTTTAATCTTCTAAAATTAAACATGAGTATATAATGAGTATTTTAAATCATCAAAAATTAAAAAATAGATAGTACTATAATATTGTTGTAAGTAGACAAACTTAAATTCAATAAGATCAAAACAGACATTTTGTATAAATGCTTATACTTCTTTTATATATGTCTTTTGAGACATGAAATATCCAAATAATATTTTTATTAGTAAACTCCAAAAGAATTTCGTATAACTATATTTAACAAAATAAAAACAAGAACTTAGACGACACTAATAAAAAAAAATAGATCTGTGAGGTTCTAGGGGGTTTTTTATTAAAAAAACTGACAAAATGATGAGAAAGAAAACAGATAATAAAAAGAAATAAAATTGTGGCTAGGATTATTCAGCCAAAAAAAAAGTGGTGGGCAACAGTGAAGTAAATAATTGGTCTTCGTTATTGGAATAATTACTAGTGGTTCAAGGATTGTACAACTTTTAAGCCAAAAAAAAAAAAAAAAAAAAGAGAAGAAATGGTACAACAGAATAAGAAAATAGATTGAGTGCTTTTACTCTATGAGATTTCCCCTTACGTGCAATGGTGGGTTAGCAGACGCATCAAATACAATGCATTTCCTTGTTGTTTTGGTATTGAATTATTCGATAAATAAAGCATAATACAACACCTTTTCTTTATCACTTCAATTAACCAAAACCTTTGATAGGAAAATTGATATATCACTAGATGAAGTTAGCATTTAATTAAGGGATAAATTCAAGAATGGGTCCCTGTGGTGAATTTTGTCCTCTAAATATTCTAAAAACTCAACAAGTGTACAAATGGGTCATGAACTGTCTTTTTTCTCTATAAATGGTCCTTATATTTAGTTCTTAAATTAAAAATAACATGTCAAAATTAGTTGTATTGTTAAATAAGTATATAAAAAAATGTTAAATATGTGAAGTTGTACCACATGGGTAGTTTCTACACTAGAAAAATAACAAAATTAATTCTTTCGCTATCCATATTTGACATTATTTATTTATTTATTTTAAGCGTAACTTTGAAAATTTTTTGAAAGGACCGTATTTTACCACAACCATATTAATAAATGCCCCAAATTATTTTTATTTTACATAATAATGTTTAAAAATTTATAAATGTCTTTCGTATTATACCCCTTTTAACCCCTTTTACATTCCTACAAATCTATTACTTTTGTTTTTATTTTCTCAGTAAATAATCAAAATTACAAACAAATTTACTTAAAAAACTTTTTTAAAGAAAATAACACGTTCAAACCCAATACATTCTACCTAAAAGACAATACTCGCAATCACCTTACCCATTTGTTTTGAAATCTTTTAATACCAAACTAAAAAGAATAAAAGTTTCCTAAAAAAAGAGTAAAAGCAGTTAAACTTCACATCCGATTCACATTACGCCAAAGTGTATCTCCCAATTATTTTGTAATATTGTTTTATGTATTATAATTAAAAATAAAAAATAATATTTTTATTTGCGGTTATTTATAAGTTTAATAAGTATAAATAGAATTACTTTTTTTTAGTTTAGGGACTATACATCTAGTACGACTTCATATATTTAATGTTTTTTACATCTTTATTTAACAATATTACAAAGTTTGTCATATTTTTTTTTAATTTAGGGACCAACTGTAGTGCGAATTTTAACATATGGACTATTTATAGAAAGAAAAGATAATTTAGAGATCATTTATAAGACAAAATTAACTTTTTTCCCTCTGAAACTTAACAAAGATATTATTCATGAGACAGTTTTTAAGTTTAAGAACTCTTTATAAAACAAAAGTAACTTAACAAAGATATCATTTATGAGTCATTTTTTAAGTTATAAAGTAAAATTGACTACATAGGCTAATTCTAGAGAGAGAAAAGAATCGAGGGCTATGCATGAATTTATCTGTTTAATCAATTAGTTCTGCCTTATAGGCCAAGCTATTGTGCGAAAGGAAATGCACGAACTCATTTTAGTATGCCTTGATTACATATAACTCAAGATTATTATTATTTTTTCTTCGATCTCTTTGCACAAAATCAATTAACTCTTCTCCTGAAAACTTTTAGATCTATCAATTCAATTCAATCCAATCATGTCTGGAAACTTGGTGAGTTTTGCCGATCGGATCCTTGAGAGGTTGCGCTCGGAATTAGCTATGGTTGATCCAACCGCTGACGCTCGTGTTCATGATGAGCTTGGGCAACTCGTTGACAGGATGTCCACCATCAAATCTTGGTTCATCAGTAAAGAGGAGAACATGTCGACTAACCTGTCATACATCTCTGGCCCTTATTGGTCTCTTGGATGGAGGATGCATCGTCTTGAAGAAGAGTTGGATGAGTTTTCTTCTAAAAGATTTCAGCGGAGAAAGCAGGCCGTCAAGCTATGCAATATTCTTCGCAGCATCTTCTTCCAAAAGCAGCCTACTTTAATTCTTCCCAAATATATTCAGCGGTTTGTAAATGATGTCAACGACGCAATTTTAGAAGTGGAAGAAACGTCTGTGTTGAGCTCTAGAGAGAAATCTGAGATCATGAATATAGTTTTCTGTGAAGAAAATGATTGTAATGTCTCAGTCATTCCTATAATCAGCAAGCTAGGAATTGTAAAAACTACACTTGCTCGATTCATATACGGCGAACGACGACGCGTTCAACAGAAGTTCGAATCAATAACATGGGTTCGTGTAAATGAACTCTGTGGCAGGAGACTAGTTCATGTGACAATGGACAGATTTGGTGAATATTACTCAGAATTATCATTTTTGAGCGACGAACTGAAGGATCTTCTGAAAAAAATAATAGCAGGGAAAAGGTTCTTGGTTGTACTAGAAGACTTGAGAAGTGTGGAAGATGAAGAATATTGGCGCTGCTTAAAAGAATTGTCAAGCGGCGGTCAAAGTGGCAGTAAAGTAATTATCTTTAAAAGTGATGAAGAGGCGGCCGAGAAAATGGGTACCAAGCCCCCATTTCACTGGGATTCTTCTTCAGATCAGTTTGATAAAGATCAATTCATTGATGAATTCTGTGAAGAAACAAGAACTGCCAAGCATGTCGTCTCAAAATGGTTGGCATCTGCAATCTCCGAAAATGATGATAGGGCCTCGAAGGTAACTGCCATAAACACAATAGTAGATATATTGCAGTTCAATTATACAGAAGATTTTTGGGATAGATGGATTTCTGAGAGGAGTAATCACAAAGACGATCAGTTAGATGAAATTGAAATTGATCGTTCACTCTTTCAAAGTTATATTAAGCTTCCTTTGCATTTGAAACATTGTTTTGAGTACTGTAGATTATTTCCACAAGATTATGAGATTGATGTGCCAACTTTAATAAATCTTTGGATAGCACAAGGATTTATTAAATTATCAGATGATTCAAGCCAATGTCTAGAGGATGTAGGTCTGCAGTATTTTGAGGGTTTACTAAAGGAAGGCTTTTTCGAAGAAGTTCATCATGATGAATCAGATCATATTTTGAACGGTTCTGTGACAAAATGCAAAATAGATTGTAGAGGGTACAATCTTTTGATCATATTAGGGGGAGTGAGATGCATCTTATTGCGTTCAAGTGATAGAAATTATAATTTTGATAATAGCATAACTCGTCACGTGTCATTTGATTTTCATATACATTCGCCGCGACAAATTCCCCGAAGGATGAAACGTTGCTCATGGGTAATTCAGTCGATTCTTTTGCCTCGTCAACCACTGTCAAAATATGAACAAGGAATGATTGATCCAGAAAAGATTTTGCATATCACCAATTCTCAATCTACATGGGAATGGAGACCAGGACCTGTCAGTGATGTAATCATTTCGGAGTTTCGGATGTTACGCGCATTGGATCTGCATGATTTGGGGATTAAGGTCGTACATTCTGACATTGGAAAATTGATGCATCTGAGATACCTTGATCTTTCAAGAAATGCATATATCAAGGCCCTACCTGCTACTATCACCAAACTTGAGTATTTGCAAACACTGAAGCTCTCCCATTGCATTGAACTTGAAGAGTTGCCCTCGGACATTAAGAATCTGATCAATCTCAGAAGTCTTGAGATCGACGGGTGCTATAACTTGGCTCCCATGCCTCGTTGGTTTGGTCAGCTGACAAATCTTCTTGTCTTGCCTCAGTTTGTAGCGAACAATGATGTCAAGGACTCTAGCTCTGAGTATGGGAAGACTGGCGGGCTAAACGAACTAGAAAAGCTAAACAAGTTAAGGGGGGAGCTTCAAATTAAGAATTTGACACCCGGGAAAGATGTCAAGGCTGCAGCTTTGGGAGAAAAACAAGATCTTCAAGTGTTGGTGCTTGATTGGGATATAGATCAATCAGGAGTAAAGGAATCTGAGTATGAAAAACAACTGGAAGATCTGAAGCCACACTTGGATCTCAAAGGATTGGCTTTACATGGTTATGGCGGTAGCAAGTTATCATCTTGGCTCAACCTACAAAGGAATCTGGTTAAGCTGGTGTTGCGAAAATGTCTGAAGTGCGAATATCTAGAGCGATTGGACCACTTTCCTTCAATTAAAGTTTTGATACTAGATGAGATGCCTAATTTGAAGTGCATCGACTCGGTGGAAAACCCCGCAACAGGCAAACCATTTTTTCCGCAGCTTCAAGAGCTCCAACTCACAGAGTTGCCTCAGCTTGAAGGATGGAGGAAATTAAATGGAGACTTCAGTTATGATGACAAAGATTTTCCTTCATTATTTTGCCTTTCTAGACTATCCATCCAGGATTGTCCCAAACTTCGTATCATGCCACTTTTCCCAAATATAAAAGATCTCATGCTGGACACAACTAGCTGGGTCCCTTTTAAAGAGACAATAAAGAGCAAAGGAGAGGGAGGTAATCTTCCGTTGATGAACCTGAGTCTTATTGGCATTCGAGATTTTAAGAAAGATGAGGCCGCTGAGTTTTACAAATGGGGCAAACTGGAAAGACTACGTGTTCTGAGATTGGATTTCATTATGGAGCTAGAAGAAATGTTCGAGCTGTTTCGACATGCCACTGATCTACGAGAGCTCGGGATTTCTCGTTGCAGCATTGGTTCCATTCCGAACTGGGTCGGGGATCTCAAGTCCCTTGAAAAGCTCGCCATCTTGTTATGTCCTAATCTGAAGTCACTTCCTGTAGAAATAAGCAATCTTGAAAAAATGAAAACGCTGGAGATTGATGATTGTCCCACGCTGCTGCAACGATGCCAACGCGAGACAGGTGCAGATTGGGATAAGATTTCTCACATTGAAAACATAATTCTGGGGAGGTGACTTTGATTCATTTCCGCTGCTCTCATATAGGTATGTACCAATTATGTGCCAGATAATAAGTTTACCATTAGCATGTTCTTGGCGTTTTTCTAAAGTAATGGTAGATTCTTTTAAAGTCAACAATCAAAACATTAATTTGTGTTATTGAGTGAATTCAAGAAACCATACTTCAAAGATCAAGAGTGGTACAGCTATAGCTCGTAGAAGCCAAAAATCAAAAAACATTTTGTGTTCTTATATGTCGGCTTGCAGTCTTCTCAACATTTTCTTTGAATTACTGAACTGACTTTGTGCTTGATGCAGAACGACTTGCAGTAAATTTCTAGCCTATCAATCAGATTTTGAAACTTTTATGCATGTGATTTCCTCAATTTTTTTTTCATTCTTTCTCTTTATTAACTTGTAATTTCGTCTTAAACAAGGTTGAACCTTGGTGGCGTTATGCTTCAGATTTTTATGCTCAAGTCTTATTGCTCTTATCAATGCTGGAGGCGTTATGGATTTCTCTCAAAGCGGTTCTTCAAAATATGCGCTCTTTTTTCCTTACTAGAACTTTTTCCTACCGGGTTTTGTCTAGTAAGGTTTTAACGAGGCATATTTTTCATACTGGTCATCCAAAGCAAGGATTATTATGTACTAGAATAAATAAATGCTCGCTCAAATAATCAAACTTATATATTCACAGATTTATAGTTGGTTTCGATGTTGTTTATTTGTTTTTCAGTTGTTATTTTCTAGATGTGGTTGTGTGTACTCTGTTTACTTTTACCCTCCATGGCTTGTAAATATTTTTATTGTGGATATTGTAATTTTTTTCCCTTTTTATTTAATAAAGGGCGGTCGTGTTGGCAAGGGGATGACAAGCTAAGCAGGTGCCAATTTGTTGTGATACTTGATATTATCTGATTTATTTGAAAAGAAATTTCGTGTTATATTTTGTTGTTTAACAAATGCACAAAGAAAAAAAAGTGGGGGAAATTTTTTATTCATATATGTGCTAGGTTCTTTACAAGTATTTTGCTTGTTCATTTCTTGAAGCTAGGATGTATAAGCTCTCAGAATGTTTCTAAAATTACGTTCAGTCACCAAAACAATACCTTATCTTATCTTGTCTTATTTTATCTTATTTAATAAGTATTAAGGCAAGAAGTCTCTCAGACGACCTTGTAGTGCATTGATGTAAGATTATTTATTAATGTAGATAGAAATATGATGATGTTAGTTGAGAAATTAGTCTTCCTTTTTTTTATTATTTGTTATTCACTCAAAATATATGGTATAGCGGTCATCACTCCCCTAAAAAAATAATAAATAAATAAATAAATAGTGGTCATCTTTATTTATTAGATTTATTAGTGACATAAAATTAGTTTATTATTGTGGGGAGACTATCTTTAGTTTATTGAATATGACAGTGTTAGTTGAGGTGTAGTCGTTTTTTTTTATTTTTTTTAGTTATAAGTTTAAGGTATTATTTTAAGATGATAAGAATCTAGGGGGGAAAAAAAAGAAAAGACAGAAAGATCTAGAAATATCTAGAAGAGAGAATTTTGCTGATTGAAAAAATGTTGCAGAGGAAGCTGCTTACAAATAATCTGAATTAATGATGGGGATTTGGTCAAAACCGTTGCAATTACTTACAATCTTGTTTCAAGACTTTATTTGATTTTGAGAAATTGACTCTCATTTTGTCCAATGACAACATTTTTCCTTATTTCTTGACCAAATATAGTTGTTTACACTCTATCCACCAAACAATATATATATATATATACACACACTCTGTACGGAAACAAGGTATTTCTCATCCAAAATCAACAAAACAAAAGCCATGAGAAAGGCACAGATTCAACAAAAGATGATTCATCACGCAAGTACAAATCATGGTCAAGGCAAGGCAAAAACAGTAGTAATTGTGGAGAAATCTACACTCACTCAACAAAAGATCAATCATCATCATCATCGTTATAATCATGATCATCATGACGCGATCACAACTCAAGGAAAGGCGAGAACGGTTGTCCTGGAAAACACACGCACTTGTACCACTCAACACAAGATGATTCATTCCCCAAGCACCCGAGGCAAAGAAGACGTGGTTGTCGTGAAAAAAACCGTCGTGAAAAACATCGCTCCGATTCATCAAACGATCGTAGCAAAAAAGCCCCGTGTTTGACACATGCGCGCGCCAACATACGAACGCATACGTTAATGTGTACATAGGTGTCTTATTATTTCTTCTCTTTTACCTTTAAAAGGTTTTGCCTCCTCTTGTTTCTTTTGGTGTATTTTCTTTGAGTTTCATTTTTCATGGGTTTTTATTTTCTTACTCTTGAGTTGGAGCCTTCAGAAAACATGGGGAGTTTGGTATGCAGTAATCAGTAGGAATCATATTCTTAGAAAGTAATAGTAGGTAATATAATTCACAAGAAAACAACATTATCACGTTTTGTTGTACACAGGAATATTCTTTTAGATTTTTAGAAATAATATATTATAGTGTTTGGTTGTATATAGGAATGTTGTACAGATGACAAAAATTAATTGTTGTTTTATCTTTCAAGAAACATTACCATTATTATATATATTAATACAATGTTTTTATTTATATTTTTTAAAAAAATAATTACACTCATTATTATTAATATAAAAACATTGTATATACTATTATTATTAAATTATAATAGTCAGCATTTTTAATGCAATTATTATTATTATTGTTGTTCAATACAAAATTATTATTTAATAGTATTAATAATAAATATTAATATATTAAAATAGTATTTTTAGTTTTAATATTAGCTGTATCAATATAGTACGTTAGTTCAAATATTAAATACTAATAATAGAAAAATAAATATGATTATTATTATTATTATTATATTACTATAATTTACTAAACGCCTTATGTGTTATGTATTATGACTTCTTCATGAGTTGCATGTAGAGTTTGTTGCTCTTTGTTTGTTCATTGCCTTCTTCATGCCTGCTTCCTCCCTCCTGGTTTGGTGAAAGTAAAGAGCATGGATCTCCTCTCACAACCGTCCACCGATCTCGTTATACATATATCTTCCGTGGAAATCAAAGACGGAGATCTTTTTATTTTAAAATAATGTTAAAGATACCAACTTTTGAGTTTTTTTTTTTAATCGGTAAATGTAATTTTTTATTATTAATTGATGTCTAGTGTGGAGAGACGCTTTTTTTTTTTTTTTTGGGTCAGAAATTTAAGTTGTCATTTTATTATGTGTAATTGTGTTTGGTGAAATTATATAAGACAACTTACAAGAATGCTCTCAAATGCCTCAACTTATTAAAATTGCCCTCTAACATATCAATTATTAAAACTGTTCTTTTATTAGAAATTGATGATTTATTAAAAGTACAAGTTACCCTTCCTTTTTACTCTCTCTTGAGGGAATAGGGAGAGAATTAAGGTTTTTTATTCTTGATATTGAATTATAATGGGCAAAATAATAAATGTATAATTAATATTTTAAAAAATAAAATAAAATAAGAGACAATTTTAAAAAGTTAAGAAAAAAAAGAGATTTTTAATAAGATGTATCTGTAAAGGAGTTTTCCATTTAGCTTTCCCAATCATCATATAAGACTTCTATTGGGTATTTGTGTTGTCTATGGAACCAACCTTCACAGAAGGCAGAACTTTAGGATTATAAATAAATAAATAAATAAAACTTGAGATGGCGTTATTTTGAACAATATTCAAAGTTAAGATGCTGAAAAGTCCAGTCTCATTTTGTCCTATGACAACACTGTTCCTGGGCGTGCCTATTGTATTTGTGTACTACAGGTTTTGTATACCGAAAAGAATTAGTAAAATTGGAAGACATTACTAAGTGAAATATACATACGCCCACGTACATATATAAACAGAGACAGAAAGGAAAAAAAAACCCACCGGGTGTTGAATAATCATTGGATTACTTTTTCCGTGATCGTACCCATAAATATCTAGTTAAAAATTTACGACAAAAAAATTTGCTCTCATTTATAAATCAAATCATTGAAAAAATAATTTAATAGCAGCGATCGGTTGTTAAAATTGAAAATTTACCCATTCCATAATAGATAATGCCAATTAATATGTTAAGTGGTGGACAGCCGGGTTACAACTGGAGTTTGATTGAGCCGGAGGTTAGATTTTTTTGCTAATAAGAGCTGGACTTTAAATGGCCTGCACAGGTGTATCAAAGGAGCCCATAAATGGGCACCTGTACATTTCAATACTACCCAAAAAAAACTTTTTGACTTATAAAATATATAGATAAATAGTTGCTGTTTGCCTCGTCTGAAAATTCAGTTACCAATTAACAGCAATTAGCAAGCAAATATTAGTTCTCCCAACAAACAAAAGCCACGAAGAAGACACAACAGAGCAAGCAAAAGATAACTCATCACGCAAGTACTCAAAGTCAAGGCAAGGGGCAAGGAGTCACAAGGGAGAAAAGTTCACAAACACAAACTCAACAAAAAATGGTTCATAACACAAGTAAACGAGGCGACGTAAAAACAGTTACCGGGCAGGAGAAAAGTACACAGACCCAACAAAAGACCACTCATCACACGAGTGCAACTCAAGGCAAAGCAAAAGCTGTTGTTTTGGAAGACACACACCATATTACTCAACAAAAGGTCACCCATCACACATCTCAATCGAAGATCACTCATCACCCGACTCAACCACAAAGCAAAGCGAGCATGGTTGCCGCCATGAAAAGCGGCGCACCGAGCACTCAACAGAAAAGCTCAGGGACAAAACACCATAAATGAAGCCAGAAGGCTCGGAGGTCTCACTTTTGAGACACGTGTGTATTTTTCTTCCACGTGTTTCTCATGCATATGTATCATGCATTGAGACTCCATTAGTTGTATCCTTTGTTACTCTCGTTTACTGTATATACTTGTAAAGCTGGGTATTTTTTGCAACTTCCTCTTGAATCTCAATTGAAGGGAAGAAAAAAGGAAACAAGGGTAAAAGAAAATTAATGTGGAGGCGACTGTCCTCCCATTATCTCAGATCCAACTAATCTTTATCCACAAAATCTTAGAAACGCAACAAAGTAGAGTATTCATCACAAAGAATGTTCAAGCCCTGTATGTGAAACCTTACAAGGGGGAAAAAAGCATAATCAATAATCTTTTTTAAGATAGCTTCCAACAAGTTGGATGGTAATTTACAGCACAAGAGATCAGACTCTGTACATAATTTGGTTAGCGGTTTCAAAGCTAATGAACAGAGACAAATATTTCCAAAAAACAAAAAAAAAAAAAAAACACCTAAAGATAAAAATAACTACTGTGGATCAGAACCTTGGATTACATTAGAAAACAATATTTCGCAAGGGAAGGATGTATATCACCTGCAAAACATGGCAAATCGACACAAAAATTTGTTAATCGACCAATTTACGCAGCAAGGTTCCGCTTTGTAGCTTCCATTTTCACTAAAAGATCTTTAATTTCTGCTTCCATTCTCATCTTCATGTTGAAGTACTCGAGATGCGTTCGTTCTATGGCCTGCAGTTCTTCAAGCTTCTGTTTACGCAATTGCTCAGACTCGTCCAAGTGCAACTTTGCGATTCTACTCATGTACTCTTCCTCAATCTTTTCGTTCTTTGCCATGGCTATACGCTGCAGCCCCTCGGCCTCTCTTCTCGCATCATCAGCCCGTGCCTGGAACATGTTAGCCTCTGCTAGTTTAATTTTCACAATGCTCTCCAACTCATCAAAAAGAGGTTCCTTCAGAGCACTGCTTGTCTGCAACTCCAAGTCCACAATGCGTTTATCATTCCTGTCATAGCTATAGCTAGGAAGTAAACTAGCGGGTATTTCCAATTGAGGGATCTTATCCGAATAAGCAGTCTTTAGCCACGAGGGCTCTTGGCTCGGCCCGGCAATCCCATTGCTCACTTTACTTTGTTCCTTTCCAGATGTAAGAGGGGTACTGCTCACCTTGAAGGAATCGCTATCTGCAATCAAAGTATAACAATCTCATAATTCAACTTCCATGTTAAATAGAAATTGCGTTTGGGAAGGACTGTACCAAGTAGGTATCAATGAAAAATCACGCGTGATGCAAAATATCCTGCAAAGCTAAGCTATCTCTTTAAACACCAAGCACTTGCAGAGCTGCCAATAGATGCATATTCAGAAGTTCACCAATTTCCAGCACCACTAAAAGATTGATATAAAGTCTAAAATCCTCAACGGGCCTAGAAAAGCAACAAGTGTAATACATGGAACAAAATAAGAAAAGAAGATGCAACTTTTGCTTCTATATACCCAAACAAATATGGAAACAAATTAGACAAAATAATTTCTATAAACACACGCATAAACAAACACAATCTCATGCACAAATGGAAAGTCGCAAACAGATTGCAATTTCTTATGCTTAACTTTAAAACTATAACTTTTCAACGAAGCAATTATATTTGCTGCCTAGATCAGATAGATAAATGATATAACTTTTTTTCATGCTTATTTTCCAAGCCAAGAAACTTCGCAAAAGGGGAGATTTTCCAAATCAACTGGAAGACGAGTAGGTTTAATAGTTATTTTGCAGAATGTCTGACTGTTTTCCTTAACAAATATCCTCACAAATTAAAAGAAATAAATAATAAAGTGTCCAATGTATCAAAATGAATATACTTAAGATCCAAACTGGGAGAAAAGACAAGTCAATCACTCGATATACAGGAATTTTTTAACTTGTTTTCAAAAAAGAAAGAAAAGAAACAACAACAACAACTACCACTACTACTACTTAGTCTGCTATCCTCCCGTCTTACATGTAAATACAAATGATCTTTTCATTAAGCAACAAAAAGTAGATTTCTTGATCAAGAAAATAAATTCTTTACCATTCAGGAAGGCCATGATGTGACTGTAAACGTCGGGAAGCTCAGACTTATTCGTCAATCTTGCCAACATTTGACCAGCAATCTCTTGAAGCCGTCTCCCTCTCAAGTCCTTGCTCGCGGCGAAGATTCTTTTGACATATTGGAGTTCCTTGGAAAGAGTTTCAGCCGTCCACTCTTTTGCAAAATTTTGAAAAACCTCCTTCACGAAGCCAAACATCTCAGAAGGGTGATCACAGGCAACACAATGAAATTGCATCTCAGATGTTCCTTGTGACCCAGTGGCACTACGTCCATTTCTAATATAAGATTCCCGCAGCGCGCAATCAGCATGGCACCAATGAAGACAAACATCGCAACCAACCCAACTACATGTGTTCGATGCCATGTCGAATTTCGAGCAGACAAGACACATACAAGAGCTGCAAAAGCCATTTTTCTGAGAACAAACTTTGCAATCACATTCGTCCACAGGCACAGGGCTCCGACAAGCAAGATTTCTGCACCTTAAGTTGAGAAAAATCTCAGCTAGATCAGAGGACGAAACACTCATATCTTGCTGAAGAAAATCTGGTAAACCAGTCTTGAGAGCAACCAAAATTTCTAGCTGTACCCTATGGGATTTCAGAAGCATTTCCAAGGTCATGTCCGGCCGATTCACCAGCGCTTTCTGTAATGCACCTATCTGCCGACGCTTTTCCGCATTCAGCATGATCTCCCGGATGCTATCCTTTAAATATACCAAGGATTGTCCATTCATTTCATGAAATTTCCTAGCCATTAATGGTATCGGCTCCGATACTATCCTGCCAATGACTGTCTCAACAAATTCAACCCCACCACAAGGAAACTGTTCTTGGTCCATTTTCGAGCTACTAGTCCTGTATAAACTACCACTACTTTTCTCCCTCATCAATCTATTCCTCTCAAAACTATAACTTGACCCAATTTCATGAGACCCAACACTATGGGAAGGAGACCTAACATCATCATGGTGGTGCCTTGAGTGTCCTCCTGACAACTGTTTATGGAAGCCGAGCGGCCTTTCCAAACCATTGACCATCTTAGAGCTCCCGCCCTCGGGCATCCTGGGACGCTGCCCTTGTGCAGGTTGACCATTATATGCCGGTTGAGATTGCTGATGAGATTGAGACCCGTTTCCATTCAGCAAAATCCTTTGATACAAGGGAACTTCTTTATTATTCTTAGGCTCATTCTGAGACAGAGCCTGCCAGTCAATCCCCCCAAAAAGGGGACGACTTTTAACTGATTGTTCCAAGTTGTCCAAGGAATTCTGCGTCAGAGAGCAGCTGGGGTTGTGATAAAAAGACTGAGAGCCTGAAAAGGACACCGATGCCGTAAACCCATCCGAATTGGTTTGAAACGTATTAGTCAAGGACTGAACACTCCTTGCTTGGCCAGGGGAACCGGGAGCTGCACCAATGGGTAACAAGACATTGGGTAAGCTAAGAGAAAGTTCGAGCGGTTCGAGCGTGAGCTTGTCATCCTTCTGCATACTGTTGGCACCAGACTGATTGGCTTTCTCCTGTCTTTTAACAGGAGAGCTACTAAACAACTCAAACCCTCTGATGCTGGGCCCTTCCATTTCCACATCACTTTCCCTGCAAGTCATGAGATCTCTAGGCTCTCTATCAATCCAGCCAAAATCATCTGCAGCCGATTCCACAACATGGGTAGGCAAAACCACCACACTCTTCCCTTTGTCCTTTAAACTCTGAGCCAAACTCTCTGTTGCCTTTGTCATATCTTCTTCAGCCGCCCCATTCTCCGTCCTTTTGTCATCCATCCCCCTCTCTTCGACACCCTCTGCCTCGACTTCAAGATCTATACCCTTGTCCTCTCTAGGTTCCCCATCAGATTGCAGCGACTTCTCAACTTGGTGGCCTTGCGCTGTCTCATCCTTTCCCTCCTCAACACCCCTCAAACATTCTTCCTCTCTCTCATCACCTTCACTATGGATCTCAGTTCCGATATTGGACCCGCCGCCGAATTTTTCACTGGCCGAATTTCCCTCGTGATTTAACACTCGATCAACTTCTTCATCCACATCTTTAACTTCACAAACACCCTTCTCATTCCATTCCTCTATATCTTCTTTGCTCTGTAACTCATCTTTATCCTTTACAACAGTATTCATATCCTCGCTCTCAACTTTCCTATCATCAATCTCCATCCCACCATGAACCTGAACTTCTTCCTTATCACCTTCAACTTCAGAAACCGATTTGGGTTCCCCTCCGGCCTCTGATTTCGGTTCCGGTTCTGGTTCAAGCTCTCCTTCCTCCATTTCACTACTGCTCCCACTCTCCACCTGAACGCCCTCCTCCTCACTAGCCTTCTTCACCTCAACACACTTCGACTGTTCGCTCCCCACCGAGTCCTTCGACCACGTCGGGGACTTCGATTTCGACTTCGACACCGACATCGATTTCCCTTCCCTCAATCCCCTCGGCGGAGGAGACCTAACCCTAGACTGCTCACTCCCAGATTCCCTCGAATTCGACCACGTCGGTGACCTCACATCCCTAATCCCATCCCCTCTCTCCTCCATCAACCTACTACTCCTACTCCCTCCTCCTCCTCCTCCATCATCAAACTCCTTGTTCACGCCGCCGAATCTCCGCCACGACAACACCACACTCCCTTCCCTCCTCGATCGATCCCGCTCCGACCTAAACCCCTTCGGAAACTCCCTTCTTGGACCAAAAAAGCTCTCCGACCGGTGCATTAAGCTCCGATCGTACCCTCTACTCTCTCCTCCCCCACCACCGCCGCCGTCATCCCTATACCGATCGAACCCTTTCCTCCGATCAAAACCCTCGAAATCATTCTCCGATCGCTTCTTCACCATCCTCGACCCCTCCCGGTCGTCCTCCACCGCCGATCGATCCCAATCATACCGACCACCTCCACCACCACTCGTCGTCGCCGCCGCCGCCGACGACGGAGACACCAAACCCTTCCGTACTGTATCAGACTTATCAGACTTGTAGTAAAAGCTTCTGTGCGAAGAAGAAGACGACAACGACGACCGGTTCGGATTCGAACTCGGATTCGGATCCTTTCCGTACGAATCCAGGTCTTCGGTCGATCTCAGCCTCTTCATCTCTCAAAAAAAAAAAAACTTCTCTTTTTTTCAAAATATTCAAAATTTACAGACCTAGACGGCAAGGAAAAACAAAACCCTAGCCTGGTTTGTGGAATTTTCTGTAGATTCTAGAGAGAGAAAAGAGAGGTACCGGAGGAGGCGGGGAAATGGAGCCGGCGTAGAGGGTGCAGGGCGCAAATAGGGGAGGCCGGAGAGGGCATAATTGGAAATTCGGGAAAGAAAGGAGAAGAAAGAGAGAAGAAAAAAAAGGATAGAAAGAAAGAGGTGGATTTGGTTTTTAGGATGTCTTCTCAGTCAACGCAGTTAAACTACTGAAGAGGAGAGAGAAAGAGAAGAGAGAGAAAGAGAGAGAGTTGGATACGCAAAGTGCGTGGGAGGCCGAGAGGAATGACGACTTATGTCGGAAGAGGTATAAAGTGTTTGAATGTGGGACCCGGTTTTGAACAGGGGTGCGTACTGTGTCCCCGGTAGAGTCAAACCGTCTTTTGCTTTATTTCATTCTTCCGTGGACGTTTCGGTAGAGTCGGTATATTCTTTGGAACCCACTATCTGTTCTGCCACGTGTAACAGTTCAATGTAAACGGTCGAGATCGCGAGTAAATGTTGACCCGACTTATTTTAAGCTGTTTTACGTCATTGTATGAAAAATTTGCTTTGTGGCTCGTTTATGACCCGTGAAAAAAATACTTATCACTTTTATACTTTTATAAGTACTTGTCAGAGAAGTTGTTTAGGTGCTTATAAAAAAACACTAATAAAAAGCCTTTTTTATATATATTATTGATTTTATATTTAAAAATTATAAATTAAAAACTACATCTATATTTTTAAATTGTATCATTTTTTATTTCAATAAAGACTTTTACTTATTTAATCAAATTCATGTATTATTTAAATATTAATTAAAAAACTCAAGTTTATGTTTCTCTTATTCTACTACTTAAAAATAAAAGTACAAGTTATCCCAAACAAGTCTTTTGTATATGATTAGTTTTTGTCAATTATTATTGTCATTATTATTATTATTTGATTTTGATATCAGTTGTCTTGCTTTAATTCTTGAACTTTTAACTGATAATCCTTGAGCTGTCAAAAAGTTATGCTAAGATTACTTCTAGGATTAATTTCACTTTTTGAACTATGTAAAATATTTTATTTTGGTCCTTGAACTTTAAAAACGAAGCAAATCACACTCTTAAACTATTCAAATTGTCACATATTGGCCTTTCTGTTAGTAAATCCATTAAATATTAATGGAAGTAGGCGAAAAAATTCACATTTATGCCCCTAAACTATCAACTTGTCTTATTTTGATTCTTAAACTTTAAATTATAATAAATCACACCCTTAAGCTATGAAACTTGCTATTTTGGCTCTTCAATTACTAAATCTGTTAAATATTGATGAATTAAGCTGCATATATATGCACTTGATCAATAAATTATAAATCAAAGATCAAGATTAAATATTTTTTAATCAAATTTTATGCATCTCAAACATACAAATAGGGAATTTCATAAACAAATATATATATATTTGTCGACTTAATATTTGTAAGACTTTTGAGGTTTTGTTTTGTGATTTTTGAGTTTAATTAAGCGAAATATCAATTCTTATGTCATTTTATTCATAAAAATGACAAGTAGATTATATTATATCATTTATGTGTCTTTTTCATCACGTACCCATATATCCAAGTGTTTTTTTCTTATTTGTTCATATTTGTTTTTTAATTCATTTTCAATCATATAATGAAGAAAATTTGATAAAGCTTCCAGAGCAAAATAATAATAATAATAATTTTATCAACAAAATTATTAAAAAAGAATAAAAATTTACAAAACTTATATAATGAATAAATAGAATTTTGAGAATTTGCGTCCAAAATATATTTTAAAAACATATATAGAGCCAAAAGTTCAAGGTGATTGTTTGTCTTAATCCTTTAATATTTAACAGATTTAGCAATGAAATTATTAAAATGAGACAAGTTACATAGTTTATGAGCTAAAAGTGAAATTATCGGATCAATTTTGTCAACATTTAATGGTTTTGGTAACGAAATGGACAAAATAAGACAAGTTGAATAGTTCAATGATATGATTTGTTATGTTTTAAAATTCAAGTCAAAACAGACAAAATTGTATAATTTAAAGGTCAAAAATAAAATTAACTCTTACTTCCACAACAAAAAGGTTAAGAACTATATTAAAAAGAAAAAGGGGGTAAAGAACTAATGGATTTCATAGGTAAGGCCAACTAGTAGTATGAAAAGTTGTAGGTTCGATGAAAATACACAAGGAAAACTACAAGCATAACGCCACATGTAAATACAAGGATTAAGTGGTCAAATAAAAAGAAAGTCATTTTTTATGTCTGCAGGTAAAACTTAGTTACTTATAAAATAATAAGCCACTTAGTTACTTATAAAATAATAAGCCTTATTCTAATATATAATGCATTCACTAGAAAAACTAATAGCGTAACACCGCATGCAAAAATAGGGATTAAGTGGTCAAATAAAAAGAAAAATCATTTTTCATCTCTATGGGTTAAAATCAAGTCTGTTATCTATAAAGATGTCTAGATGGTCAAATCCAAGTAGAAAATATATGCAAAAAAGAAAAAAAATCAAGGTAGACAATGTACTTGTAACACCCCTATATGGGGGTTAACAGTTTTTAATGAGATAAAATAAAAATAAATAATAAAAGTAAAACCTTAAAAATAAAATTTACCCGGGACTTAAATGAAAACTCTCAACTCAAAAATAAAAAATATAAACGATAAATAAACCACAGTTTTAATGTAGCACCTTAAATTTAATAATATAAACTGTTGTCATCATCATTTTAACCCTCAACACATTATAATACAGTCACAGAAAGTAACAATTGATGCTTACATTATCATGAAGAACATTCTCAACGATTGAAGCAGTCCCAATGTAATATAGTTACATCACTTCCTCAACTATATTTCTCGTAGCCACCTCACACTTAGTGAGTCCTGAAAAGATATAAACATAAGGGTATGAGCAACACTATGCTCAGTAGAGAAAGCCATTACTCACCTTCAGGTTTTTATCATTACCACATTAAAATCTGCATGGTTAGTAAGTCACATCATATTCCAGATTATGAGGTTTATTATGATCACATCTTATGGATACCGTAGTTAATCATTACCAAGTGTCATAATTACACATTTATTCAAATATTACCAATCATCATTGTTCATAGGTATCCATGTTAAATTGAGTATCACTCAACTCATCGAAACCCAAATGGGCGCACTTGATCACCCTATAAACATTCCAAGGGTGTTCCGGTGAGGGGACATCAAGCCCCGAGTCCTCACCAAATCGATTCCTGTACAGTGTGTTTTGGGACTTTCAACCCAAGGAAGCGTCATCGCCTTCCCCCTATTTTACCTTTTAGGGTATTCATGCCCAAGGACGTAACCGTCGCCCTCTTCATGTCTCACAATTTCTCTATATTGAATCATTATCAATAGAGTTAGTTTTCCTAACCATGCTTCTCAATTTATAACATGTGTTAATTCATTATGTTCCTCGCCGTACAATACAAGACGAGTCCATGTCATAGTTTCATATGTGATAATCATATAATATCAGTTCAACATAGATATATATATATTGCGGCAAAACAATCAATTTTAATTCTATAAAAACCTCACAAAAGATGAGTAATAGAATCCCTACCTTTCAAGCTTATCAACAATCTTTTAATCCTGGAATCAGTTAACGTTAGCTCCATACTCCCTTGATCCTAAGGCGTGCATAAGGACAATTAAAACTAAAGCACAACATACAACTACATTCATAAAATTTATTTTAATTTAATCTTAGAATTTCAAGAAATAACCACTGCCCATAGAGGTATTATAAAGTTTAACAATATAAATTTTCTGTCTAGGGCATATACACTTAGACTTCATACATATGCTCCAAAATAGCAACAAACATATACTTAGGTTTAAGAACGCAAATTTGAATAATCCTTTAGTATAAAAGAAAATTTATAAATGAAAAACTAAATTTGTTCATAAGATTCTAACCTCGGATTATGGTTAGTTGGAAGCTTGAAATGGCTTCAAAACAGGTTCCTTTACTTCGGTATGACTGAAATTCTTGCTCAAATGGAGGTGATGGTGGCTGATTTTTATGGCTGCCTTGAAGAAGTTCTCTAAGTATTTTGCTTCAGCAAAGAAATAAGAAGAAGAGTGTGGGAACCGTGGAAGAGAAAGGAAGAAAAGATGAAGTCTTTGAAGAGAAGTGATAGAAACAATTATAGAGGAGACATGTTGAAGCATGTCACGGAGGAAATAAAGAAAATGAGGGTCAAGAGTAGTTGGAAAAGATATCCTTATGTCTCATCTAAAGACTTTAACACACATAATGCCAATATGACATTTTTGAGATTTATTAGAAGTTCTAAGGCTTTTTAGTAATCATACTAAATAAATATAGGAGAATTTTAGAAAATTTAAAAATAGATAAAAATAAATATTATAAAATAAATTTAAATGAAGCAATTTTTTTTATACATTAAAAATTAATTTAATTACCTCAATACCCGTTAGGAGAATAACGGGTGTCACAGCTCTACCCCCCTTAAAGAAATTTCGTCCTCGAAATTTCAATTCTAGCAATACTAGTAAAAATTTTGATTCCATTATGATTCCAATTCCGAGTCTAAACCGTTAATGTTGTTTATCTTCCAAAGTTAAGTTATCGTATCTCCACTTATTTACTTGCATAATAAATCTTACTCCTAAATCCCTCAATGAGAGTATTTCTGACAAGTTTCAACTTATAACACCGTATAATAGTCTAAGAATCTGATCAGGCATACATATTGACCATACCATGATTCCAGTCCTTCATTGTCCATGGACTGTGATTTACAATCACATTTAAGGAGATTGCCAGAGAAATTTTATATACTTCATCTTTAGGTTCCTTTTCCTTTTTGAGTAAGGAAAAGTCAAATATATTTGATTTCATACCTCAACTAATAAACTAAAACATAATCATAAAACATATATCACAAACACTTATATTCAAAACCATACATTAAACTTATTCATAGAGATATTAAACGGAATCTCTGGTTGCAAACATACCCGACATATTTTTCATTAAACAGCTATCCTCATGACACAAACATTCAATCCAAATAATATACTCATATTTCATATGGAATATCCCCATAACTGACTCTGGTACTTCCACATAATATTAACAGAATATTACACATTACAAACATAATACGGATACGTTTCGAGAGTACAAGGCACTCCGTATACCAGCTATCCATATCATGCATGCTTATAGAATACAAAAACATCGATAAACAAAAGATCGGACCTTAAGAAGGATGCGTTTCGAGAGCATCAAGTACTCCGTATCCAGCCATCCCGGCATTAGGCTCAATGAATCTAAAAGATTGAACAACGACGTACCACAAGAAACACAGAATACAAGGCAAACGGTTATTCGTAACACACGAAATACGGACACACATGCCTACATGCCAAAGATAAAACAAAAAGATTACAGATGGAGATTCAAATCAATTGGCTGCTCCCGACTTTCCTTTTCCCATTCAAGCTTGGATGTTGCAGTGTCGGATTCTGGATGTATGATTTGCATTTTATCTATCAATTCCTCAGCTGTTGAAGCAGTAACAAAGATTTGTCTCTCCGATTCTGTAGTGATGTTTTCTTCCACAGCGTAATCTAGAAATTTCAAAAGACCGTCATAAAAACCCTTTACGTTCAACAGTCCCAAAGGTTTGGAATAAAAGCCCAACAATTGCCCACAAGCAACTATAAATATTTCCTCAAGAGTACCTAGACCACCAGGTAATGCTATAAAAGCATCAGAATTATAGATTATGTCTTTAAAATTTTTAGGGATACTCCTGACTCCTTCTCCCTTACCTATGGCTTCCTTACAAAGGTTTCCTTCAACTGGAATATGAGGCCAAATTCTTACATCAGTAGCGTCGCTAGACCTAGCTGCTAGTGCCATATTTACCATCATTTTTATACTACCACCCCCATAGATTATGTTAATCTTCTTGCGTGCTAGGACTTGCCCTAAGTGATTTGCAGCTTCTAAATAAGCTTTATCTTTTCCAAAGCTGGAACCACAAAAGACACAGACATTCTTTATTTTCTTCGTGGACTGGGAGGTAGACATATTTGGTTTATAGAAGTGGTTGCTTAATGTCTGCTCCACTTAGACTTCGGGTTCTACATGAGTTTTTAAAGATGAGAAATATACAAAAAGGGCTAAAGAGATAGACGAGTAGGTAATGAAAAGGTAATCCAAAGATTTAAACAAAATCTTGTGCGGATAAGAAAGTAAGATAAGGTGATTGATAGTTTACAGAAAATCTGATTCACTTTTTGAAAAAGATTAGACTCTAATTGTATAACTTTTGACAATTGAGAACAATTCGACAGAAGACCCTCATGACACAACTGTAGACTTTTTGACAAATATACACCAAGTCTAGAAATTTAATATAAACGACAAATACTGTAGAACTTTTGAAATTTGAGACACAAATCTTGAAATATCTGGATAAGCTTTTCAAAATTCAAACATATTACTGTACCGTATGTAACGTGTCTGATAAGATATATATTTTATTATATATATATTTAAGAAAATCATAAATTAAATAAGATATTAACACTTACTGTATCAATCTAATAATCACAATTATTTCAAACACAAAAGCAAATATTCTGAGTAAAAGAAAAACACATACTGTTGAACATCAGCTAAAACTGCTTCAAATAAGTAAAGACTAAATAACCTTTATAGAGCGATGACTTATTCCCCATCCAGTTTTCTTATGGCTTGACAAACAGGATCTAGAAATACCATATTCCTGAGGCGTTGTCTTTCTGTATAAAATTTAGGCCAGAGTTTAAAAATAGCTCCTTGAACATATCCACTAGGGTGACCGTGGAGAGGAGGATGGATGCTATCCAAGTTCTCCTTTGAAAGTCCATCCCTACAAAACCTTATTTTATCCTCTCTATTCGTAGACATATAACCAGGTGAAGTACATTTACCGTTACAATTTTGTCTTCCACATTTGTTACAAGCGACCACGATGGCACGAGCTCTTCTTTTCATTGCACTACGACTGGTACCTGTTCCTGGTAAACCGACATCTTGACTAAAGTCACCCGGACGGATTTTCCCCTCTATTAACATTCTCACATCACAAGGGATACCAAAACGCATAAGAATCCACAACCGAGTAATTCTAGCCTTGTATTTCTTTCTGAGAATCTTTTGGGAGAGTGATGGGAAATACTTTCTCAGGTGTTGGTACTTTGGGTCCATGATGAGATGAAAGAAGAGTAAATAGAAAGGAAAAATTAAGATAGTAAATTGCAGAATCCTAGAATTCCTTCTTCTTTTAGAGGAAAAGTAAACTCGGAGAAATAAGCTCCTATGCACAGTAAACGTATTTGTAAACAATGATTAAACCACTGTATATGACACGTATAGAGATCACGTGAGAGAGACAGTGTGAATCAAACTGATTTAAGATTTGAACTAGGCCCAAATGTTCTTAGTTGAAAATGGTCAGGTTGTTTCGGGCCTTAACACATTTGGAACGAGTTAAATAACAAACATAAAATTGAAAACCAATTCGTATGAATCTTAAACCCAATTCAAAGCCCACTATAGATAAAGTTAACTATAAACAACAAATCTAATTTAACGACAACAAGGATCTTCCTGAATGATATTTAAAATCATTTCATAACAACATAATCTTCCAGCAACTCAAATAATTTTGTTTTAATCAAAACCTTATTGAACAATGCATACACCCATATGTTATTCCTAATACTCAACATCTATCAATGGATTCATCATCATTGCTACCAAGGGTTTAGAATGTGACTAACCTTGAAATCAATACGATTTACGTCTTTCAACGTAGACCATATCAACGAACAAAGACACTTGATGTTACTACTTAAGAACATCTACAATCCCCACAATTCTACTCATACAATATATAATTTCCTCATATAACAAAACCTTAGGTAACCAAAAGATTCACTGATACACTTAAATACAATGTACGTAACAAAATATTCCAATTTTGAGATTCATGCATTCTAGACTTTACACAGTCTCAACAGACCAAAAGTCTAACATTTATCTCTCTCAAAATTCAATACCATGATTCCCAACTTATATCATATTCCTCAAATAAATAGAACTTTCAAGAAAAGATATTGACACTTATGTGCTCCATCGAATCCACACATAATCATTACTTAGGTTTGAATCAATTACGAAAAATTTGGCATATCTATGTCAAACTTTAAAATCAATAAATCAAGCCTTATATTTCTTATTGTTTTTCACGAGATAAAAGGCTCTTAAATCTTCGTATCTATACGAATTTCTCATCGTTTATACGAATTAAATATGCTTATAGATCCTAATATTATACGAATCTCTCATAAGCATTCTACTTATAAACTCATTTCATATAATTATCATTCCCTCATAACTATTAATACTTTCCTTCTATATAATTATTGTACTCATATAACTATTGATATTTTCATTCTATGGCCTTTCCATGTTACATCCTTCTAGACTGTATAAATCAATGTGAAGGTTCATTTTGATGATGACAATGAAAATTCAGCTTCAAAACCATCTCAAAAATATATTTTTTTAAAGTGGTGCTACACTCCCTAGGTTAACCGAACCTAGGCTCTGATACCAAAAATTCTGTAACACCCCTATATGGGGGTTAACAGTTTTTAATGAGATAAAATAAAAATAAATAATAAAAGTAAAACCTTAAAAATAAAATTTACCCGGGACTTAAATGAAAACTCTCAACTCAAAAATAAAAAATATAAACGATAAATAAACCACAGTTTTAATGTAGCACCTTAAATTTAATAATATAAACTGTTGTCATCATCATTTTAACCCTCAACACATTATAATACAGTCACAGAAAGTAACAATTGATGCTTACATTATCATGAAGAACATTCTCAACGATTGAAGCAGTCCCAATGTAATATAGTTACATCACTTCCTCAACTATATTTCTCGTAGCCACCTCACACTTAGTGAGTCCTGAAAAGATATAAACATAAGGGTATGAGCAACACTATGCTCAGTAGAGAAAGCCATTACTCACCTTCAGGTTTTTATCATTACCACATTAAAATCTGCATGGTTAGTAAGTCACATCATATTCCAGATTATGAGGTTTATTATGATCACATCTTATGGATACCGTAGTTAATCATTACCAAGTGTCATAATTACACATTTATTCAAATATTACCAATCATCATTGTTCATAGGTATCCATGTTAAATTGAGTATCACTCAACTCATCGAAACCCAAATGGGCGCACTTGATCACCCTATAAACATTCCAAGGGTGTTCCGGTGAGGGGACATCAAGCCCCGAGTCCTCACCAAATCGATTCCTGTACAGTGTGTTTTGGGACTTTCAACCCAAGGAAGCGTCATCGCCTTCCCCCTATTTTACCTTTTAGGGTATTCATGCCCAAGGACGTAACCGTCGCCCTCTTCATGTCTCACAATTTCTCTATATTGAATCATTATCAATAGAGTTAGTTTTCCTAACCATGCTTCTCAATTTATAACATGTGTTAATTCATTATGTTCCTCGCCGTACAATACAAGACGAGTCCATGTCATAGTTTCATATGTGATAATCATATAATATCAGTTCAACATAGATATATATATATTGCGGCAAAACAATCAATTTTAATTCTATAAAAACCTCACAAAAGATGAGTAATAGAATCCCTACCTTTCAAGCTTATCAACAATCTTTTAATCCTGGAATCAGTTAACGTTAGCTCCATACTCCCTTGATCCTAAGGCGTGCATAAGGACAATTAAAACTAAAGCACAACATACAACTACATTCATAAAATTTATTTTAATTTAATCTTAGAATTTCAAGAAATAACCACTGCCCATAGAGGTATTATAAAGTTTAACAATATAAATTTTCTGTCTAGGGCATATACACTTAGACTTCATACATATGCTCCAAAATAGCAACAAACATATACTTAGGTTTAAGAACGCAAATTTGAATAATCCTTTAGTATAAAAGAAAATTTATAAATGAAAAACTAAATTTGTTCATAAGATTCTAACCTCGGATTATGGTTAGTTGGAAGCTTGAAATGGCTTCAAAACAGGTTCCTTTACTTCGGTATGACTGAAATTCTTGCTCAAATGGAGGTGATGGTGGCTGATTTTTATGGCTGCCTTGAAGAAGTTCTCTAAGTATTTTGCTTCAGCAAAGAAATAAGAAGAAGAGTGTGGGAACCGTGGAAGAGAAAGGAAGAAAAGATGAAGTCTTTGAAGAGAAGTGATAGAAACAATTATAGAGGAGACATGTTGAAGCATGTCACGGAGGAAATAAAGAAAATGAGGGTCAAGAGTAGTTGGAAAAGATATCCTTATGTCTCATCTAAAGACTTTAACACACATAATGCCAATATGACATTTTTGAGATTTATTAGAAGTTCTAAGGCTTTTTAGTAATCATACTAAATAAATATAGGAGAATTTTAGAAAATTTAAAAATAGATAAAAATAAATATTATAAAATAAATTTAAATGAAGCAATTTTTTTTATACATTAAAAATTAATTTAATTACCTCAATACCCGTTAGGAGAATAACGGGTGTCACAGTACTACCAAAAACAAAATAGGGATTTGTTATAGGAAATTTTTTGATAGGGCGGATATAATTATCGAAATATAACTTTTAACTTCTTGTCTATGGTCTTATTTTCTTCATTATTTTTCTAATTTTCTTAATAGAAAATTTCATGATTGCCATATCTGAGATTTTCCTAATTGATTTCTTTTGATTTTCTTCTTTTGAATTCAAGTCTTTTGACTTTTTAATGGCTATGTTTTGTTTAATCATTTCAAAAAGAAAAAAGGGAAAAAAATTAATAACATTATACTGCATGCGAGCTGTAGTTTCATATGATAGATATTATATTTATCGATTTTGATACGAGGCAGTTTTCCCATGTCATAAATTTTCTGATTGCAATAGAATTCTTTTTGACTTTCAAACGTCCATATATATTACACAAAACAATTTTTTTTTTCCCTCCATGGGGATGAAATCCTTGCCATTAAAGTAAAAGGGGGATTCCTTATGGCATGCAATATTTACGCATTGTTTTCAAATGTGGAAACCTAACGCCTTAATTCATGTATTACTGATGTGTGATTAGCTAAAATTAAACGAAAAATACTCGTCCATAATGACAAACAAAATGGTACTATCTAAGATAGTAAGATCTCTTCCTTCATTGCTTTTCTGCTGATTTCAAGATATTGGTATGTATAAATAAATAAATATATATATATATATATATATACATATTCTTTTGGTGTGTGTGTCAGTTTAATTTAATTTACTATCCAAAGAAAGTTGAGTTAGAAAAATTAGTATTTCTAGGGCAATATGCATAGACGTTAAAGTTGGTCAAAATTACGAATCAAGATCTGCTATCATATTTTTTTGTCTCTTTAGTTGTCCTCTAATTAAATTTCAAACTGCTTAATTATTATTTTTTGTTTAGGTCCTTTTTATATGTTTAAGCTGTTAAGTTTAAACAATGTGTCGACTAAATAATGAGGAGGACAACTAAGGGAACAACAAAATAGGACAACAGATATGAGCTCCAAAGTTACTTATAAATAAAAACATGTGAAGAAATAACAGAAATTTATTTTTCATACTTTACTATTAATATCTATAAAGAAATTTTTATTTCCTTAAAAAAGCATATATTTATATCATATATTTTGGGTTAAAAAATATTCTATTGTATTTTAAATTGTTGCACTTTTATACTTTTAATTTTTTTTATTTATATCGTGTTATAGTTAACAATTTATTTTGACATGTGAAATTTTGAAAATACAATTTCTGGTTAAAGGTATTCTTGTAACCAAACGAAGTTGATAATTTTTCTTTATTAAAGGTATTCCTGGAGTTTTATAAGTCAAAATCGAAATTGACCAAAAAAATAATTGTAGGTTAAACAAAATTTGACAATCTAATTTAAAAAATATAAAACTGCAACAATAAAAAATCTGAGACATCAAAATTCATTTTTTTATCACAATGATATTGAAAAATGCATAGCAAAAAAGTATTTTTTTCTAAATAAGGGTTTATTTGCGAATCTTAGATTTTAGTATTTAATAAAAATGTTTTTTTTATAAATATAACGGTTAAAAAAGAGTTACATATTAGTTTTTTTAAGCATACACGTGGATATTTTAAAAAAAATTTATGCAAAAAGTATACATTCCTGAAAAAGAGAGTTTTATCATGCAAACTACAGAAAAATTTTATTTTTGTTTTATTTTTTTACCGTAGACATATATCTATTTCTATAATGTAATAAAGTTTTGTTTATATCCTTAAATGTAATTAAAATTATTATTATTTTAATAAATTTAATAGTAGAAAAATAAATGTGTATTTGACTTGCAATGTCAGAATTCTACTTTGAGTCTTTGACTCTCTCTCTCCCCCTGTATTAATTATTAAATTTTGGAAGGAAAATTGGAGGGTGGAGATTCATTGTGTGGGTTGAGATCTAGATTGTAATTTCGGCTGGACCCACCATCAGGAAGGTAGTCCAAACGTGCACGGAATGAAAATCAGAGATTGACGGTCAAGATGGGCCCAAATTTTGTCCTTAAAGGAATCTTTGCGTTATGAGAAGTCAGTTATTGGATTTTAAAACTTTTTGACCCAAATGAAAAACTAAAAATAATAATGATGGGTAAAGAAATGTATTTATCTCATTTTGTATAATTTTTAACCAATTGATACATCATACATATAGATGATAGGTGATGACAAAACAAATTTACTGCTTGATTCCAAAGGTGATTTGATATTTTTGTCTATGGAATAGCCTAATGGTAAACTATAACCGACTTTATATAAAGGTTAAGAATTTAAATTCTTCCGCCTTTGAGTTTTAAACAAAATATTTTCCTTTTCAAGGTGGTCTAGATTAATTAAATTAGGTAAAACTTGTTCATGGAAAAAAATAAAATAATGGTGTTTCTAAACTAAAGTTTAAACTATCAATCCTAAAATTAGAGCAGACATTATCAACACAAATACATGTCCTTTATTATTTGCATCATAACATATTAATATGGACACGACGCACCCATTATACAATAATACAGCTCGTTAAGATATTCAAAAAATTCGCAAATCCGTCCAAACCATCCAATTCAAACCAAACCGAATCAAGCCGATGGTTTATGTTTTAATTTTGGAAAGTTTAGGTAGTCTTTTACACAAATAATTTAGGTGGTTTGGTTAGTGGTTTGAACTTTAAAACCGTTTAAACCGTTCATGAAATTTCCATATTATATAATTTTTATTTTAAAAATATATTTCATATAAAAAATTTTTATTGATCATTACAAGAAGTTTTGCCTATGTAAGATGCACCTTTTCACACTCTATAATTAACTTCTTTTAATCATTCGTCATCAACATAAAAAAAAAAATCAAATTAAAGAATCAATATATACAACTAAGACTAACTCATGCAATGGAACCCTAACCTCCTCCATCCAACGACCAATGTCTTCTTTCTGCTCCGCCGCCGGCCTACTTGCTATATCATCACTGTCACGTTGTCTCTCTCCGCCGTTAGTCCAACTTATCACGTGCCAATTAAGTACATTAGTAGGAGAAGAGATTTATCGACACTAGTGAAAAGCTTTAATCCAAGTTTAAAATTTAATTTTGTTATCTTATATTATTTAGTTGCATTTTGGACTTTTTAGTTTGATTATTAGTGAACTTTGACTTATGTTATTATGTTATTGTGATCTTTTAGTTTGTTTCAAAACTTTGAAGGGTAAGTTTAGATATTTTATAATTTTTGTTAAATATTTAAAAAAGTAATCTTAAGCACAAGCAATCTAAACCAAACCGCCTAAACCGTTTACAGGTGATTTTGTTTGGTTTGATTTGATAAATAATATCAAACCATTCAAAAGTTAAATTTATTTTTTATTTGGTTGATGGTTTGAGAAAAACTGTCCAAACCATAAGTTTAAATTAACTTTTAACATGTTTAAATTAAAGGTGTGACACCCGTTATTCTCCTAAGGGTATTAAGGTAATTAGATTAATTACCTAGTATATATATAAAAAAAAAATCAGAAAATCTCTCATAATTCGAAACTCTCTCTCTCTCTACTTTCTCTCTCTAAAAAATTCTCTCTCTCTCCTCAAAGATCGTTTGAGATTTCGGCATCCGTTTTCGACACCTCCCGCACCAATGGAAAGCTCTCGACGAGCTGAGTCCAACGAGGTGCCGCGCCGCCCAAAACGCCGCCGGAGGAGACCACACGCGCCGCCCAAAGTGGCGGCAAAACCCATTTCTTTCCGACGAGATATCTTCGCCGTCCGACGTCCGATCGACGTGATTCTTGTTCCTACACGACCACCGTGATGAGAGGAACAAAACCCACCCTTGGTGGCAGCTCAACAACCGCCGAATTGCTTCGCCCGCCTATTGCCGCCGTGCACCGCCGCCCCCATGGTGGAACTCCGCCTTGCCGGAGGAGGTGACTGACACCACCCCTCCCAATGAGTTCAGAGGATCAAGGGGAGTAAAACCCCTCGATCAATTGCACGGAAGGAGCCGGTTTCGCCGGAGAACGGCCAACGCCGCCGTCAACCGCCGCGGGAGTCTCCGTTTTGGCTCTTCCCAGCCACGTTTCTTCAAATTGGATGAGGGGAAATGCTCATAGGAGGATGGGTAGCAAAAGCCCTAAGCCAATTTCAGGTTTCCATCGTCGGAGAATCAAGATCGGAGCTCATCCATTTCTACCGACGTTGTACTTCACGACCCGCTATGTTAGAGGCAGAATTGGGTGAAATTGACCCCGCCATTGGACTCAGAAGGGTCGATTTAGGGGGGGTAGGCCCGAGCCCAGCTGCCAACGGACCCCGATTGACGCCGGTCAACGACGGTCAAAGTCAGTCAACGGTGGTCAACGCCGGTCAACGGCCGGTCAAAGGCCAAAATGAGATTTTGTGATCCGGACCTCCGATCGAAGATCTGAGACCGCCTCCTGACTCGTTTCGATGCTCTGGATGCAATGGTGACCTCCGTTCGAGCAAATTCCACTCCGATGAAAATCATCCGGTACCGACTGCACGCGAATCGAGGCGATTCAAACAGCAGTATCGGAGTCCAGAATGACGTTTTCAAGAATGTATGATCTCCAGGAAGCATTCCTAGCCATTCATAGTCGCTCGAGGAGCACTACAGAGGATGCTTCATAGATACAGCGAGATACAACTGGATCTGCTTTGCTTGGAGTTCAAGATCAAGGGAGTATGGAGCTAACGTTAATTGATTCCAGGATTAAGAGACTGTTGATAAGCTTGAAAGGTAGGGATTCTATTACTCATCTTTTGTGAGGTTTTTATAGAATTAAAATTGATTGTTTTGCCGCAATATATATATATCTATGTTGAACTGATATTATATGAGTATCACATATGAAACTATGACATGGACTCGTCTTGTATTGTACGGCGAGGAACATAATGAATTGACATATGTTATAAATTGAGAAGCATGGTTAGGAAAATTAACTCTATTAATAATGATTTAATATAGAGAAATTGTGAGACATGAAAAGGGCGACGGTTACGTCCTTGGGCATGAATACCCTAAAAGGTAAAATAGGGGGAAGGTGATGACGCTTCCTTGGGTTGAAAGTCCCAGAACACACTGTACAGGAATCGATTTGGTGAGGACTCGGGGCTTGATGTCCCCTCACCGGAACACCCTTGGAATGTTTATAGGGTGATCAAGTGCGCCCATTTGGGTTTCGATGAGTTGAGTGATACTCAATTTAACATGGATACCTAGGAACAATGATGATTGGTAATTATTTGTATAAATGTGTAATTATGACACTTGGTAATGATTAACTACGGTATCCATAAGATGTGATCATAATAAACCTCATAATTTGGAATATGATGTGACTTACTAACCATGCAGATTTTAATGTGGTAATGATAAAAACCTAAAGGTGAGTAATGGCTTTCTCTACTGAGCATAGTGTTGCTCATTCCCTTATGTTTATATCTTTTCAGGACTCACTAAGTGTGAGGTGGCTACGAGAAATATAGTTGAGGAAGTGATGTAGCTATATTACATTGGGACTGCTTCAATCGTTGAGAATGTTCTTCATGATAATGTAAGCATCAATTGTTACTTTCTGTGACTGTATTACAATGTGTTGAGGGTTAAAATGATGATGACAACAGTTTATATTATTAAATTTAAGGTGCTACATTTAAAACTGTGGTTTATTTATCGTTTATATTTTTATTTTTGAGTTGAGAGTTTTCATTTAAGTCCCGGGCAAATTTTAATTTTTAAGGTTTTACTTTTATTATTTATTTTTATTTTATCTCATTAAAAACTGTTAACCCCCATATAGGGGCGTTACAAAAGGCCCCTGAATTCACTTAATAAACACGTTTAACATGTTTAAATTAGCGTGTAATACATGATTAATATGACTACAACCCAACTTAAAATCTGTGACACCCGTTATTCTCCTAACGGGTATTGAGGTAATTAAATTAATTTTTAATGTATAAAAAAAAAATTGCTTCATTTAAATTTATTTTATAATATTTATTTTTATCTATTTTTAAATTTTCTAAAATTCTCCTATATTTATTTAGTATGATTACTAAAAAGCCTTAGAACTTCTAATAAATCTCAAAAATGTCATATTGGCATTATATGTGTTAAAGTCTTTAGATGAGACATAAGGATATCTTTTCCAACTACTCTTGACCCTCATTTTCTTTATTTCCTCCGTGACATGCTTCAACATGTCTCCTCTATAATTGTTTCCATCACTTCTCTTCAAAGACTTCATCTTTTCTTCCTTTCTCTTCCACGGTTCCCACACTCTTCTTCTCATTTCTTTGCTGAAGCAAAATACTTAGAGAACTTCTTCAAGGCAGCCATAAAAATCAGCCACCATCACCTCCATTTGAGCAAGAATTTCAGTCATACCGAAGTAAAGGAACCTGTTTTGAAGCCATTTCAAGCTTCCAACTAACCATAATCCGAGGTTAGAATCTTATGAACAAATTTAGTCTTTCATTTATAAATTTTCTTTTATACTAAAGGATTATTCAAATTTGCGTTCTTAAACCTAAGTATACGTTTGTTGCTATTTTGGAGCATATGTATGAAGTCTAAGTGTATATGCCCTAGACAGAAAATTTATATTGTTAAACTTTATAATACCTCTATGGGCAGTGGTTATTTCTTGAAATTCTAAGATTAAATTAAAATAAATTTTATGAATGTAGTTGTATGTTGTGCTTTAGTTTTAATTGTCCTTATGCACGCCTTAGGATCAAGGGAGTATGGAGCTAACGTTAATTGATTCCAGGATTAAGAGACTGTTGATAAGCTTAAAAGGTAGGGATTCTATTACTCATCTTTTGTGAGGTTTTTATAGAATTAAAATTGATTGTTTTGCCGCAATATATATATATCTATGTTGAACTGATATTATATGATTATCACATATGAAACTATGACATGGACTCGTCTTGTATTGTACGGCGAGGAACATAATGAATTGACACATGTTATAAATTGAGAAGCATGGTTAGGAAAACTAACTCTATTGATAATGATTCAATATAGAGAAATTGTGAGACATGAAGAGGGCGACGGTTACGTCCTTGGGCATGAATACCCTAAAAGGTAAAATAGGGGGAAGGCGATGACGCTTCCTTGGGTTGAAAGTCCCAGAACACACTGTACAGGAATCGACTTGGTGAGGACTCGGGGCTTGATGTCCCCTCACCGGAACACCCTTGGAATGTTTATAGGGTGATCAAGTGCGCCCACTTGGGTTTCGATGAGTTGAGTGATACTCAATTTAACATGGATACCTAGGAACAATGATGATTGGTAATATTTGTATAAATGTGTAATTATGACACTTGGTAATGATTAACTACGGTATCCATAAGATGTGATCATAATAAACCTCATAATCTGGAATATGATGTAACTTACTAACCATGCAGATTTTAATGTGGTAATGATAAAGGTGAGTAATGGCTTTCTCTACTGAGCATAGTGTTGCTCATACCCTTATGTTTATATCTTTTCAGGACTCACTAAGTGTGAGGTGGCTACGAGAAATATAGTTGAGGAAGTGATGTAACTATATTACATTGGGACTGCTTCAATTGTTGAGAATGCTCTTCATGATAATGTAAGCATCAATTGTTACTTTCTGTGACTGTATTACAATGTGTTGAGGGTTAAAATGATGATGACAACAGTTTATATTATTAAATTTAAGGTGCTACATTAAAACTGTGGTTTATTTGTCGTTTATATTTTTATTTTTGAGTTGAGAGTTTTCATTTAAGTCCCGGGCAAATTTTATTTTTAAGGTTTTACTTTTATTATTTATTTTTATTTTATCTCATTAAAAACTGTTAACCCCCATATAGGGGCGTTACAGAATTTTTGGTATCAGAGCCTAGGTTCGGTTAACCTAGGGAGTGTAGCACCACTTTAAAAAATATATTTTTGAGATGGTTTTGAAGCTGAATTTTCAGTGTCATCATCAAAATGAACCTTCACATTGATTTATACAGTTTAGAAGGATGTAACATGGAAAGGCCATAGAATGAAAATACTAATGGTTATATGAGTACAATAATTATATAGAAGGAAAGTATTAATAGTTATGAGGGAATGATAATTATATGAAATGAGTTTATAAGTAGAATGCTTATGAGAGATTCGTATAATATTAGGATCTATAAGCATATCTAATTCGTATAAACGATGAGAAATTCGTATAGATACGAGGATTTAAGAGCCTTTTGTCTCGTGAAAAACAATAAGAAATATAAGGCTTGATTTATTGATTTTAAAGTTTGACATAGATATGCCAAATTTTTCGTAATTGATTCAAACCTAAGTAATGATTATGTGTGGATTCGATGGAGCACATAAGTGTCAATGTCTTTTCTTAAAAGTTCTATATATTTGAGGAATATGATATAAGTTGGGAATCATGGTATTGAATCTTGAGAGAGATAAATGTTAGACTTTTGGTCTGTTGAGACTGTGTAAAGTCTAGAATGCATGAATCTCAAAATTGGAATATTTTGTTACGTACATTGTATTTAAGTGTATCAGTGAATCTTTTGGTTACCTAAGGTTTTGTTATATGAGGAAATTATATATTGTATGAGTAGAATTGTGGGGATTGTAGATGTTCTTAAGTAGTAACATCTAGTGTCTTTGTTCATTGATATGGTCTACGTTGAAAGACGTAAATCGTATTGATTTCAAGGTTAGTCGCATTCTAAACCCTTGGTAGTAATGATGATGAATCCATTGATAGATGTTAAGTATTATCAATAACATATGGGTGTATGCATTGTTCAATAAGGTTTTGATTAAAACAAAATTATTCGAGTTGCTGGAAGATTATGTTGTTATGAAATGATTTTAAATATCATTCAGGAAGATCCTTGTTGTCGTTAAATTAGATTTGTTGTTCATAGTTAACTTTATCTATAGTGGGCTTTGAATTGGGTTTGAGATTTATACAAATTGGTTTTCAATTTTATGTTTGTTATTTAACTCGTTCCAAATGTGTTAAGGCCTGAAACAACTTGACCATTTTCAACTAAGAACATTTGGGCCTAGTTCAAATCTTAAATCAGTTTGATTCACACTGTCTCTCCCACGTGGTCTCTATACGTGTCATATACAGTGGTTTAATCATTGTTTACATATACGTTTACTGTGCATAAGAGCTTATTTCTCCGAGTTCACTTTTTCTCTCTTAATTTGTTATTTTTTCTCTAAATCGCAAATCCTCTTCTTTTTCATTAAAAATTCTTCTTTTCCTCTAAAAGAAGAAGGAATTCTAGGATTCTGCAATTTACTATCTTAATTTTTCCTTTCTATTTACTCTTCTTTCATCTCATCATGGACCCAAAGTACCAACACCTGAGAAAGTATTTCCCATCACTCTCCCAAAAGATTCTCAGAAAGAAATACAAGGCTAGAATTACTCGGTTGTGGATTCTTATGCGTTTTGGTATCCCTTGTGATGTGAGAATGTTGATAGAGGGGAAAATCCGTCCGAGTGACTTTAGTCAAGATGTCGGTTTACCAGGAACAGGTACCAGTCGTAGTGCAATGAAAAGAAGAGCTCGTGCCATCGTGGTCACTTGTAACAAATGTGGAAGACAAAATTGTAACGGTAAATGTACTTCACCTGGTTATATGTCTACGAATAGAGAGGATAAAATAAGGTTTTGTAGGGATGGACTTTCAAAGGAGAACTTGGATAGCATCCATCCTCCTCTCCACTGTCACCCTAGTGGATATGTTCAAGGAGCTATTTTTAAACTCTGGCCTAAATTTTATACAGAAAGACAACGCCTCAGGAATATGGTATTTCTAGATCCTGTTTGCCAAGCCATAAGAAAACTGGATGGGGAATAAGTCATCGCTCTATAAAGGTTATTTAGTCTTTACTTATTTGAAGCAGTTTTAGCTGATGTTCAACAGTTTGTGTTTTTCTTTTACTCAGAATATTTGCTTTTGTGTTTGAAATAATTGTGATTATTAGATTGATACAGTAAGTGTTAATATCTTATTTAATTTATGATTTTCTTAAATATATATATAATAAAATATATTATCTTATCAGACACGTTACATACGGTACAGTAATATGTTTGAATTTTGAAAAGCTTATCCAGATATTTCAAGATTTGTGTCTCAATTGTCAAAAGTTATACAATTAGAGTCTAATCTTTTTCAAAAAGTGAATCAGATTTTCTGTAAACTATCAATCACCTTATCTTACTTTCTTATCCGCACAAGATTTTGTTTAAATCTTTGGATTACCTTTTCATTACCTACTCGTCTATCTCTTTAGCCCTTTTTGTATATTTCTCATCTTTAAAAACTCATGTAGAACCCGAAGTCTAAGTGGAGCAGACATTAAGCAACCACTTCTATAAACCAAATATGTCTACCTCCCAGTCCACGAAGAAAATAAAGAATGTCTGTGTCTTTTGTGGTTCCAGCCTTGGAAAAGATAAAGCTTATTTAGAAACTGCAAATCACTTAGGGCAAGTCCTAGCACGCAAGAAGATTAACATAATCTATGGGGGTGGTAGTATAAAAATGATGGTAAATATGGCACTAGCAGCTAGGTCTAGCGACGCTACTGATGTAAAAATTTGGCCTCATATTCCAGTTGAAGGAAACCTTTGTAAGGAAACCATAGGTAAGGGAGAAGGAGTCAGGAGTATCCCTAAAAATTTTAAAGACATAATCTATAATTCCGATGCTTTTATAGCATTACCTGGTGGTCTAGGTACTCTTGAGGAAATATTTATAGTTGCTTGTGGGCAATTGTTGGGCTTTTATTCCAAACCTTTGGGACTGCTGAACGTAAAGGGTTTTTATGACGGTCTTTTGAAATTTCTAGATTACGCTGTGGAAGAAAACATCACTACAGAATCGGAGAGACAAATCTTTGTCACTGCTTCAACAGCTGAGGAATTGATAGATAAAATGCAAATCATACATCCAGAATCCGACACTGCAACATCCAAGCTTGAATGGGAAAGGGAAAGCCAGGAGCGGCCAATTGATTTGAATCTCCATCTGTAATCTTTTTGTTTTATCTTTGGCATATAGGCATGTGTGTCCGTATTTCGTGTGTTACGAATAACCGTTTGCCTTGTATTCTGTGTTTCTTGTGGTACGTTGTTGTTCAATCTTTTAGATTCATTGAGCCTAATGCCGGGATGGCTGGATACGGAGTACTTGATGCTCTCGAAACGCATCCTTCTTAAGGTCCGATCTTTTGTTTATCGATGTTTTTGTATCCTCTAAGCATGCATGATATGGATAGCTGGTATACGGAGTGCCTTGTACTCTCGAAACGTATCCGTATCATGTTTGTAATGTGTAATATTCTGTTAATATTATGTGGAAGTACCAAAGTCAGTTATGGGGATATTCCATATGAAATATGAGTATATTATTTGGGTTGAATGTTTGTGTCATGAGGATAGCTGTTTAATGAAAAATATGCCGGGTATGTTTGCAACTCTGAGATTCCGTTTAATATCTCTATGAGTAAGTTTAATGTATAGTTTTGAATAAAAGCGTTTGTGATATATGTTTTATGATTATGTTTTAGTTTATTAGTTGAGGTATGAAATCAAATATATTTGACTTTTCCTTACTCAAAAAGGAAAAGGAACCTAAAGATGAAGTATATAAAATTTCTCTGGCAATCTCCTTAAATGTGATTGTAAATCACAGTCCATGGACAATGAAGGACTGGAATCATGGTATGGTCAATATGTATGCCTGATCAGATTCTTAGACTATTATACGGTGTTATAAGTTGAAACTTGTCAGAAATACTCTTATTGAGGGATTTAGGAGTAAGATTTATTATGCAAGTAAATAAGTGGAAATACGATAACTTAAATTTGGAGGACAAACAACATTAACGGTTTAGACTCAGAATTGGAATCATAGTGGAATCATAATTTTTACTAGTATTGCTAGAATTGAAATTTCGAGGACGAAATTTCTTTAAGGGGGGTAGAGCTGTGACACCCGTTATTCTCCTAACGGGTATTGAGGTAATTAAATTAATTTTTAATGTATAAAAAAAAAATTGCTTCATTTAAATTTATTTTATAATATTTATTTTTATCTATTTTTAAATTTTCTAAAATTCTCCTATATTTATTTAGTATGATTACTAAAAAGCCTTAGAACTTCTAATAAATCTCAAAAATGTCATATTGGCATTATATGTGTTAAAGTCTTTAGATGAGACATAAGGATATCTTTTCCAACTACTCTTGACCCTCATTTTCTTTATTTCCTCCGTGACATGCTTCAACATGTCTCCTCTATAATTGTTTCCATCACTTCTCTTCAAAGACTTCATCTTTTCTTCCTTTCTCTTCCACGGTTCCCACACTCTTCTTCTCATTTCTTTGCTGAAGCAAAATACTTAGAGAACTTCTTCAAGGCAGCCATAAAAATCAGCCACCATCACCTCCATTTGAGCAAGAATTTCAGTCATACCGAAGTAAAGGAACCTGTTTTGAAGCCATTTCAAGCTTCCAACTAACCATAATCCGAGGTTAGAATCTTATGAACAAATTTAGTCTTTCATTTATAAATTTTCTTTTATACTAAAGGATTATTCAAATTTGCGTTCTTAAACCTAAGTATACGTTTGTTGCTATTTTGGAGCATATGTATGAAGTCTAAGTGTATATGCCCTAGACAGAAAATTTATATTGTTAAACTTTATAATACCTCTATGGGCAGTGGTTATTTCTTGAAATTCTAAGATTAAATTAAAATAAATTTTATGAATGTAGTTGTATGTTGTGCTTTAGTTTTAATTGTCCTTATGCACGCCTTAGGATCAAGGGAGTATGGAGCTAACGTTAATTGATTCCAGGATTAAGAGACTGTTGATAAGCTTAAAAGGTAGGGATTCTATTACTCATCTTTTGTGAGGTTTTTATAGAATTAAAATTGATTGTTTTGCCGCAATATATATATATCTATGTTGAACTGATATTATATGATTATCACATATGAAACTATGACATGGACTCGTCTTGTATTGTACGGCGAGGAACATAATGAATTGACACATGTTATAAATTGAGAAGCATGGTTAGGAAAACTAACTCTATTGATAATGATTCAATATAGAGAAATTGTGAGACATGAAGAGGGCGACGGTTACGTCCTTGGGCATGAATACCCTAAAAGGTAAAATAGGGGGAAGGCGATGACGCTTCCTTGGGTTGAAAGTCCCAGAACACACTGTACAGGAATCGACTTGGTGAGGACTCGGGGCTTGATGTCCCCTCACCGGAACACCCTTGGAATGTTTATAGGGTGATCAAGTGCGCCCACTTGGGTTTCGATGAGTTGAGTGATACTCAATTTAACATGGATACCTAGGAACAATGATGATTGGTAATATTTGTATAAATGTGTAATTATGACACTTGGTAATGATTAACTACGGTATCCATAAGATGTGATCATAATAAACCTCATAATCTGGAATATGATGTAACTTACTAACCATGCAGATTTTAATGTGGTAATGATAAAGGTGAGTAATGGCTTTCTCTACTGAGCATAGTGTTGCTCATACCCTTATGTTTATATCTTTTCAGGACTCACTAAGTGTGAGGTGGCTACGAGAAATATAGTTGAGGAAGTGATGTAACTATATTACATTGGGACTGCTTCAATTGTTGAGAATGCTCTTCATGATAATGTAAGCATCAATTGTTACTTTCTGTGACTGTATTACAATGTGTTGAGGGTTAAAATGATGATGACAACAGTTTATATTATTAAATTTAAGGTGCTACATTAAAACTGTGGTTTATTTGTCGTTTATATTTTTATTTTTGAGTTGAGAGTTTTCATTTAAGTCCCGGGCAAATTTTATTTTTAAGGTTTTACTTTTATTATTTATTTTTATTTTATCTCATTAAAAACTGTTAACCCCCATATAGGGGCGTTACAAAATCATTATCATCCCTGCTAAAAATTCAATCCCACATTCTTAAAAATCCCCCAAAAATTCTTTCCTCATCATGGGGAAAAAAAATCCTTCTCTGAATTAGAAAAAAAAAACGTAGAGTCAGCTTTCAAGAGGGCCACTAATCTGTCCTCATTCGGACAGAGCCAAGGTCTTATCCATTCTTTGAATGGTCACAAATATGCTTTTCCTTTGCTAAATATTTTCTCATTCTCCAAATTTTCATGATCAGATCTATACACCACAGCCATAGTCAAATTTCTCTTGTTTAAATTCTTATCAACATTTTTCTTCATGATCTTCTAATCATGGCGGCTCTTTTGGCTCGAGGTTCTTTCTATGGCAAAATCAGTTTCAACATTCGGAAATTCCCAGAAAGAAATAGTACTAATCCAAGAACTCTAGTTATCATGTCTTGCAAAAGCCATGAACCAATTGATGAAGTTACAAATAAGCTCACAAAAGCAAAGGAAGAGAAGGAAAGAAAGAAGCATCCATCTCTGCCCTTTTTGTGTGGCCTTGCTGAGGAATTTGGAAAGTCCATGAGAGAGAATTTGAGCCCAAAGCAAAAGGGTGACTGGAAAGATGTGACCTTGATGAGCTTATCTTTTGCTGTTTATGTGTACATGTCACAACAGTTAGTCTGTGCTTACTTCGCCTGGATGTCCTTTCCTAAACAGCAATGGTAGATCGTAATCAAGGCTATTCATAGAATCCATTAATCTGTTCCACTAATCTAATCGACAGATTGGATTGTTTTATAAAGTTTATGGATTACTGATGAAAGTGAGATTTCTTTATTCAATATGTACGAATTGGATTACAGATTGAGTTTCTTCACACTTATGTAATCCGTAAACCCCGAACTGTATATATTATATTATGTAAAATTAATATACATGCAATTGGGGTTTTGCATCTTCTCGATGACTTTTTCGATAAAAATGTTGTTTGGGTTGTAGGGACCTGTGACTATGAAAGATTAACAAATGGGGTTCTGTTTTATGTTTATTTGGCTTTGGCTTCTATTGTGTTTGTAGAATTGTACATATAGATCTGTTTATCCAAGTAAAAAAGAGCAAGAATAAAGTGAAATTGTTTTGGTAATGCACCAAATATAGCACTCTTGCATTCTTTTCTTTTGTTATAATCGCTTGAACAGATTGTATCAGTTCAGTTATGATTTATCTGAATATTGTGATGTGATCACTTTAATCACCAATCGGTGCTTGTTTTCAGTCTTGAGAAATGCCAACTTGTTAGATATTTTATGTACGTTTTTGGTGAAAAAAAGAAATAATTCAGGAAAAAAGAATTGGAACACAACGTGAAACTAATGTTCCAAATTCACACGTTGTTTGAGATCTTGGTTGAAAACGTTGATTCTAATTAACAAATAGTGTGAAGCTCTTAACAGCTACGATAAAAGCAAAAACTTACTACACTGTAAAGCTCTCAGGTGCTACAATTCTCAAACCAATATTTTTAGTTGAAACCGTTGCTTTAAATGCTCTATTAACATTTTTGTATACCTATAATAATAATAAAAATAATAATGATAATAATAGATTAAACAATTTAAGGATTGTTAAGTATTCTCCAACTTACGGGTTAAGCGAGCACCACATGCAAAATAATATTTAATTTGCCACCCAATTAACTTTAAAACTAAAGGTTGAAAATTATCCTTCTTAAATTAATTTGTTAACCATCTACTAAGTCATAGCTAGGTGAATTAATTTGGCTTGGGTTTCAATTGAAAAAAAAAAAAAAAAGACTTTGTTTTGCTTAGCAGAGACTTTCTTGATGCAATTCAAACCTCGTTCAAGAAAGTTGAAGAGTAACACAAAATCATACAAGTTGGTCCATTGATTTTTCGGCCAAACATTTGGCTCACAAACACTCAAAAGACCAGGATTAACTCATGTTATTCAAGAAGGCCAACTTTAAACAAGTTATCTCCTCTACTTAAAAGAGCTTGACTAGTCAGATTTTTGCCTCTGGCGTCTAGAAAGGCGATAAAACAACGATAGAAACCATTGCCACAAAACGATCAACCAGTGGGCTCGCTTTGGTTTTGCCACCGGTGGCGGTCCAAAGATTCCCTTATAGATCTCCTTTTGCTTTTGATAAAGAGCCTTGTCTTGTTCAGCCAGCAAGCCCAGCTCTCTGGCAATTGCTTTGTCCTCAGGCGCACATTTCCGTCCCTTAAGGAAGTCTTCCCGGGCAGCATCTGTCTGTCCAAGCTCAGCTCTCGCCTTTCCTCGCCTAAAAAGTGCTTTCACATTGTTTTCATCCTCTGATAATACCTGATCAAATATTTAAAATTTTTCCTTTTTCACCACATCGCATTGATAACCAATGGAAGAATCATCATGTAACAAGTAAAAATCAGGTACTATAAAGTAAAATAAAAAATCCAATATGAAGGTGAATACAGTCACAGAACATTTATTGACAATTAGCAAGTGGTATCATGTACTTACAATGGTGCATTGGCTAATAGCTTCTTCATAGCGCTTAAGCTTTATTAAACACGCTGCCATGTTAAGGTGGCACGGATTCTTAACAGCTAAAGCCATGTCACGATACTTCCCAAACAACTGGAACATGAAGTCGTCATTCATATATGTAATGGCCTGATACCAAGAAAACAAAGTGAGTAAATGATTGAAACACACAAAAAAAAGGAAGAATTTTTTGCAAATTCAATTGCCAAAGTAAAAAAATGATAAGAAAAAGAAACATTTAAGGAACAAAAGTGGGTAACCATTGCATACTGTTGCATAGCATCCTCTAGTTTTTCCTCCTTAAACAAAGCATTTCCGTCCATCTTTCTTCTATCTGCTGCCCCGATTCTTTCCTCAACAGTCATGTCACCACGAGTTTTCCCCTAATAATGCAAATAAACCCACATGTCAAGAACATCTTATACATAATAGTTTAGCAGTTCTTTGGGAAGCAACATACTTCTTTGGTCTCATCGTATCCGATAAGTTCAACTTCATATATTAGATCAGCCTTGGGCGGAACATTCGGGAAAGAAAAGCTTCCTTCTTCTCCATAGCCTAATTCCCATCCTACATGTAACAACGCCCGCTCACTAGGCTTCATGCTGGACACACCGATAGCCAATCCCGTCATTTCTTTCTTCTCTGCATAGAAACAAAAAAGTTTCAATTTATAGATAAACAAGGACATGTCATCTATTTTAGCGTTATAGACAAACAAAATCCAGAACCCGTATAAAACACTTGCAAGCCTAGGCCTAACTAATCAGAAATGAAAAACTAACTGCAGGTTGTACATAGAACATGTCAGGATTTGCACCGAAAAATTTGTATATATTGGAACTGATGATAATCAGCTGGGAAGATACCTTTTCCTAAAACCATTTCTACAGGTTGTTGTTCTTGCCAAGTGTCCTCAAACATATGCCCTGTGCTCTTGGTCCATGCCTTGTAGTGAACTATCCATTTACAATGCCAATCAGGTACCCAGAAAATTCCATTAATATAGACAAAAGACAGATTGAGCTAGATGTTCCGAATTCTAGATTTGAATTTAAAAGCAATATCCAACCATTGCCCGACATTCTTTTCAACCAGAAACCCTTGCATGTAACAAAGTTTGGGCCAATACCTGGTAAAACAGCAACAATTCAAAGCAATACATTTACTTTGAAGATTGGCACTCTAAACTAAGATCTTGCTAAAAGGGTTTTCCGTTGTGATCATCATGGCCTATTGCACTAATTTGGGGGATCCCACAGGCTGACTAACACATGCTAACCCATCACTACCCAAAGTTAACAAAGTGAATCTTTATTTAACTTGCAACAGGAAATTGGATAAAGGACTTTAACAGAATTGCCATGCAATCTACACTAAACAATAGACCCTTGGAACAAAAAAGAAACTTGGAACAATTCATCATAGCCAGGGCAAGTATAAAATAGTAGGCATGATATTATCTCAATTTCCAAAGTTGCGCATGCACACCAACCAAAAATAGAGAATTCAATACATCCTCAACGTTAACGTGACACAAATACAACATAAGCAGCTCTTCGGTACACTTACAGAAGCATGTTGAATATTTGGATGGTTTGGGGCCATGACCTTCCTCGATAACTTGCTTCGTGACTTTCTCTTGTAGAACTTCCACCTCCGAATCCACTTTCGGGGGTCCATTAGCGTCTTGAAGAGGTTCCCCATGAACAAATGCAGCATTTTCAGCAACTATTTCGTTCTCAACATCTTGACCTGTAATTAATAATGGGGATGCTAATTCTTTGAAGGTCTCTTTGAAAAGTCAATAAAAGTTCCAACAGTCCCATAAGAGTTCAAAAACACATCAATAGTAACAAATAAAATATGATCAACAATCTCGGATGCATAACTTTTTTTATTAAAAGGTTCTAATAAGTCTTTACTTTGTTTTGCCTTTTGCTACCATATTGGATCTATTGCAATTTTAAAATCTCAAATATAAAAAATTTTCACATGTGAAATCATACCCATTTCATCAACTAGAATCTGATTTATGTCTCCACAAGAGTCCAAAAATGCATCATGCCAAATAAATCGTGATTATGAACCTCAGACACAGGAATTTTATTGGTATAAAAATACTGTTTAATTATAAGGTTATAACAAATCTTTACTTTGTTAACAAGAATTTCAGAATTCAAAACGTAAAAACTTCGCCCGCGACAATACCTACTTCATAAACAAGAATCTGATAAACACGTCTGTAAGAGTTCAAAAACACATCAATCATTTGATTCTAAAAAACAGAACAGACCGGTCAACAGAGACAAAGCACGATTAGCAACCTTGGATAGTCGTACAATTTTATACTTAAATATATCAAATTAGAATCTGATTTATACACACATGGGAGTTCAAAACAAGTCAACTCAATCACAAGCAATAAAATACCATTAATCAACCTTATGCAAATTTTATCCGTAATTAATCAACTAGAATCTGATATATAGACCCATAAGAGTTGAAAAACAGATCAATTATGATAAAGTAAAATGTGGTAGTCAAACTCAGATACAATACGTGAAAACAGTAAAACAATTTTATATATATCAGACTAAATACTCTTATCAGACATCATTTTTCCATTCAAATCACACCCAAAATGTTCTTACACAATGAAAACTTTCTATATTTAAATCTAAAAGGAAGGTCAAAGAATTAGACGTTACCAACTGATTGACTTTGATGCTCCTTAGCATCCTCCATTGTCAATAAAATCTCTAAAATGGACTTTTTTTTAGAGACCCAATTGAAAGATAATTTCAGCGATAAACCTGTTATGTCAATTTCGGTTCAAAATTCAAAAGAAAAATGTTAAATCGTTACCTGAAAAAGTGAAAAATCTTAAAGAAAAAGTCTTGAATTCAGCTAAATTTGCACTTCTTAGAAAACGAAAAGCGCAGTGAAAGGAAAGCTAAGCCGTAAAAAAAAAGAAAAAAAAAGAAGGAAACTTTCTTCATCTGTTTTTGGTTTTCTTCTCTTTTCCAGTAAATTTTCTGAGAGATCAAACAGAAAATAGCCAAAGGAGGAGTTTTTCAGAGCGAGCTTACGTTGGATTAAGGTGCGATTCAAGGGAATCCGAGAAATGGGTTGTCGAGGAACGGGGCCAAACACCGGACAGGGTTTGAAGTTTCAGTGATCGAAAAAGATTCCAGAGAGAGAGTAATTAAGAAGAAAATAAAGGTTTTTTTTAATTAATTTCAATTTATTTTAAGCAATTGAGTTTTTTTTTAATTCATTGAAAAAAAAAAAAGGGAGAGAAAGAAATAGGATTTTGAAGTTGGGAGGAAAAAAACAGGAAAAGGAAAAGGAAAAAAAAAAAAAAAAAACTCTAGACTGCAGGCATAAAGTTGAAGCAAAAAACAAAAGGAAAAAAAATTACAACTAGATGTTTTTGGTGCCGACCTTTTTAACTTTTTTTTTTAAACAAACTGTTCATCTAATAATTTATTAGACATGATTAATAGCGTGGAAAATAATGAGACAATAAATATTTTAAATTTATAGGGTTAAAATACACGTATTTATATAAAAAAAATGAAAAAAAGACCCTTCAGGAAAAAAAAAAAAAAAAAAAGATTGTGTTTTATACTTGTCGTTCCCTTATTAAAAACGATATGTCGTTTCATGATAAAAGGACGTGCAAGTGGTCACGAGTAACGACGCATTGTTTGACATCAAGAAAAGACATCCTTTTTTGAGAATTATGTCGTTTCCAATTAGACGAAGTTGAAAACTTAAGGGGTGTTTGGCAGTGGTAGGAACCACTCAGTTTCCACTACAATATCAGTTATGAACAGTGTAAAGCTCTCACATGCTATAGTAACAATAAAAAATATGCTACAGCATAAAACTCTCATATGTTACAGTAAAAGTAGTTCCCACCATTAGTTCCCACCACCCTTCCGAACACCCTATTAAAACCCTCGATTCATATCCACGAACGACGTGTGGTCTATATTTTAAGGGACAGAAAGCGACTGGTTGATTGCTAGTTACCGCTTTCTCTAAAATGTATGAACAACGAGACATGGTGAGTCGTTTCTTCAAAAACGACATATTATTCCACGCTTCGACCTCACAAAAAAACTGTTTTGCTAATGAGTGAGATAAATACCGCTTTCTATATGAAAAATAAAGTGTCGTTTTTAAAAGGGCATGAAAAACGATCCAGCGATTTCTCTAGGCAAGAAAAAATGAATAGTCTAGATCAAATGCCGTTTCCCAAATTCAAAAACAATGTTGCGTTTCCAGTAGGCATGGAAAGTAACAAATTCACTGCTCTTGAAAGAAAAGTTGAATGTTGATTTTCTTTCTATGATGAGATGTCTTCTTATAATTTGATGTCGTTCTAGTGTTGGGATAAATACGACTTGTCGTTGCACCCATAAATCAAACCCCTTGTCAATATGTCGTGTGAATATAACATGCCATTTTATTAATTGCAAGTGTAAACTAGAATGTTTGAGAAATGTAGTTAGAATTATAATTATAGTTCAAAATATTATAGTATGTGAGAGCTTTACACTGCAACTATTTTTTGGAATGAGATGTCTTTTTATAATTTGATGTCCTTCTAACGTTGGGATAAATACGACTTGTCGTTTCACCAAGAAATCAAACCCTTGTCAATATGTCGTGTGAATATAACATGCCATTTTATTAATTGCAAGGGTAAACTAGAGTGTTTGGGAAGTGTAGTTAGAATCATGATTGCAGTTCAAAACACTGTAACATGTGGAAGCTTATACTGCAATAATTTTTTGCTTTTAACTATAGCATATTAAAGTTTTATACTATTTAGTAACTATAACTATAGTTTTAATCATAATTGCCTAACATTCTAATGTTGTTTGGGATCACAAAAGACGACGTTTTTTCTGGATCTAGAATGAGTAATGAATGCTCTTGCCAAGCGAGTTGGAAGCACGGAGCTGGCCACTTTAACTTAGGGTTTTTATATTACTAATATGTTTAACACATCAATTTAAACTAAAGTTTATACTATCTATAATATAAAATTCTCGACAACTATAATATAAAATAAAAAACATTTATGTTATAAAGATTTGTTAAAGTATTTGAACTTATATTTTCGGTTAAAATCGTTTTCCCGGATACCGTGCATAAAATTGGTGCAAGATTCGATATGACGTGCCTAATGATGTTTTCCTTGTTATGTCCGGCTCAAGCATGATGATGGCGATTATTTTATATAATATATATTAGCATAAGGTTTCTATGTTATCTTTTGTCGTTTCTCGAGAATATAACTCAAGTTGTTTCAAATTTCTTTTCCATTGATAATAGTAATAATAATAAAAAAAAACTTAGATTCCAGCCTCATAACTTTTTAGGCAGATGGGCACTAAGCAATTGTTGGTTTTATAAATCCTTGTTAACAAGGTGTTTAGGAAAGTGGATAAAATCAATGGAATGGTTTAAAACGTTATAGTTATTGAGAAATTTATATTATAATTACTTTTTGTTTTATATTGTAACCGTTGAGAACCTTACACTATGAATGGTTCAAATCGACTGGTCTTAACCGATACGGCAAACAGGGCTAAGTTAGGAAAGTTTTACTTAATGGAACAAGAATTAAAGAATTGGAAAGAAAAACAAGCCCTAAACATTCTACAATCCAAACTGATCTTGTATAAATTATTTCCAATTTCGGTAAGGAAATAATACAACTCATTGTTTGGTTTCTTATGCTTTAATATAGACAAATTTATTTGGTTGAAGGAACCTCCTTCGCCTATAGAAACTGTTATTGTATTTGATGCTTCAAATTAATAACAATTTCTGATTCTAAAAAAAAGGGTTCATATATATTGCATGAATGAAGCGAAAGTAGCATTAAATCATCTGATATTGTTCCTCTCGCGCTCATATGTTCTCTAATATGCTTAATTCCTGATATTCCTTGAAGGCATTATTCCCATAGCAGAAATATTTCCCACACCAAACTTCATCACACAAAAAACAACATTCACCCTCCTTATGTGTCTTGAACATTAAAGAAAAAGCATACATAGCACTTGCCAGCCTAGCCAATTTATTAAGAGTGGTGAGGATCATAAGATGGCACAGGAGGTGAGTATCCAATCTTGGGGTGTCAAAATATTTGTGGTGGATCACAGAGGAAGGAAAGGAGGGTGGTGAGGAGGGATCTTTGGTAATGGAGGGAGGTCCCTGAAGAAAGGGTGTTTGTAGAAAGGCGGAGCAGGTTTCTTATAAACAGGAGCTGGCGGCGGGAGATCAGGCTTTTCCTTCTTGGGAGGGCGTGGCTCCTTCTTTGGAACTGGTGGGGGAAGAGGCTTCGGCTTCGGCTTTTCTTCCTTCTTTGGTTCGGGGGCTTTTGGTGGGTCATGGAAGAATGGGTGCTTGTGGAAGTGGTGCCAGCAGAATTCAGAAGCACATGTGATTGGTGTCAGAGAGACCAAATTCGTTGGTTTTGGATTGAAACACTATCTTGGAGGACTCTATGCCATCATGGGAAGGGCATGGAGTAGAGGATGGGCTGTGGAGTTGCGCATAGCAGTCCTCTTTTAGCTTTCCTTCACTTTTAAGAATGTCTTTTGGGAGGGGCACTTTGAATTTCCCTTCTTCGTTGAGCTTGCCGGTTCCTCTGGTTTTCAAGGGCCCATCTGCTGCCTTGCAGTCCATGGTCACATGAAGGCCTGCAGTTCAAAAAAAAAAAAAAAAAAGGAATTACACTCTTTAAGTGCCATCCTCAGCCAAAAAAATTGAACTATATAAACGAGACCTCAAACAATTTGAGATCACTACGATGTCCAAAATCAAAGGGCTAAGCAGAACGTAAGAAAACAAAAAAATACTGTCATTTCAAGTCATGCAAGCATATATTTTGTCTCATTTTCTATGCAGACAGAGAGTGAGGCTTCCTATTTGAACCAGCAAAATAAACACACACACAAATAGAACATGAAGTTACTTTACCTGAAAAGGCTTGTTTTATATCAAAGTTATTCTGAGTGCAATCTGCACATTCTCCGATCCCGACAACCTCGACCGTCTCGTCATTAGCATAGGCTGCATAGCAGAAGCTCACTGCCAAAGCCAGAGACAACCAGAAGCACAGAAGTGCTCCTCTACATCAAGGAAGAATCCGCATTTGCAAATGCACCTAACAACTTGAGATAACAAGAAAGAATGAAAGAGAGAATAGAAGAGGGACTCCTTGCTGTGAGTTAACTTCTATTGCAAGGCACGAGTGTGGTGAGTCCTAGAAGCCTCATTATTTAATGATATCATGGACGGTTTTGATTTGATCTCACCGACACTGAATTAAGCGCCTCATATGAGGTTAGGGACCCCCTTTAGAGAGCAGAGATGACCTTGATCTTTGCGAGCATGGGCGAGCCACTCACGGACCAGAGTGGAGCGGTCGCCTCCTTTAAGCTTTTATTTTCTTTTAAATTTATAGATGCAATTTAATAAAACTAATATATCACCCCTTTTAAAATTGTATTTAGTCCTTTAAAATTTTTTTCTGTCCCCTTAAAATTCTCTATCTTTTTTTTTATTTACCACATCTCTGTTCCTCTTAACTAATTTTTCTGGCTCCACCCGTGTTTGAGAGAGAACATGACAGCAACGTGTTCTATGGCTTTCATTCACCATGACATTATCTTTCGTTCAATGAGCTCCTAACTACACAGCTAAATACTTTTGGGATCTCTCTTTATCTGTCTAAACCTACTTACCAGCAACCATTAATATACCATGGTTTATTGAAAATAAAGGGAAAAAAATAAAAATCAAGATTTAATTGCTGAGGTTTTTCATGCTTTTTGCAAAACTGGCAACTGGGTATATGCTTAATTGCTTTACAACTTTTTGATGTCAGACAACTTTTTTTTTTTCATGGCTGGGTTAGAATTCCTGCACAGTTGGGAAGTCCACAAGGAGTAAGTTTGAACCAAAAAATATATATATATATACATTTTGAATATCAAATTCACGTGAATCAACTGTATTTCGACCAAATTCTTATGTGTTGCTTGTGTTCTAAATTTGCAAACTCATAAGCACATTTTAGAAAATAACTCAACCAGAAATCCTTCTATGTTTTCCCTTTCAGTGGATCCTGGTATATTATACATTGGTACAAAGTTTTATAGTAGGAAATTATATTTTGTTTTCTCCTATGTTTACTTTTACAGCATCAAAGTCATCATCTTTTGAGATGGCCTCAATGAAATATATTATATACATATAATATAATATATATGAGCAGGACGTTTCCATTTTTGGAGAACACATCTCAAGTTGTTTATTATATTATAAATTGGTAGAAAATTTAATCATAGAAAATTTTATTTCATTTTATCTTATTATAAATTTTTACAACAATGCAGTCCACATCTGTTGAGATGGCCGAGTTGGCCTAAGGCGCCGGATTAAGGTTGGCAAAAATTTTAAAGAAATTTTTAGCATAATTTCTTAAAAATTTTTATAATTTTTTTAAAAAATATTTTCACCTATAAAAACAATACCAAACGACCTATTTATTTTTCATGTTTCCATAAAAAAAATAAATTAAAAATAATAAAAAAAATTTAAAATTTTTATTTTCCATGTTTCCATAACAAAAGTCTTGTTATTTCAATTAAATTTTTTAGGATTTGCCAACTGTCATTCTCTCCCAAAACTTAGACAAATTGTTCCTCAGCTTGACATGGCTAAAAAATAAAAATAAATTAAAAATAAAAAAAAAAAGTGACACGGCTAATTTTCCTAGCAACACTCCTATGTTTTCTCCTCAAACAATGCAATCAATGGCAGCCACTAACTCAGTCTCTGGACAAACCAAAGGTGAAGAAAAATTGGTCTCATGAAAAAAAGAGAAGAAGAAGAAGAAAAAACAAAGAAAAACAAGAGGAAGAAAGAAGAAAAACTTGACATGATCAAGACATATTATTATCTTTGAAGAAAGTCATGAATGTGTAATAAAACAAAAAAAAAAAAAAAAGAAGAAGAAGAAACGACAATGGCCAGTGGTAACGTGAGCGTAAATGATATTGGAAATTTGTCGTTTGAAGATAGCCAATGTAGAGGAAGATTGACTGAGCTCTTCACAAAAGTGGCCATCAATCTTGCTGGTTTCTTCTTAATAGCCGGTTTATGCAATGTTCTCCACTATGCGTTAAGGCCTTTTTCACAACCTCGTATCACCTCTGATATCTTTGTATGTCATCTCTCACTACTCCTATAGAAAAAAGGGCTTGGTCAAAAAAAAAAAAAAAGTATGAAAAGATATATGTTTGGGCAGATCCTACGTGAATAGATAGTGTCTGACATCATGACTCACATATGGTGGAAGATTTCTATGAGTCCGATGTTGTACGTGAGTCGTGATGTGGGGTACGATTAGTGTCTTATAGCATTTATCTTTCTTTTTGGGATTTGTATCTCTTTTTTTTTTCTTTCCTCAAAGGTTAAGAATAAAAAGGAAAAATGTGAAAAAATGTTTGAAGTTATGATTTGGTGGTGATTAGGTTAAAGAATAAAACTGGCTATACTTCTTTATGACAATTTGAGTGTTCATCAGAAAAGGAGTTTGGATTAGCATACAAAATTATACATTAAAGAATATTTCTCTAGGCAGACAAGACATAGGATTTGAATACCTTCTACTGCTATCCAAACAGAAAAATATCATGAAGCTAGTTTTGAATTTTGAATATAGATAAAATTAGAACATAATTTTTCTAGCATTAAATAAGTGGAATGATATTGATACTAATCATTTTCAATAAGAACTTAATTTGCCACCAAAGTGTGAAAAAGAAAAGGAACAAAGAAATTTCTACTTACTTTTTTTGGTGGTTAATTTGCCAACCTAGAACAATAGCATGATTTGAATTTTTGAATATAAATTAAATTTGGACTAAATATTTCTAGCATTAAACAAGTGCAATATCTATTAGTCATTCTCAATAAGAACATTGCCACCAAAATTGTAAGAAAAAAAGAAATTTCTATTAACTTTTTTTTTTTTTTTGGTGGTGTGGTTATTTTGATGGTGTGTAGGTGGGATTGGTTATTGGAAACTTGGGGTTCGTACGCAGAGCAGTGTACAAGTCAAGTGCTAAGACCTTGAGATTCATAGTGGATTTTGGAATGATTTGCTACATGTTTGTGTTGGGCATAGAAATGGAACCATATAAAATCTTTAAAGCCCCAACTAAGGATTCTAAAGTTGCCTATGCTGGAATGGTTTCCACATTCCTCCTAGCATGTGCCATAACCCCATTCCTGCATTTCACTGACCAATTTGGTATGGACTTCACCCTCTCCCTCTCCATCATGATCTCTAGCACCGCCTCCCCGGTTCTCACCCGCCTCATAACCAGCCTCAAGATAGGCAAGTCTGACATAGGCCGCCTTGTCATTGCCGCAGGAATGCACTCCGATTTCGTTTCAACGCTCATCATCTCCCTCGGCTACATCATCTACCCGGCTGCAAGTAAGGATGAGGTGGACAAGCAAGTTTCCCATGATGCCTTCTCCCGAATCCGCACCACTATTCTAATGGGGTGTGCCTTGCTATTCCAGGGGTTGGTTGCAGCCACTTTGTCACCCATTTTCATGAATTGGGTCAACAATGAGAACCCAGAAGGGAAACCGATGAAAGGATCCCACCTAGTACTCTCTGGCGCTTTTATGATCTTGATATGTTGTTGCTCTCCAGTGTATGGATATAGCCCCATTCTAAGTGCTTTCATGGCAGGGATTTTCTTGCCTAGAGAAGGGAGAGTGTCAAGATGGGCAGTTAGCAAGATTAACTATTTGTTGAGTACTATTTTCAACCCAATATTCTTCTTTTGGATGGGGTATGAGGCTAATTTGGGGGAGTTTGAGCCAGGAAGTGTTATGACATGGGCAAGGCTGTTTGTGCTGTTTGGTATAACAACCATTGGGAAAGTCTCAGGGACAGTCCTCTCTGGGGCAATGTTGGGATTCAACTGGCCTGAGTCTGTTGCTCTTGGCTTGCTTCTCACCGCCAAAGGCCACTTTCACATTTACTTGGCTATTGCTGCACACACAGTTAGTGTCTTAAACCATATTTTTGTTTTGTTTTTTTTTTTTTTTTTGTTTATGAATTTGATGGTGGGTGTTTCGACTTCTGCATCTTATGATGGAGTCAAGAGTGGTTTTACCGCTAAACTATCTAAGAAGAGAGAAAATAGTATATAAGAAGATATGGAGAGAATTAGAGAGAGAAATTTTTAGTGACATGTTTAATCATTAATTAAAGTTTACTAAGGCCTAATTAATAAAATTCTTAAGATGTGATTATTCATCCTAATCCATCATTTTCTTTGAAAGGTTTTCATCAGATTCTGTATTTTTTTTTCAGTCAATAAAGTTGATGGCTCTGACTTATGAGGTCGGATTTAGTCCAAAAACCAAAAAGACAGGCAATCCTAATTTAACTAAGAAACTAAAAGAATTCCAAATTCAGATTAAAAAAAAAAGAATTCTAGTTCAGTAAAACATCCTAGTTACAAACATAGTTTTAAATTCTAAAAGTGGTGAGTGCTATAATTTTTCTTGACAAAAATGCAGGTTGGAGAAACAACTAGTTCAACCAGCACAGTGATAATAATAGTGATATTTTTCACCGTGGTGCACGCGCCGTATGTGGTGGCACAAATCATCAAGCGGGCGAGGAAGAGGGTGCCTACTCACCGGATGGCGCTTCAATTGCTCGACCCATCCAGCGAGCTCCGCATACTGCTATGCCTTCACGGGCCTCAAAATGTGTCTAGCACCATAAACTTCATGGAGATATCTAGAGGGACAGCTGATCCTGGGATAGTGGTGTATGTCACGGACATGATTGAGCTCAACAACGAAATAGCCGCCACGTTAGTGAAAGGCGATGGACCGGACACGGTGACTGTGACAGACAAGGCAGTGGTGGAGATGAGAAATCGAGTCACCCAGGCGGTTGAAGCCTACATGGACGAGGACGGCGATGGCATCACACTTAAGCGAATGCTCGCGCTCTCTACGTTTAGTGGATTGCCCCAAGACGTGTGCATTTTGGCTGAGGACTTGATGGTGGCCCTCATCATATTGCCATTCCACAAGAGCCTGCGTAAAGACGGGACGTTGGATGGAGGCAATTCGGGTTTTCGGTATGTCAACCGTAAGGTAATGTCAGTAAAACTCGAAACATGTTCATGAAATTTCCTTAAATTGGCCAATGTCTCATTAAAAAAATGACCAAGATTGCCATCAACAAGCACGAAGATAGAGTGTTTTGAACGACTATTATAAAAAACAAAAATAAAAAAGTCGCAAACTATTTAGTTAAGGGTCTGTAAATGAAACTGTATGAGTATCTGAAGGTAAAATTCCAAATCAGTCAAACAATTATCCAACGATACACATGAGCTTTACATCTATATATCCAAACGTCTATATCTGATTAATTTCCTTACTTACTCATATAAGCTTTTTATTGTACTGGTTTAATACATGATTAGCTAGTCCATAAGATAATTGGTAGTCATAACAATGGAGCAAGGATCTGTAAATGGAGATTAAAAAAGGGTCTCTAAATGAACTAATTTGCAATCCAATATAAAAAAGGAAAAGTTAAGCTTTTACCATTGGCCGTATGAGCTTTAAATTTATATATTGATTCACAACCTACAATTCCATTTTTGTATTGTTTTTTTCAATTTGATGAGTTGATTATGGCTATATCTTAAATAGATTCTAAGGAATGCCCCTTGCTCGGTAGGAATCCTCGTCGACCGGGGTTTCAGGTTGGCCGGAAAAACATCATCATCCTATGCATCTCTCAATGTGGCAGTCATCTTCATTGGTGGCAAGGATGACAGGGAGGCCCTAGCCTACGCGGGACGCGTTGCACGACACCCCGGAGTAAAGCTCACGGTGATAAGGTTCTTGGTGGACGCAAACTCGGACAATGCCATAAGAAGGGCTGCAGGCAATTACAGGATCAACATCTCTGAGCAGGAAGAGGAGACCAACCTTGATGATGAATGCTTCGCCGATTTCTATGAAAAACACGTTGGAGGCGGCCACGTCGCCTATTTGGAGAAGCATCTGGCAAATTCAGCTGAGACGTACTCAACTTTGAGGTCATTTGAAGGGCAGTACTCACTAGTTATAGTGGGAAGAGGGGGGAGAGTCAACTCTGTATTGACTTTTGGCATGAATGATTGGCAGCAGTGCCCCGAGTTGGGCCCCATCGGCGACGTTCTTTCGGGGTCGGAGTTCTCTGCCACGATATCGGTTCTGATCATCCAACAACATAATCTAAGAGGAGAACTTGATGGTCTTGATGATGATTTCTCTATCATGTGAAGGTTGTTTTTCTTTGAAACTAGACCATGTAGTTTTAGAAGAGCTATAGGCACACTAGTTGTAACAAAGAAATGGATGATTTTTGTACAATCATATGGTTTTGTAGAATTGATAGAAATTGTGAAATTATCATATAAACATCGTTAAGACAACTTAATTTAGTGAAGAAACTAGTCTAGAAGATTATAAGAGATAAAATAGTGGAAAGTCAACAATAAGTGATAAACTGTCGAAGTTAGACTAGTTTTTTTTTATCTCCCAAGTTTATTTTTCTTTCTAAGGATAAATTTCGAGTAATGAAAGAGGAGAAACTAATTTTAAATAAGGTGTGGTTTGCTGACTGTTGAGGAAAGATACAAGGGAAGAAATAGAGAGCTTGATGATCAACTAAAAAAGTGCATGGAGTGTCGTTTGGTACTATGTGAAAAAACGACGTCAACAGTATAAGACAAAATGGAAAAACGACATAAACAGCGTAAACAAATAAGGTTTTCAGAATGTTGACGTTTGACGAAGATATGTGAGAAGAAGAAACAAGGCATTTTGATATACTAACAATGCGCCCGGAATGTCGTTTGGTATTGCGTGGAAAAGACGACATCAAACAAAAACGACACATATTTTTTTAACCAAAAGTAACGACATGTCGTTTGAGGACCATGAAATGCTATTATTTTACGGTAAATGAAGAGCACGGCAAGCCAGGCATCTAAATGGTATTTTTTGGGTTAAAGAAGCAGAAGCAAAAGGTCTTAAGCTGGGCTTATCATAGGCCTAGTAAGTGGGACTGGAAATGCACAACGTGGGGTCAGATGCATTAGTAGTTGTTCAAACTGTGAAGCAAGTTAATTTGTTTTCTTTGTTCAAATGTATTTAGTTTGTCATTTTTTATTTTATTTTATTTTATTTTATTTTCCAGGAGTTAAGTTGATTCATATCTATAGAAAAAAGCTAACAAAAGTGCTCATGGTTTGGCCTCTTATGCTCTTTTTAAAGACAACAAACTCAACAAACTCATTTAGTTGGAGGAATTTCCCCACCTATTGAGTCTTTTAGTACATAAGATGCCAGAAATTATAAATAACAATTTTCTTTTTTTTTTTTAAAGCACGACAAGCAAATAATTACTACGACGTTCAAGAGTATAATTAGAACCACAAATTAAATCTAAAATATTGTAACATTAAAAAAAATGCTGCAAAAAATTGGTTGGAATTCCAAACACCCCAAACGTTAATAGAGTCGAAGGGTGACAAATTTTTAGTCCAAACAACATGTCGTAAGCAACATATAACAAAACAACATGTCGTGTAATTGCATGTGAAGAAAATGACATATAACAAAACGCCACCGTTTCCGGTAATAAAACTTGTGAAGAAGGCGGACAAGCAAACAGAAACACATGGCGTCTGGCTGGTAAAGGTCAGATGTGAAATAAATTATTTTCAGATCGAGCACCCCCGCATAACCTCAAAATTAAAAACAAGCCCCAAAAACTCTCATTCTCCTCTCCCCCTCTCTCTCTCTAAACAGCAAAAGGCTCCTCTCTCTCTCTCCTCACCTCATTGTATGTCTACGCATGCAACTACTTTTTTTTAAAAAAAATTTCTTTTAAATTTCTTTCTTTCATATAATTATAATTAAAAATAATAGTAATTTTTTTTTGGCCAAGTGATTTTTTTTTTTTTTTTTTTTTTGGCGAACGATCTCCTAAAACAACACACGGGGAAAAAATTCAAATCAAAATCTTCTCCCTCAATATGGCATTTCACGTAGCTTGCTCAATTACATGGTACTACTTCTCTTTCTCTCTCTAAAACTCCTCTCTCTTTCTCTCTCTTCTCGCTTTCTTTCTTGCTCGAACGAAGCTCGGAACTTCATCCATGGCTTTTCTTTTGTGGCTTTTGTTTTTTGTTTTTGTTTTTGCAGCCGCCGAATCTGCTTCTGTTCGCTAGGGTTTCCGCGGAGCGACGGGAATAATGGCGGCTTCCTTGAGGAGGTGCGGAAGGTGGAGGAGTTTCTCAAGGATCCATGGGGAATTAGGGTTAGGGACGGCGAGAAAGGGACCGTCGCCACGGTCCAGGTCGCCGTTCCACGGATTGTTCCGCCTCCGCCGCCGCCTCCAACTCTGCCGGACGTGCCTCCGGCGGGAGATGCTGTCGACGAGGAGGCTGCAGCCGCCGCCGCTGCGGCGTCGGCTCAGGCCAAGCGCGCCGCACTCCAGCGTAAAGCAGCCGCCGCCATGGTCGCTGCGGAGGACTACGCTCGCCGCTTTGAGTCTGGTGATTTGATGGTGAGGTTCTTTCAATTGCTTCTTGATTTGGAATATTTGCATATTTTCCTTTTTTTGGTGGCTGTGCGATTTTTAATTTTTGTTTAATTTTAATTAAAAAATTTGAGCTTGTGAGGAGAAATGAGCTAGTGAGGAGTGTTCTGTTGACAAAGCTCTAAAATTTAGGTACTTTCTAGATATTTTGATTCATAATTCTTAGTGTTTGTTAGCTATGTAATGGAATTCTGAGAATGTAGGACATTTAATAACTTATATATTGTTGTTTATTGAAGTTTTATAAGTATTGCTGGGATTTTGGCATTTGCTGATTCTTGCATTCTTTTTTACTTTTTTTTTTGGTTTGAAAAAAAGGGGACTTTCTTTTAGTAATTTAGGTCTTCATCAAGGTCTTTTGTGAGATACATATATCTCCAATTATTGTTTTTATGATCTCACGTCAGTGTTATAGGTGAATTCAGTTGAAACTCGCCTTTTCATGTTCCTGAAAGAAGATTGATGAGAACCTTAGAAAATAAAATAAATTTCATGGTGTTAAATTTAGATCCACTGGGCTGCACATTCCTTGATTCTTGTCAAGTTTGATTTCCCTTAAATGTCCACGTTTCCCTTTCATCAATATACTTTTTTCTTCTCTTCAACAGGAGGCCGCAAGAGGTCCTGTGGGAGAAGAACAAGGCCAGTCCAATGTTAATGTGATGTGCCGGATATGCTTTTTTGGTGAGAATGAAGGAAGTGAGAGAGCAAGAAAGATGCTTTCTTGCAAAAGCTGTGGCAAAAAGTACCACAGGAACTGCTTGAAAACATGGGCTCAACATAGGGGTAAAGATTATTGGTCCCCATTCATACTTCCGAATACAGATTTTGACTTATTCTAATTGGTGGGGCATTTTTTTTCTTTTGTGTTTTTGTTTTTGTCTTTTTTTTTTCGCAGATCTTTTTCATTGGAGTTCTTGGACATGTCCCTCTTGCCGAATTTGTGAAGTAAGGATGGTGTTCAATTTTGTTACCACTTCTTTTACTTTATATGTTTCCTTTTTGTAAACTCCCTAGATTTTCTTTTTCCCCTGTGAATTCTCAAGAATGTTTTCTAGTTTCATTTCCTGTGTCTTGATGCATGCTTTTTCAAATTTGTAGTTTGGTAAACATTAATTGCCTAAGGGACATTATGTGTTTCACAACCTTGATACCAAACATTTCCGTTTAATAGAGGTGAAATTCCGCAAATTTTACTAGCATTTATTGCTCTAATCTTGGCACCTCTTACTGTCAGGTATGCCGAAGAACGGGAGATCCTAACAAGTTTATGTTCTGTAAAAGGTGTGATGGTGCTTATCATTGTTACTGCCAACATCCTTCGCACAAGGTGGCTATGCATGTGTTCTGCTTAGTCTGTTTTCTATGTTTATGTTTCTAATTTTTATCTTATCTAGAACTTTATACTTATGTGTTGTTGGATGATGCAGAATGTTTCTTCCGGACCTTATTTGTGCCCAAAACATACCAGATGTCACAGCTGTGGCTCTACCGTTCCAGGAAATGGCTTGAGTGTGAGGTATTAATTACAAACTTACTATGAATGGTTGCGCCAAAAATGTCTTTGCTGTATGTTTTGATGTTATGTCTAAAGTCCCTTGGTATGGTTTCAATACTTGCTGGAAACCAGACTAATCACATTATGATTGTCTAAGGAAATATCAGTTATGGCCTATGGGTATTTGAATTTGAAGGAAAGACATAGCATACTCATTAAAGCTGAATGGCTTAATGCTATTTAACTGTTTCTTTTTCTCAAATTTTAATCTGTTGATCTAGACAGATGTCACAGATGTTCACATTCGTAAGCTAACCAATAGCTAGATGTTTTCTAAATTAGTTGGCATCTAGTTTGATACCAGTATCACCATTTTTTCCCCAAATACAGATGGTTTCTGGGATACACTTGCTGCGATGCTTGTGGAAGATTGTTTGTGAAGGGAAATTATTGTCCTGTTTGTTTGAAGGTGATCCATTTTTTTTCCCAGTCCTATCTCATTTCTGCAATTATTTCATAAGATTGGCGTGCATAAGGTTGCATGTCTTGTCAACTTTTGTTGACAACAGTTCTTGATCCTATTTGTTTGTTGTCAATTTTGTAGGTTTATAGAGATTCAGAATCGACACCAATGGTTTGCTGTGATATTTGCCAACGATGGGTTCATTGCCAATGTGATGGAATAAGGTGAATTTGTAACTATTGTTCTTTGCTGCATTATCATGTTTCAGTATGAATTTTTACCGTTTATTGTAGTTTGGATCGGCAACATGTGTTTATGATCATAAAACATGGCCTTAGTAATGCGTACAATTTGCTATAGTGAAAAGAAATGGAGCAGTAGAGGTTAACAGTTACAGACACGTTATACACCCTAAAGAATTAGGATCTTCCTTAGTGATAACTTCTTATCCTTCCTCCGTGACATCAGTTTAGTAACATATGCAATTTTCTATATTAAAAAGAAAAAAGGGAGGAAGAGGTTGTAGACACTTTATGCCTTAAAGAATCAGGATCGAACTCCTACCCCCTGAATAAATATTATTATCGAAATGCTGAGGAATAAAACTAATTCATAGGTCGCAAACTCTATTTTGATTGGTTGACCAAAAGAATGGCACCAGATTAAGTATGCTAACTTCTGAAATTATTGCTTTGCAGTGATGAAAAATATTTGCAGTTTCAAGTGGATAGAAATCTCCAGTACAAGTGTGCTACATGCCGTGGAGAGTGCTATCAGGTTTGCAAGAATTAGTTATTGATATTTTTTTAACTTTTTATTTTTCCGGTTTTTTTAGTTGTTTCAAACTTTCAATTGATTATTATACGGTTATTTTTCAATTTAAACTTATCATACTAGGTCAAAGATCTTGAGGATGCTGTGAAAGAGCTTTGGAGGAGAAAGGACAAAGCTGATCGGGATTTAATTGTACGCTTGAGGGCTGCCGCTGGGTTACCCACTCAAGAAGAAATATTTTCTATTTCACCATATTCTGACGATGAAGAAAATGGGCCTGTGATGATAAAGAGCGAGTACGGACGTTCCTTGAAATTATCTCTGAAAGGGTTAACTGATAAGTCACCGAAAAAGACGAAAGATTTTGGAAAGAAGTATTCTAGTAAAGGATCTGTGAAGAAAAAAGGATATCAGGCATCAGCGATCAATAAAAGAGAACCAGAGCTTGGTTTTGAAGGACATAATGCCCAATCTTTCGGATTCAACTTGGGTCATGACAAGAATGGTAGCCTGCTGTCGCAGAAAGATGAGGTACCAGACACATATTCTTCTCCTGTCGCAGGAAGTCATACAGAAGAGATTTGCTCTATCAATCAGCAAGGAGTTTTGAAGCACAAGTTTGTTGATGAGGTAATGGTGAGTGATGAAGATAGGACTTCAAGAGTTGTTCGAATCAAGAATAATAAATCTAATGATGTGGATAGTGAAGAGGATACCGGAAAGCATTCTGGCAAGTTGGTCAAAGGAAAGAAGTTGGTAATAAATTTAGGCGCGCGGAAAATAAATGTGACCAACTCTCCTAGGTCTGATGCTTCAACTGGCCAAAGAGAACAACAAGAATTTATGTCATCCAATGGTGAGTCTTTCTCTCTCTCTGATTCAAAAACACACACACACACACATGCACGCACGCACATGCACACACATGGTATCCATATTTAAATATGAATCTTGTATTCATGTTAATAATTGGCAGGCGGTGAAGACACAAGCTGGCGGAGGACAAATGACAAGAAATCTATATCAGACAGACACGATCCCCCTGCTAAATATAGTGATGGTATTTAAGCTACCTGTGGAACCTTTCTTTCTTTCTTTGTTGATAAACATTTTTTTATTGTTTTCCTGAAATTTAGTACTTTTCTGCAATTTGCAGAGAGAAATGATTTCTCTGGCCAATCAAGGGGATTGAAGGTTGGGAGTATCAAGTTGGGAAAAATTAGGACCGAGGTTTCTGATTATAATCCCAAATTTGGCCAAGGGAGTGCTGGAGCTGATAGATATGAAACTGCTACTCCAGCACAAACATATACTTCTTTGGAGAGGGGAGTTCTTACTTTAGGAGCCGAGAGGGTGTATTCGAGGAAGCATCCAGAAAGGCAGCCTGATACATACACTGAGAACACTGATGACTGTAGTCAAACATCCGTTTCACATTCTTTGCCTAAAGATCCAAAGCCTTTGCTGAAGTTCAAATTTAAGAAGCCTCCTAGCGAAAATCAGAACTCTGCTAATCAAGAGGAAGAAAAGAGTTCTATAAAGGGCCAGAGGTCAAAAAGAAAGCGTCCATCACCGTTTATAGAGAAATTGTCAATCAGTGGAGCTGATGCAACACAAGCTCACCAAGACAATTTGATGGACGAGATCCTGGATGCCAATTGGATACTAAAGAAGTTGGGTAAAGATGCAATAGGAAAGCGAGTTGAAGTTCATCAGCAATCTGACAATTCTTGGTAAGTGATTTTTTTATTGTTATTATATTCAGCCACTGCAAACCCCAGAAGGCCAAATTTAATTTACCTTTTGCAATTGTAAGTTTTGTGCAATCAAATTTCCTTTTGAAGCGAAAAGACAATGTGTGACCGGTATTATGTTCTTAAAGGTGCTTTTTTTTTCTTCTTATCTAGGCACAAGGGACTGGTTGCAGACGTAGTGGACGGCACATCAACACTATCAGTTGTTCTAGATGATGGTAGACAACAGTTTCTGGAACTTGGGAAACAAGGCATTCGATTTGTATCTCAAAAACAAAAGAGGTCAAAGACATGAATGGTAGACGAGTTGTTCATGGTGATTTGTAACTTCAGGGTACACTTTCTTTTGTTTAACAGGAACCATAGGAACCATCTATAGATTGTCAAAGGCCGTGAGAAATTCGAGTTTGCCCTTCTTGCAGCTAGGTTCTCAATTAAGAATTGTTTGTTGATGTTCAGTTTTCCCCTTCTGGGACTAATTCAGTCCCACTAAGATTGATTTCCATGCCATTTTATTTCTTCCCTTTTGTTTTTTTGGAAAAGGTTCGAACTAGATATTCAGGAATCAGCTGTAACAGGATATTGTTAGTGCGGCCTAAAAAAATTGGCTGATTTCGGACTCTGGGCTGTAAGTAGAATGGATTGCATATTACAGTAGATGAATTAGCATTTCTTAGAAATTAGAGGAATTAATTTTGTTCCAAAGCATCTGTACAATTTTTTACTTTTAAAGTATTCTTTTGGTCATTTTGTCTTAGATTTTGCTTAGAATCTGCCAATTTGTGTTGGAAAGTTTTTGTTTATAGATTGTCTTTTGCTTTTCCTCTGGTTTGTTGGAGGAAACTTTTACCTCAGTTTATAAAAGCTTTTTTGGAAATCTAGTTTGAACTAAAAAAGTTAGTTTGAACTAAAAAAAGCTAGTTTGAACTAGTTTTGCTACAGTATGTTAGGTTCCAACTATGTTCTCCACTGAGTGCCTCTTTTTATCCACAGTGCTTATGTTTGACTTTGACCAATGTCGGACAATTCAGTTCACAAAAGATAGTCATAAACTTGAATCCCCTTGAGCAACCAGGAGGCATGAGCAATATATAATTGAGAAAACAAATGTATTGGTGATAAAGCTTTCATTTCAAGTGCTTAATGAAGTTATACAGGTGGTGGAGGCAAGTCTAGTAAAAGCCAAAACCCAACAACATCATCTGAATCCAAGTGCTCTTGGATGGCAAGGAAATGTAAGCCTCTGCAAGCCTTCTTGGCTGCTTCCCACACTCCGGCTTCATTTGTGGTCACTGGAGTTTTCTTGTATGTAGCGTAAACATATCGAGACGAAATCCCAACTGAGAGTATCAAGCATGCCTGAGAAACGTCAGCTTCTATTGAGCATACCTCCAGGCCATTCATCCAAGCTGCATTGCCACATAGAGAGTGAGAGTTCAAAGAACTCCAAGATTAATTTCGTCCCTTTTGTTTATTATGTACTCGAATAAACATAACATGGGCAGGACAAGTTCATTTGACAATAGATGGGAGGTTCAATAGATTTTGAGTGGAAAAACTTCATGAGAAAGCGTGTATTTAAGACAAATTTTAGCCAAGATAACTCAAAGAACAGCAAGATATAAAGATAGTATCTTCCAGTCCGCTGGACCATGAGACAATTGCATAGACTTGAGAAAGTGGAAATAGTATCCCAGGCAAGAATCAAGTTTTGTAAGGCTGAATAACAAGAGTAGGTTGTAGAACAGTGCTATTATGTATTAGTAGTGTCCGACATCACAACTTGCTTGAGATGGGTCTAACATGCACATTCGACATACCTCATTGAGTTATGATTTGAACACCATTAAAGTCCTTTATCATTTTTCATTGGTTATAAGTAAGACAGTTATCATATTTTTAGCCACGAGTGGAAATTTTCAGATTTTACAGAAATGTGTAGTGGAACAAATAAATGAAAAGAGAAATAACATCAAGAAGCTGTAATGTAAAGGATGTTTGATGATGTTATGGAGATGGAACATGAACCTGCTAGTGGCTTAGCACGTGTAGAAGCAACAGCCAGTCCGGGGATCAATGTCCTGTCATCTATTTCAATCCCCAACAAATCCAAATCTAGACTTGCCCCAAATAGACGTCTTGTTTCCAAAGATGACATCTCCTCTCTAACAGCTGAAAAATAGAGGACTAAAATTAGTACAAACAATGTCCAAAGATCCTTGTTGTTTAACACAATGCAAAGACCTTTTTAGCACTTGTATACTTTTTGTGATTTGACACGTTCATCCCGGATCTTCTTTTTCTTGATAATCTAGTTCTTGAATTTATAAAATAGTAGCCATCAATACAACGTGTTAACTCTGTTAAATTTTAGACAAAATAATGATCATTTTAGCATTTGTGCACCTGAAGTTCTTATAATTTGGAATTTCTAGATCTGATTTTTTTTTTTGTGGCAATTTAATCCCAAGTTAACACAAACTTCCTTTAAATTTAGTTCCCTTAGATGATTACTGATTGTAGTAATGTATTCTCACCTGATAAAGGCAACTGAACAAAGGCCCATTTCTCTCCAAAAAGATTATCAGGAAGTTCCATTGGGAAAGGATTATCCAATGCAAGAAGTGGCTTTGCTCCTTTCTGGAAACCAGGATGACGCGTATACACCATCTCATATCGTTCATCCAACCACAAAAGCAGTGATAGACACTACAAAAGGAACAGCCACAAGAGGAAAATACAAGAAAAGATAGTATAAAGCTCTCAAGAAAAACTTTGTTGATATAATTAATTTTTCATTATTGAAAAAGGGTTTCAACATATTTTAGCATATGTAGCGAAGCAATATTCCGTGTACTTTACTATCATTGTTTCTTGTCTCATTTTGATAGCTCTTACAGCTAATCTATTTCAGACCACAATTGTTTACTCTCAATTTTTTCATGCCACAGTTGTCCACACATGTGTGTGTGTGTTTTTCCTTGAGAAATAGTTGTCCACATATTTGAACATCGACAATACAAGAAAATAACGCCAAAACAAATGGATAAATAAATAAAACATATGTACCCTTTTACTAGGAATAGGTTTTATACCAAGCTCGTTACAGGCTTTTGTTATAATTGTCTGCATCTGTAACCTGTACAATTAAAAAAAAAAAAAAAATACACATGCTTCTTTAGTCCCCAATAAATTTCAAGAGAACTATAAAAAAGTACGCATATTTAACACAAACACATAAAAATGAGAGTCCAAAACATATACACATATCTATATATACACCAAAGAACTTCATTTCTAATGATAAATCAAAATACATGTATGTCACAATAAAAGAACTATCAAAAAATAATATTTTTTTTGACTGCCCAAACCAAAGAATTCTCTAAATTTCATACCTTTAAAATGATACATCAAAGACCCATCTATATCACTAAAAAAAAAAGAAGTACTAAAATAGTAAAATTTGACCTGAAGAATCGAATCTTTTCGGGCAAAGGAATGCCCAAGTCCTCACTAATCCCAAGAATAGCATCCTTCAAAGTGACACTATTGATGACATTGTTCGGAAAGTACTTTGTGTACTGCAGAGACAAAGAGTCATCGCAAACCACCAGCTCCCAAACCTTCTTCCCTCTTATATCGATTATGGGTCTCGAACAGAAATCCAATTCCCACTCCGTAACCCCATTTGGGCCAGTCTCTGGATCCAAATAACACAATTCCACTGTTGGGTATCTTCATCTTCATAATCTTCTTCATCGTTTTCCAGTTCTTGTTCCTGGGCTGTGGGAACAGAGCTTTCTGAGACGGAATTGGACTTGAAATGGTGAAGGTTTGGCCAGATTTTGGGGGAGAAAAGAGATGATATTTTGAAGTTGGAGATGGGTTTTTTGTTGTTTTGGGGTTGAATGGTTCTGAGTCTCAGTCTGGAAGTTGTGTTGAAGCTTAAGCTCGCCTTGGAAATTTGCTCAACGGTGTTGAAGCTGTTATCAGCGGTGGTAGTTATTTTATCCGTCTCTGTAATGGGCCTTGAAATTATTGGGCCTAAAACTGGCCCTTATCAATAAGGGCCAATGTCATGGTTTCAATGAGCCCGGCCCAGAATCTCCTGGCTACCACTTCTTCTTCTGTCTCTGCATTTTTGCGGCTGAAAAAGCTTGTCTATAAAATCCACGCCAGCCTGAAAACTCTGTTCCATTCTTCTCTGCAACTTTCTCCTGATAAAGGTCGCGTTTTTTTCTTCTCACAAGCTTGCTTCCACCATTGATATAAAACCTCACTTTATATCGCCATGTGTATGTATATATTCTTGAGTTTGAATTTCTTTTTCATGCGAGAATAAAGTGCTCGCCAGCTGTTTGATAAAATGCCCCGCCGATTTTTTTTTTTTAAGCAATTTAGTCCCTTTTCGACCTCAGGAAGGTCCCTTTGGTTTCTTATGTTGTGGGCTTGATCTTTTTTTTTTTTTTTTTTTAATGAATAGGTGTCTCAAGGAGTAAGCTGAGATTTGAATGGAAGGAAGATGAAGTTGAGATATTCTTCGGTCGTTACGGTTCTTCCCGCTCATGATATCTTTTCAAAAGACCCTTTTAGATTTTCCTTCAACTTGTTTTGTCGTAATTTGATTGGAAGGAAGAGCAGGAGGAGGAGGATATCATCATCCATTGTTAGTCAAAAGCGTCAAGTGAGTGTGAGTGCAAAAGTTGGGATGGGTGCTGACCAGTATCTTCCTCCTTGGTTTAGGTGGGCATTGATATATATATATATATATGTTTTTACTCTTGGCAATGAGTTTGTTGATTTTATGGACATTTGGGGTTTGATTTTTTGGTGGTGTTTTTGTAGTGTTGCTCCTATGATGGACTGGACCGATCATCACTATAGAACTCTTGCCCGGCTCATATCGAAACACGCGTGGCTCTACACGGAGATGCTTGCAGCAGAAACCATTGTCTATCAGGCGCACAATCTGGTAAAGTAGCTGAATTATGATCATGTATAGATGTTCTAAGAAGAAGCATTAGTTATTGTGAGAAGTTTGCCAGACGAAACTTGAGTCATTCGATTGTTTTTTTTTTATTCCCCCTAGTATCCTAGGGTGTCTTGCTATGTAACACGTTTTGGAAAGCCACTCATTGTGAAAATTTTGTTTGCAATGCTCAGGACAGATTCTTGGCATTTTCCCCTGAACAGCATCCTATTGTTCTTCAAATTGGTGGAAGTAATTTGGATAACATCGCTAAAGCAACTGAACTCGCAAATCCTTATGGCTATGATGAGATTAATTTTAAGTATTAACACTTAATTTTTTCTTTGTCATCTTTTATTTTTTATTTTTTATTTTTTATTTTTTGTCATGTGGACCGATAGTTTTCTTCTCTCTCTCTTTTTGTTCCTAGTTGTGGATGTCCGAGTCCAAGGGTTGCTGGGCACGGGTGCTTTGGTGTTCGGCTTATGCTCGATCCAAAGGTTTGATAACTAGGCTGATTATGCCATCAAAAGTGACAGATCCATGTACCTGTACTTTGTTATCTGATATTGACATTTGGTTTTTACAAGGGAAGTTTGTTGCTGAAGCTATGTCAGTGATTGCTGCAAACAGTGATGCCCCTGTCAGCGTTAAATGCCGCATTGGCGTCGATGATCACGATTCATATAATGAGCTATGTAAGGCCCTTTTCCTATATGTTCTTTCTTTTGTTTACACTATGTCGGAAAACTTCACAATTATCTATTTTCCAAAAGCAAGTTCTGATCTGACCTCTGTACCATATGATTTATGAGGGGATCATACATATGTATATTTTCTATTACAGGCGTTACAGCATCTTAACTTAGTTTCTTTTCTTGTTCCTTTCAGGTGATTTTATTTACAAGGTCTCCTCTTTATCACCAACCAGGCATTTCATAATACATTCCCGTAAGGCTCTTCTCAATGGCATCAGTCCAGCTGAAAATCGAACAATTCCGCCTCTTAAGTAATGTCTATCTAATTTCTTTCTATTTTAAGTGTGAATTTCAATAAATAATGGAGCTTGCATACATTTAACAATCTTAAGCATCTGTAGATCAGAGTATGCCGAGTTTTCTTTTTTGACTTTTCCATAACATGTTTGCAGATACGAGTATTTCTATGGCCTCTTGCGTGACTTTCCAGACCTAAGATTTACAATCAATGGAGGCATAAACACTGTTGATGAGGTGAGCCTTTGTCATTCTAACTTTTAGTTTGGCCTCTTGGACTTTGAAATTTACTATATTTTAATGCTAGTGTGACCGATAATTCCATTTTGTTTTACATTGTTTCAAGATTTTATTTTCTGTGATTTTTTCTCATTTTCTGTAAACATATTTTAGGATTTTCTTTCATCTGTTTTCATGTTATTTCAAATAGGTCAATGCAGCTAGGAAGGCTGGAGCCCATGGTGTAATGATTGGCCGCTCTGCATATTATAAGTATGTACAATCAACAGTTGGGAATTTCTTTTTATTTACCAATTTGTAGAAAAATCCAAGAAATCCATAGGTTGTGCCATTTTTTTAGTTATGATAGAAGCTACGGATAGTTTTTATATATACGTATATACAATTAAGGCACATGTTGTAAGCTTTAGGAACTATCTGTTCTTCAATAAGTGATCAAGTCTAATTATTTTGAGGCCAGTCCCAATAATCTTTTTGTGCTAAATTAGTTGACATGAATCTTTTTTTTTTTCTGCTTTAACAGCCCGTGGCAGCTTTTGGGACACGTTGATACTGCAGTTTATGGTGTACCAAGCAGTGGCGTCACGCGTCGTCAGGTTCAGGAACAAACTTGGCTGCTAAATAAATGTCTATGATCTTTCTTCAGAATTCACAACTTTTTTCTTTTCATTTTTCTCCCTTTAAGGTTCTTGAGAAGTATCAAGTATATGGTGATTCAGTTTTGTGGAGAGATGGACGTAAACCAAATGTCCGGGATGTAGTGAAGGTTGGTAATTGGTTTTTCCATGTTACTCAAAAAATTTTCCTTGTATACTTCCAAATATCATTTTTTAGATTTTTTTTTGCCATCTTTTGTGCCCCTTAACTTCTCGTATTTTGCACTTTCGTAGCAGATTTTTTTTTTTCTTGGCAATAATTTTATTTGCAAAGTAGGAGCAATTAATTCTAGTCCTTGATTTTTTTTTTTCTTTTTCGTTCACTTTTTGCTGCAGCCTTTGCTCAATCTGTTCCATTCTGAACCTGGGAATGGCTTGTGGAAGCGCAAAGCTGACGAAGCGTTCCAGCATTGCACGGTAATTTAGTGAGATTGCATCATTAGTTATTTTTGTGTTTTCTATCACCCCCTACTGGACAATCATTTGAAAACAATGTTTACAATCATTCATCTAAGTTTCTCGGACGTCTTTTTATACCTCTTTTGTAGACCATCAAGTCATTTTTCGAGGAAACCATTGTTGCAATTCCAGACTCCGTCTTGGATTCACCAATTGCTGGACCGCCACCACCAGGCCGTGAAGATCTTTTCACTAATGTCGAGAGTTTGCTGCCTCCTCCTTACGAATCGAGCGAGCAAGAACTACTGTGCGCATAGGTTGAGGTTCAATTTCAACATAGATGAGATGATTTTCTTTGGACTCAAATCGTTTGTCCAACTTTTGAGGTCTCAAATGATGTCCAACCAGTGTAAACTTATTTAGTGCATTTTTGGGAATATATCTCTAATTCAATCATTTTGTAACAAATCAGCAAAGTGTAGTCAGTCAAATTGCCGTTGTTATATTTATATAAACAGTGGTCCATTTTTCAGAAATTATTGACATTCTAGATTGGATTTTATCTGATTAACTTGTAATTTGAGCATATAATTATTTTCTTTTTTCAGATATCTTGCAAATGCAGAGTTTACAAATAAAGTTGCATCCAAAAACCCGGAAAAAAAGAGAGATTTTTATTGAAGTCTGAAATCCCTATACGAATAAGAGAAATTGAAAGAACAAAAACTTGTTAACAACCGCAGAAAGCAATTAGAGTACCTAATTTAATAACATAAACTTACTAGGATCTACCTTAAATCAATATTCTTATTAAATATTTCTTTTAACTCCGATTTAACTAGATGATCACGTAATCCACTTCTCTAAGGCACACTGGTTTCAGGCAACCAGCTATTCCCGTCAATGAACTTGGCCATTGTAAACTCATCAGCTTCCTTCCAATCCTTGACCACATGGCATCCTCGCCAATTCACTCTTGTGGATGTGACGGCTCCAGGACCACTATTGTCGTGCTTGGTGTAATAAAAGACATCAACCGACTTTCCAGGCCCCTTGATCCACCCTTTGGGGTCAACGACACGATCAAGAAAGTTCTGCATGAAAATCACTGTCGAGTACTGCCATGGCTGACCGAGAAACACTGTCAAGTTTGCCCTTTGAGGTTGTGTTAGCTCTGGTGATGTTTCCACATTGCAACTTTGGAAGGAGAAGCTTGAGTTGGCTCGATTTTGCGCGGTGATGGTTATGGAGCTATCTGAACGAACAAAGATACAACAGTCTTGGAAGACGGCACTCGCATGGCCAAAGATGAAGTTGACAGTGCCATAGATGTCGCAATTTTTGTAGAATTGACGGTTTTGGTGTGCCTAGAGGGTGTCTTGGTATCCAAGGAATCTGCATTGGTAAAAGGCTGATTGATCAGCTCCGTTGTATGATGCAGCTTGCTTGGTGATTCTCTGAACCCGCAGAGTTCTCGATGGTTAATGACTTTGCCCAAAGCCGTCGCCCTTGACCCCTTCAAAAACAAACATGATCAAAGAAATTAAAATTAGTGCCAACAAATTAAAAGAGAAGTCTAGACATACAACGATCATATACACAATCAAACTATTCCCATTTAAGTATTTTTTTAAAGGAAAAAAAAAAAGAAATAAACAAATAAAATATAAGGCAGAGAAAATTAAACTAAAGCTTACAAGGAGAGGATGAAGAAGTGGCTGTATTCCGATTAACGTAATAAACGTCGTATTAGATTAAATTTCAACCCGTTCTTTGTAAATTCCTCGTTTGATTCTTATGACGTATCGTGTCTTGCTAGTTGCTGGGGCTGCTGTCATTGCATCACTTAGTTTGGTGAAATCGCCCGAACCATCTTGCGCTACAATTGCGTCAAAAGTGGCACCACAATATGCTTGCGCCATCAACCACAGCATCGTGAGCACAACTACAAAACAAGTTGTACGTGAAGATGAACCCATATTCACTAGAGAATTTTTTTTATGTATACGAAAAGATTTACATTACTCGTGAGATTTGAGTTGGTTATGATAGCATATTTATATTTGTAGAAGAGGATTGATGTTAGCATTGGGAAACGTAGAAATAGTTTCCATATTTTTACTACATTTGTAGATTGGATCATTTTGCTTGGTAACTTACCCATATGGGCACCCTGTCGACGAAGCAATGTTAACTCTTCTTTCCTTTTTTTTTTCTTTTGTATTTTTATGTTTAGATTATGTATTAGGACGTCTACGAACTAATTATATGGATGTTTCCTCTTCCTCTCTTTTTAAATTTTTTTTATTACTATTGATGTCCTCCCCCAGCGCCCCCCCCCCCCCCCCCCTCTTTTTTTTTTTTTTTTTTTTTTAAAAAAAAGATTAGATTCTTCCTTTTCTTTCCTAAAAAAATAGCTATTTCCTCTTTGAGCGAAAGTCCTGGTCATGACCAAGAAAAAACATGTCTATTTCTTTCTTTCAACTAAAATTTATTTTACCTTTCTTTCAACTAAAAAAAAACAAGTCTATATCTGTCTACAATTTGTTTTCCTCTTTTTTGTTACTCAAGATTAAAAAAAAAACAAAAAAAGGTTCATTGCTTATCATTACTTTTTTTTTTTTTTGGTGTTCTTTGTTTTAGTGTTTTCCTCATCTCCTATAGCTATGATGGTCATTTGGCCAACAATAATGTTCACAATTAATCATTCCCTTAAATTTTTAAGCTTGATTTTTAACCTTCTTAATTTATAGATCATCAAGTCATCATTTTTTGAGGAAACCCTTGTAACGATTCCGGACTCCGTCTTCGATTCCTCTATTTCCAGACTAGAAAAGATCAGAATTTGCTGCCTCCTCCATTCAAGTCAAGGGAGCAGGAACAAATTTGTGCTTAGATTCGATTCGATTCAATTCAACGTAGAATATAATTTCTTTTTGTCTATAACTTGTTTCAAGTGTAAGCTTATTCATTTCATTTTTGGAATATTATATATATCTCTGATCATTCAATCAATTTTGTAACAAAATTAACAAGTGTAGTTTGTTAAATTGCCGTTATTTATATTTTTTTTTATTATTGTATGAGTAATTATAAGAGTAATTATATCATTCAATCAATCCTTGACCACATGGTAACCTCTCCAATTCACTCTCCTAAAAGTGTCCGCGAAATACATGACATCGACAGACTTTCCCGGCCACCCATGAAAATCACCGTCGAGTCGGAAACACTGTCAAGTTTGCCGTTCGGGGTGGCGTTACCTCTGTTGAGGGCTCCAAAATTACAACTTCGGAAGGAGAAGCCGTTGACGTCACTAGGGCGGCGGGCTCGATCTTGCGCGGCGACGGCGAAAAAGGTCTCGTTATGAGTGTCTAGGTATCCAAGGAATCTGAATTGGTCACATGCGGTGATTGTTTTTGTTGCATCATCTCTTATTAAAGTGATGAACGGTAGCATTAACATCGATCACAACAGTACGTTCTTTACAAATTTCCCTGTTTGATTCTAATCACGTCACGAGTCTTGCTGTTTCCTGGGGCTGCATTGACTGCGTCACTCACAGGGCTGCACTAAAAGTGGTACCACAATATGCTTGCGGCATCAACTACAAAACAAGTTGTACGTGAAGATGAAACCATATTCACTATAATTTTTTTTTTCTTTGCGGAAAGCTAACAGAGTTTTGAATGTATGTATGAGAGACTTGAATTATCTGTTAGATTTGAGTTGACGGAGATACCATATTTATTTATAAATGTCACTCATGTTTAAACATGATACAATTTAAATATATAATATAAGTAGTAGTATAATACAACTATTTTAAATGTAACACGAATAAATACATTTTTTAAACTGTAGTATAACATGTAATTTTCTAAGGTAGTTTCTATTTCATCGGCCTCAAGAGTCGTTTAATACTTTTGGTCGTTTCTCACTTTTTTGTTGTTTACTCTTTTGGTCTCGATCTTCACATTTTTCCCTACAGGGTAATAAATGTTGTTTTCGAACTGGTTTCATTAACTTTGTTGTCGTTTATTGCTTAAGTGTTGTTTATGTCGTTGTCGTTTTCAGAGCCTGTTGTCGCTTAATGTGGAATCCCGCACTTAAATAATTTGACAACCCAATTGTTTATAATTCCTAAATTTACCATATTACATCATTAAATTAATCTGACTAAATCCTATATGGGTTAATTACTATGACATTTTCTGTGTTTTACTAAAATGGCATATACACTCCTTGGCCTAACATAATTAAGCCAAGATCCCTGACTTTGCTAAAAAATCATAGAGATACCGTTTCTATTAGTTGAATGTAAATGTCAACCAAACTTTGATCATTAGGTTTTTTTTCTAAATGTAAAAAATACTCCTTCATGCATAAAAAAATGTTTTTAACTATATGTGTTGTTGAAAATAATATTTTTACTCTCATTTTGTACGGAAAAATGAATTGAATTATTTTTTACACACTTTTAAATGTTTATTTTTATTCTTATTTTTAGCCTCATTCTGCACCAAAAAAAGTTTCAAGATTTAAATGTGTTTTTATTCCTTATAAAATAAATTTGAATATTTTAGAACAACTAGATCTTGCTAAATTAATAACTGTCATCTTAACAGTCTATTTTTCATAAAAGATCAAAAAAGATAAATTAAAAATAGATAACAAAATTATGAACTCAAAATAAAAAAAAAAGATATGAATCTTATAAATAAATAAAAAATCAAAGATTTTAAAATAAAAATAAAAAATTTGAAGAGTCTTCTCACACACATTCTCTCTCTCTTTCTCTCGATATGGTTGGGTGGGGCACAAGGACGACGGGGTAGCGTGGGGGCAGGGAGGCGGGCTGCGACGACGAACTTAGAAGCTTTGGGAAAGGCCAAGGGGGTGGAGCGACGCCGTATTTCCTTGTATTTGGTTGATTAAACAAACAAATTTTTCATTTGCGCCTTGACCTCACAGGCTGTATTTCGTTGTTTCAAGTTTCTGTCGTTGTCTCACTCGCATCACTTCACTGCTTCTGTGATGTTTCTTCCTAGTTATGTTTGTTGTCGTTTTAGAACTCGTGCTTAATTTATCAAATTTGATCACATAAATTTTAATGAATCTTAGATTGTATTTAAAAATTAGTTTTGGAATAAATGTGAGAAAATCTGAAATCAAGATGTATTCTCTCTTTTTTTTTCTCCCTTGGCTGTCCACTCAATTAAACCAAAAGGAAAAAAAAAAGAAAAGAAAAAGAATTGGACAATAGATCTAGACTCACAAACTGGAAGGTTACTAGATCAGTGACTAAATAAATTCTATGATTGCCCAATTTACTTCTTTTTACGAACTTACAAAATAATTCTCATTTATTGTTCTTCAAGAAACAATAGCTTTTTACCTCCTTTTTGCTTTATAATATTTAGGAGTTTTTTCTTCTTTTTCTTCATATAAGGAGTTTCTTCTGTATATTTTAAGAATTATAAGAAAATAGTAAGAAATTATAGACCAAAAAAAAACCCTTTGATAAGTTATGAAATCATACAACATAAATAGAGCAATATCTTTTAAAAGAAAAAAATAGAAATGTGTTTTGAATCATTAAAATAAGTTGGTTTATCGTAGATCAACACCTGTAAAATAAGTAATTATTGAATTTTTTCATTTATCATTTCTATTTTTTTTTCTTCTTGTGTTTTTAGTTGTATTTCGAAGTTTTAGTTTATTATAACTTTGTCGGAAAAAAAGATTAAAAAGGGTTTTTTTTTGGAATCCTTATTCATATTATATGTTTTTAAACTGTAGGTCTTATTAAAATTATTTTTTTGTAAATTTAACAACTAAGAAATAAATAGCTATTTACGTTTCTACAAGCAAATATATATATACACATATATATATATAGTAAATTATATGTTATATCTGAAACTATTTTTTTTAGAATAATACATCTTGAACTTTCAATTTTGATAAAATACATCTCATATTTTGAAATCATTAGTAATTAAAGTCTAATGACTAACAAGTATTAAAAAATATAGACAATTTTAGTCATGAAATTTACTTGTGAGTATTTTTAAAGATAAAAGCTCATTATTTAAGAAAAAAATTAAACTGAACCTGTGAAAAAGAATACTTAAAGTTGTAAGCAGTTAATAGACTTCAATTGTCACTATATCAAAGTTTAAAATAAATTGTATCAAGATTAAAAATTTAAATATATTGTCTAAAAAAGTGAATCGATCAGGTCTAACATTGTAATTTTCCCTGTATGTTGCCTAATTTAAAAAAATTAAAAAAATAGTTTGCGTCTTCACCTCACGGAGCAAGGAAAAGACACTCCTTGGAAGCACACAAAAAAACCCAATCTGAAACGCAACAACAAGAAGAAGAAGCCCTGAAAACCACCACCATGGAATCCGGTGACAACGCCGGCGATGTCACCGCCGCCGCCTCCACGTGGAACTCTGCAACCAACTGGACTGCCGTCCATGGCACTCTCGAAAATTCGATCACTGTCGAGTCTTCTCTCTCTCCGATCGACGCCGACGACGAAACCATAGACCCCAATTCCATGGCTGATTGGCCTCTTATTCTGCGACCTGATGCACCAGATTCCGGCCCCTGTGAAATCACCAGTAAGTTAATTTCGTTTTTCGTTTACTCTGTTTGGATGCTGAGAAACCGAAGGAAAATTGAAACGAAATTTTGCTCTCTTTTTTTTGGGAGAAAATTGTAATTGCTTTTGCTTACTGAATTCCTTAAATAGGTCTTGACATGGTTTTGTTTGTTGGTGTGTTTATGATTATCCTTTCAATTTGCATAGAGTTCTTTTGTTGATAAAATTTTGGATTACCAATTTGCATTTATAAGCCCTTGTTTTCTGATGTTTGATATGATTTTGAGAGAGATGGAGAGAAAAGGGTGAGAAATTTAGAGAGAGAGAGAGAGAGAGAGAGTTTCTGAAAATTCAATATGAATAATCAAGGTCTTAAATTTGATTGAAAATACAATTACTAGACCGATTTATAGAGGAATAAATTATAATAATAACATAAACAGCTAAATCTTGAATAAAATAATATTATAATAAATAATAAATAAACTAAATTTGGGTAGTTTTTATCTCTTTCAGTATGCTTATGTCAAGTGTTTGTTCTAATCTCACAGAGACATAAATGCAACAAAGTCCAAATCTCTATATTGTTTTTCGATTGTTTCTTTCTTGAAGTTTGTGAGAGAAAAGGGGAAAACAATACAAAGATTTGCGCGTTTAAGCATGCGTCACAGTGTTAAGTTTATGAACTTTCCAATTGTGGAAATGGGAAAGAATTGTTTCATTTACTTTCATATTTTACTGGGAAAGGAACGTTAACTTGTTGAACCTCCAGTTTCTTTTCCACAAAAACACGAGGTCCAGCAGATTTATGTGAAGAGCACGGCTCGAGTCTATGAGGTATATTACGAGTTGGATCGGCAGAGTGGCAAAGAATATCTCTGTACTGTTCGGTGCAGCATTGCTGCTGGAGACACAGATAACGGCAAAGATCTTTCCACAAGTTCAAAGGGAGCTCATGATAGCCCATCTCAGGAAAAAAGAAATGACGGTAATCGGACCACCAGCGAAGATGAATGGGTTGATGTTAAAGTCCTAGATGCTTCTGCTCTTGGTAAGAAGGATATTTCTTTGCCATTGATCACACAGGTAATGATATCCACTAAAGGTCTGAAGCATGAGGGACTATGTCGTCTTTATTTACTAATTTGGGGCTAATTGGGAAAAACTTTTCAGGATTACTATGAGGCTACAGCGCAGATTAGTGATGCACATCCTTGTAGGTCTATTACGATTCGTCTGCTTTCAGTTCAGAGTAAGGATAGTGTTTATGTTGATGAGGTTTACATGTTTGCTGATCCTGTTGACTTAACTGACTCGGATAATCAAGCGAATCAGACGGAAAAATCCAGTGGAAATTCTCTTATGTCAATGCTGCTGCCTACCCTTTTGCAAATGTCTAAAGCAAAGGGTGTCAGTGCCACCAGAACACAAGATAAACACACTTCTGAGGCCTCTAGTACACAGAATTTCCAAGAGAATGCATCAGAAGCAACTTGTTCTACGAATGTTGCGACTAAATTTGGGCAGGAAGGAAATTCCAGCATTGCTCATCACGAAAAAGTAGAGTTGCAGGATGTGAATACCGATGGTGTAAGTGCTGAGCAGTTACAGAGGCCCCCGCAAGTTTCTCTTGGAGAAAGCAAGACTGATAACCTTCCTCCAAATGATCGCATTGAAAGAGCACTGGACCAACTTTTTTCTCAAATGGGAAGAATAGAGGATCTGTTTTTAAGATTCGAAGACAATTTGCGAAAGCCTATAAGTAGCATTGAGGCAAGGCTCCAGAGGGTAGAGCAGCAACTTGAAGCTCTCACCAACAAGCAGAAGGACTCTGAACCACGACTTTACTCGAGATTTTGTGCTCCTAACTTTTCATCTGTCCAATCTGATTCCAACTCTTTCTTTCATAGCGAAAGTGATTATCCCCGTTGTGAGGAATTCGGATCAAATATTAGGAGTATCCATTCTGATGCCCAAACCAACCAAGCTGATGATGTATCTGATTCTCTGAATGCAACTCGGTTGCTTCCAAGCCTTGTAGTAAGTGCTCCTGAGTTTTCGAATTGTGATGATGAGGAAGAAAACCAAGAATCAGATAGAATATCCGAGTCTTCTGTGGATAAACCAAGAAAGGCATTGAAAGTTGATGATGCTTTAGCATCTGCACTTGCTGGATTTGTATTTTCAATTTCAAGCCAGCCAGAAAAACATATTCCCAGTCTCTCAGTCAAAGCTCCTGAATTTTTAAATGAAGAAGATACTGAAGTCGACAAAGAGGTTTCACCAAGAGGTCAACATGAGATGGAGAACATAACTAGCTTATCTTTTGCAAATGCACCCTGCCCTTCTTTAGATGGTGAAAGTAAAATGGAAAGATCTCTCAATGATGATCAATTGGAAGAAGCAGCCGAAGAAGTTGGTGGACAGTACCAGCATTTTGAGGGAGGAGAGGATGATCAACCTTCTGGTGGGCCTTTCTATAAAAATGATGAACAAGCTGAAGATGACAAGGCTGGTACTCGGAATTTTGAGAGAGCAGAAGTGATAGAGAATGGAGAAGTTAGCCCTGAATCAAGCAGCGGTCTGGTCCACAATAAGAATGATGTTCAATATGAGTTATGCCTAAACCAGACAGATGCTACTGGCTCCCATACAACAATGGAAGATGCTACATCAAGCACCGATCTAATCACTGCAGCTGAAAATATGAAAGCAGGGTCTGACAACAAAGACAGAGACATATTGCATGATATATTGGAATTTTCACATGCCGCTGCTTCTGTGGTGGATTTTGAATCCCCAGTCCTGGATGTGAAATTTATCTCTCAGAATAGTTATAACCTCAACTTTACCCTCGAAGCCCTTTTGTCTGACTTGCCAGAATCCAAGGTCGAAGGAGCAACTTGTGCGGACGAAAGTCATTGTACAACTCCATGTTATGAGCATGGCAACTTAATCTTGGTGGAGGATGGGGAAGAACCAGTTGGTCTTGTAACTAACAGCCAAACATATTTGGATTTTGAGTATTGTAGTCTCCCGCAAGAACCTTTGAGCGGTGAGAGTGAAACTTCAATGGCTTCTACTAGTACGTCCTCCTGCAGCCACGAAACCTTCCCAACAAGTCTCATTTGATGAGGTGCCACTTTCAACTCTCTCTTTTGTAAATCTGTACATAAATCTGGTATAGACTTTTGGTATGTGTGAATTGTCAGTTTATTCACGGTTGTGGTTTGAGCAATTCAAGTAACTAGAATGCACAAATGATGAAACTACCATATTTCTGACTATTTTAGTTCTTTTGTGGTCTGAATTTTTGAAGGTTTCTTTAATGCAAAGACTATATAACTTTTAGATGTTTTCGATATGCAAAGGCCAGTGTTTTGTTTTGTTTTGTTTTGTTTTTTGTTTTTGTTTTTGTTTCTTTTCTGGTCTCTTAATTTTTAAAAGAGGCGTAATCAACTCCAATCGGGTCATCTCAAAAAATAAATTAAAATAATTTCAATCAGGAGTCTAATTTAGAGAATTCTAAGACTAATTCAGTGACAATTGTCAAACAAATAAAAAATATAAAACAAACAAATTACAAGAAGTTAGGGGGTGCACGTTGTGCTAAAAAGCTAATGTTATACGTTTGGATTTAACCCCTGCCAACAATTAGAGTAAATTGCTATTATTTTGTAAGTATAGTGATTAAATTCTTAGTAGTTTCTAGTCCTTGTAGCCTTGGTAGGAATCTTTCATCATTTTATTTTTCATATTTGACCCTTCATAAATCATTTGGCATTTAGGCTGGTTCTAGCTTAACATGAAACGTCCATTCTATTGAATTCTCCTAATTGTTTATTATTATTATTATTATTATTTTCAAGTGATGTAGATAGCTCAAATATGACTGAAAGAGCTCTATCATTCTTCTTCCATGAGAATCCACCCTCCAATATTCCCAAAAAAAAATTAGCAGTGCCTCCCATCTAGTTCTCGAGTAATTTTAGGTATACTAGTTTTTGGACACCCTTGTGTGGTCGGTAAATTGTCATCTATTTATTAATAAATACAACTTCTGATATTTTCCGGCATGACAATTTTTAAAGAAATTTTGACTAAAAAAAGGACAACTCACATTGCATGTGGGTTACTATTAAAAGGTGTGGACTTCTTGCATTATTGTTCTTCTAAGAACTAGATTTGTTTGATTCCTGCTTTAACTTCTTTTGATTCTCACTATGGTGAATGAAACTAGCTATTAGTTTGGTTCTTACTTTTATTGGTTATTTGTAAGAGCGGTTTTACCATTAATTATAACTGTAAATAATGTAAAATTTTTATAAATTATAATAAAAAATTACAGTATAAAATTTTATATTTTATAATTTTTAAATTAAAATTGTTGGTTTTAACCGTTCATATGAACGGAAGCCTAGCGCGGGTACCAGCCAGAAGGTAATGACTTTTGTCATTCTCCTTTCTATACGTCACGCTTATGCAATGCAAATGCAAAGTAAATTTTGGGGAGTGAGTTTTGGACCGTTGCCAATTTCTTTTTCCACTTTTCTTACAAAAAGCAGCAATGAATAAGACAGGAAAGAATTATGGGTTGGGGTTTGCCTTTTTGGGTGATTCAATTGAAAAGTGATAGAATTTTCTCCCATCCAGGGAACTAGGCCACGCTGCCATAGAATGGTGGAAACGGGGAGTTTTGAATCGTCAGATTAAAAAAATTTAAGAAATAATTTGAGGGTAAAAAAAAAAAGGGCGTTTCCGATGGAGTGAGTATTGCTGCGAATGTTCACCAGAGAGGCAAAATAAAAGATAACTATCACGACAAAAAGTAAAAGAACTTAGTAATAATATTTATACATAATTTGACAAATTACTCTAGTTAAAAAAATTCTGGTAAAAAATACGACAACCAAATCATCATATACTAGAATCAAAATTCCAAGTATAAACTCTCATCATTAGCAGTTTGGAAGAAAAAACAACGTGGAAAAAAGAGGAAAAGAAATAGTTTAACTATTTTAAGGCATTTTAGTTCTTACAATGAAAAACTTTTATCAGATGTGACATTTAATGTGGCACTGGCTGTTAATAGTTTTACCTATTGCCCTAAAATAGTGGTATTGGACGAAAAAATTCCTAAACTTTTTCTTTTAATTAGTTATTCTTTAAATTTAATAAATATTATTGAGTTGTGTTGCAAATGGACGTGTCACTTGCTATGATTGATAACAATTTCTCTTCCAATAAGCATGTGCTGAATTAAAATACATGGCAACTTCTATCTTTACCTGTAAGATGAAATCTTAATTCTCAATAGTGATTTTCCAGCTGGGGATTTCTATTTTTTTGGTAGTTAACAAAAATGGGATCAGGTGGTCCCTATCCTACCTCCATACAAGGTTAAGGATAAGTAGTACGCTCCGGCACCACAGAAGTAGTCGAGACCTTATGCTGGTTTCTTTGATTCATCAGCCTAGTCCCACTTCCGTTTGCACTTCCAACCCAATGTTTCAACAGCTATTATTGGAGCGAAAGAAATTACATGGGGCTACTGAGATTTGAACCTTGGCAGACGTGGCAGATAAGCCTAGCTAGCTGGGGATTTTTTTTTTTTTTTTTTTTTGAAGGGAGCTAGTTGGGGATTTCATATTAAGTGTGATGGCACATTGCCTAGTTGTAATATGCCCTTTAGTTAAAGCTAGAAGGGTCAAAGGAACAAAAATGGTGCCAATTTTGGTAGGGCCTATTCCAAAAGAGAATTAATGAAGAGCGGAGGCAAAATCCCAAGTATGGGTACAACTAAATAAAAATTCTTTATACCATAATTTGTCCTACACAGATTAAAAAAAAAAAAGAGAAAAGAAAGTGGACAAAGCTCTTTCCTCTTAGCATTGCAACCCTTAATAGAGCAAAAGATAAATAAGAGCAAAGCAGTATGGTAGGACATATATATTTTATGGGGTGTTTACTTTTGGTTGGAACCAATTGGCTCTAATCAATAAACAAAACAGCTATAATAAAAAATAAAAAATTACTACAGTATAAAGCTTTTATATACTATAACGTTTTTAATTAAAACTGATTCTAACCACATTTCTCAAGTATCCATTAGTCTTATCAGTAGGACATGTTATTTTAATTGTTGGATTTGATTTGTGACTGTAGATATTAGAAGTTAGTAGAGCACTATACATAATTATTCATAGTTATAGATTAGACCGTTGAAAAATAAATTCAATGGTTAAAATGACATGACCTAACGATAAGGACAAAATACTTGTCCCTAAGTTTTGCCCAAAAGCAGCCCCTGCTATTTCATGCCCCACTTTGGTTCTCCCAAGTCTCATTTCCATGATTTATTGACACGGTCAATTGGCCTAGCTAGCTAGGAGAGAAAAAGAGACAAAATTTATAGTGTCTCCATTTTAATTTAATTTAAATACAACTTCAACATTGATTCAAGCCATCTTGAAAAATGCAAGAGATGATTAGAATCTTGGGAGATTACCCCACAAAGGGAGAGATAGATTTTATTATATTTTGTTGTCTTTTTCTTCTTCTTCTTCTTCCTTTTTTTTTTTTTTTTGGATCAGCACAACATATAAGTATACTTATATTTATACAAAAATATATATAAATAAAGATGTGGATGATTGAGATCTAAGATCTTAGGGCTTCCCCACCTTGTGTAGACTCTAATAATTGGTCCACTTCCCAGCTTTGTCTGGGTGCAACCTTGTCATGTACAGGTGCATACTCCTGCAATATACAAAAAAACCAACAAAACAACGTACAACCAAGTCATTATAATGGGTAAATTAAACTCTACTTTCACATCATTCAAATAGAAAAATAAACATAAATTTATAAAAATATTGGACCGCCCCATTAACAAATTGTCCTTTTTTATGAAACTCCAAGCTCTTGACAGTCCAATTATATTTCCCTGCAAATTTCTTTTGTCATCCTCCCCAATAATTCATCAACCAACTATTGATGTTCTACTCTTAAGAGGAGAAGATACACAAAAATATATATATTTAAATATATGGAATGATTGTAGTATTTGCTATGACCACAATATATATATTTATATATATACCTCCATTTTTCTGATAAGGTCTTCTGGTGTATTTGCTATGACCACAATATGCCTAGCAGACTGGTCTATGAAGCCTTCATCAACTCCTTTATCAAACAAGGCAAGTAAGCTGTTGTAGTACCCGTCTACATTCAACAATCCCACCTGTTTACACAATTTAATTTACCTTTCTTTACATTAAATTAGAAGAAATAAATAACCATGAAGAATAATAAGAAAAGATTGTGATTTCTAATATCTTACTGGTTTGTCATGAATTCCGAGCTGAGACCATGTTATCATCTCCAACAATTCTTCCATAGTTCCATAACCACCTAAAAAGAATATTTGTCATTTCAATCCAAACATACATATAAAAAAAAAACATGTCAAGAAATTTTAAAGGAAAAAAAAGAAGAAGAGATGATTGTTTAGATACCGGGAAGCGCAATGAAAGCATCAGCATGTTTCTCCATTTCTGATTTTCTTTGGTGCATATCTGCTACTGTTTTCACTTCTCCAATGGTCGGTCCTAAAATCTGCAAGCTAATCACATTTACAATCAGTTTTTGCACGTTTTCAACCTATTATTATTACTAAAAAAAATGTACATATGTGACATATACAAAGTGGATAAAAAAAATACCTCATGAGGCAAAAGAGCTTTTGGAATTACTCTATATTTGCAAACAAAGAAATAAAATTAGTCTATATTTAAACTTTTTAATTATAACCAATGAAAAGAAACAAGCCATTTTTACCCAAGAACATGGCAGCCTCCATCAAAAACAGTCTTAGAGACCAATCCCATTAGGCCTATACTCCCTCCGCCATAAACCAAATCAATCTTTCTCTCAACCTGAAAAAATCAACATTATAAATATATATAGAAACATGTCATGATATATATATATATATATATATATATAGTTGTATATATGATGATTTGATAAATATTAATCAATTACCAGCTGTTTACCAAGCTCAAGGGCTGCATCACTGAATGCAGTCTTGTATCCAGCTCTGCTTCCACAGAAGACACATATTCTTTTAAACTTTCCCTTCTTTTCATTTGTGGAGTTTGTCACTTCTTCTAGCTTTTCCTCCATTATCCCAAGAAGATTATATGAATGAATGAAAGAAAGAAAGAAAGAAAGTGGAGTTTTTTTTTTCTTTTCTTTTTTCAAAAAGAAAGCTGAGCAGAGATAGAAAAGGGAGATAGCTAGATATATAGATAGATAGACAGATACAAGGGATGTTTAGACTTGGGAGAGATATGTGTTTGAAGATGGAAGCAGAAGGCACCCCTGCTTTTTAAGCATAAAACTTTATCCCAAAGACCTTTTGTCTGCTTAAACAAGTACTTTTTGTTGGAGTAGACACCAACAAACAAGGCCAGTCTCTCTCTCTCTCTCTCTCTCTCTTCTTTTTACCATCTTCCCTCTCTCCTCAATCTCATTGCCCACTTTCTCTTTCTCTCTCTATTTTTAACTATGCATGAGCTTTTGTTGAATTATGGAGCTTGGTCATACTCATTGTCTTACCATTTGTGCCCATATGATTTTGACCTTTACTTGCTTTTATCATTTTGTGCCCGTCTTCATTGTAATTATTTATTAGTGGTCCTTATTTCTGAACGGGCTTTCAAAAAAACCCATAACATAAAGTTGGTACCTCATTTTCCTCACAATTGCCATTGCATTACATTCATTGCCCATAACAAATTCAATTAGTGTCCAAACCAAACATTCAATCACATACGAGTCTGAGTATATCAAAACCGTCACGTAACATTGTAGGACCCAATAAGGTTTTTTTTTTTTGTCATGCCATTATTTTATCCTATTGTTACACGCTGGGTGATGCAATATCGAAGAATTATCTCCATGACAAAGCAAAGAGAGATAAAAAGAATAATGAAAATATTAGTGTACATTTCACATGCGTGAATGTTGCCCTTGAAATCCCCATCAAATCTTGTACTTGCAAACGGGTACTTCCCATATCACCTACTCTCTCTCCAAACTTAATTATGGACCATACATTCTGTTGTGCTGCCCAATTATGCAAGTTTCACAATCTCTCACTTAAATGCAGAAGAACAATTTCCAGCATATAAAGCTGTTCTCTTTCTTAGCCAAAAAAAATCTCTGAGAAGAGTTAAAAAAGATACCTCTCTAAGTTCCGTAAAATTTTAAACTGTCAGATATTTATTAAATTTGCATTCTTTTTGGTTCTGATATGATTACAATGCCATTTAACATTTCATGACTATAAAGTTGTTAAGTATTTTTTAACACCCTATTACAAAATACTTTAAAAATAATAATTTAATAATAAAAATAATAATCCAGTTGCGGATATGTCACCCTGTGAAGTTTGAAGTCTAGTTGTCCATCTCGGTTACAAAATAATCTATATGATTTGTTCATTTTTTTTTTTAGATTTTAAGTCAACGTCTTGATAAATTGCATTTTGCTGTTTTATATTTTGAGTAGAAGTTTAGCATTTCAGTTAGGGCCGGTAATTTTAGATATGGTCCGATAACACGATACAAAAATGACACGAGATAAACAAATTTGGACCGCACGTTTATTAATTGTGTCATAAATGGGTTGGCACGAACAACACGAAAATAAACGAGCTGGATTCGTGCTAACACGCTAAACATACCTTAACATATTTAATTAAACGGGCCGTAAATGTGTTGACACGACACGACACGACCCGTCCATTTATAACACATTTAAACTTAAAAATAAAAATATTTAAAATATTTATAGTAGGTTAGTTTAATTAGATATTGTATTTTTTGTTAATTTTCTTTATTGACTTTTTTAAAAAAAAATTTAAATTTTTTTTAATTTTTTTTAATTTTTAGTTAATTGGGTCATAAACGTGTCATATGCGTGTTGTTATTGTGTCAACCCGTCACGACACATTTAATAATCGTGTTAATCGTGTCATGTCATGTTACGCATGCCATAGCCATGCCGTGTTCGTGTTTGCATTTCTGGCACGTGTCATATGTTTTGTTAATTTTCTTTATTGACTTTTTTAAAAAAAAAATTAAAATTTTTTTATTATTTTTTTAATTTTTAGTTAATTGGGTCATAAACGTGTCATATGCGTATTGTTATCATGTCAACCCGTCACGACACATTTAATAATCGTGTTAATCATGTCATGTCATGTTACGCATGTCATAGCCGTGTCGTGTTCGTGTTTGCATTTCTGGCACGTTTATTAATCGTGTAATGTTTGCATTCGAACCAAACGTGTCGTGCCGTAAACATGCCGACACGAACACAACACGAACATAATTTTGCCACCTCTAATTTCAGTCCTTCCATTTCTCCAAGGAGTGCCTCTTAATCCTTTCACATACTTACTAAAAAGCAAAAAATGAAAAAAAAGCCCATATCATCACCAAAACCATTAGCTGCCATGATTGGCCTGTTTGGGAGGGCAACCTAAAGAGAATAGTATTTTTTAAAAAACTAATTATAATAAATAGTAGGTTTTGAAAATATTTGTAGTAAATAACGATTTAATGGTGTAATTAATTAAGTACCCTCTAATTTACAGCGAAAATAAGAAATAATTACAACATAAATAGATTTAGTGGAGATACGATAACTTAAATTTGGAGAACAAACAACATTAACGGTTTAGACTTGGAATTGGAATCATAATGGAATCAAAATTTTTACTAGTATTGCTAGAATTGAAATTTCGATGACAAAATTTCTTTAAGGGGGTAGAGCTGTGACACCCGTTATTCTTCTAATGGATATTAAGGTAATTAAATTAAATTTTAGTGTATCAATCAAAAAAAAATTGCTTCGTTTAAAATTTATTTTACAATATTTATTTTTATCTATTTTAATTTTTTTTAAAAATTTCCCTATATTTATTTAGTATGTTTACTAAAAAGCCTTAGAACTTCTAATAAATCTCAAAAATGTCATATTGGTATTATGTGTGTTAAAGTCTCCAGATGAGACATAAGGACATCTTTTTCAACTACTCTTGACCCTCATTTTCTTTATTTCCTCCGTGACATGCTTCAACATGTCTCCTCCATAATTGCTTCTATCACTTCTCTTCAAAGACTTCATCTTTTGTTCCTTTTTCTTCCACGGTTCCCACACTCTTCTTCTCATTTCTTTGCTGAAGCAAAATACTTAGAGAACTTCTTCAAGACAGCCATAAAAATCAGCCACCATCACCCCCATTTGAGCAAGAATTTCAGCCATACCGAAGTCAAGGAACCTGTTTTGAAGCCATTTCAAGCTTCCAACTAACCATAATCCGAGGTTAGAATCTTATGAACAAATTTAGTCTTTCATTTATAAATTTTCTTTTATACTAAAGGATTATTCAAATTTGCGTTCTTAAACCTAAGTATATGTTTGTTGCTATTTTAGAGCATATGTATAAAGTCTAAGTGCATATGCCATAAACGAAAAATTTATATTGTTAAACTTTGTAATACCTCTATAGGCAGTGGCTATTTCTTGAAATTCTGGGATTAAATTAAAATGAATTTTGTAAATTGTTTTGCATATTTAAAAAGTAGACATCCTAAGCTTTCTAACGAGCTATCATAAACCTAAATCGGAGTTGTATTTTATTTTCTATGAATTATTTAATTTTCAGATTGGAAACTAGTAAACCTGTCAGTTTGTTATGGTATACCAGCTGCTAACCTGAACCAAGAACCCATCTTTGCTCACCACCTAATTCCTTAATGTCTTGCAACCTTTTCAATATTATCCTAAGTGATTGATGAATCTTATTAGGGGCTAAAACGTATAGATTACTTGTTCACATTTTATATTGTGTTAAGACAAAAATTGTTTACTGTGGTATTCAAAAGAGATTTACATAAAAGCTTTAATGGCATACTAGTAAGATAGATTTACACATGATTTATTTATGAATGTAGTTGTATGTTGTGCTTTAGTTTTAATTGTCCTTATGCACGCCTTAGGATCAAGGGAGTATGGAGCTAACGTTAATTGATTCCAGGATTAAAAGATTGTTGATAAGCTTGAAAGGTAGGGATTCTATTACTCATCTTTTGTGAGGTTTTTATAGAATTAAAATTGATTGTTTTACCGCAAGATATATATATATCTATGTTGAACTGATATCATATGAGTATCACATATGAAACTATGACATGGACTCGTCTTGTATTGTACGGCGAGGAACATAATGAATTGACACATGTTATAAATTGAGAAGCATGGTTAGAAAAACTGACTCTATTAATAATGATTAAATATAGAGAAATTGTGAGACGTGAAGAGGGCGACGGTTACGTCATTGGGCATGAATACCCTAAAAGGTTAAATGAGGGAAGGTGATGACGCTTCCTTAGGTTGAAAGTCCCAGAACACACTGTACAGGAATCAACTTGGTGAGGACTTGGGGCTTGATGTCCCCTCACTGGAACACCCTTGGAATATTTAGAGGGTGATCAAGCACGCCATTTTGGGTTTCGATGAGTTGAGTGATACTCTATTGAACGTGGGTACCTAGGAATAATGATGAACTATAATATTTGTATATATGTATATGTATGAAACTCGGTAATGATTAACTATGGTATCCACGGAATATGATTATAATAAATCTCATAATCTGGATAATGATAACTATTAACTAACCATGCAGGTTTTAATATAGTAATGATAAAAACCTAAAGGTGAGTAATGGTTTTCTTTACTGAGCATATTGTTGCTCATTCCCTTATATTTTTATCTTTTTAGGACTCACTAAGTGTGAGATGGCTACGAGAAAAATAGTTGAGGAAGCTATGTAGCTATATTATGTTGGAACTGCTTCAATTGCTAAGAATGTTCTTCATGATAATGTAAGCATTAATTGTTACTTTCTGTGACTGTATTAAAATGCGTTGAGGGTTGAAATGATGATAACAGTTTTATATTATTAAATTTAAGGTGCTACATTATACTGTGGTTTAATCATCGTTTATATTTTATTTTTGATTTGAGAGTTTTCATTTAAGTCCCGAGCAACTTTATTTAAGGTTTTATTTTTATTTTTAATTTTTATTTTATTTTATTGAAAACTGTTAACCCCCATATAGGGTGTTACAATACAAAATAATTCTCATTCTCCCCAACCTAAAAGCTATTTTTGGCTTTTTGAGTCTAAGAGTTTCTAAAGTATTATATGATCTGTTATAAGTCTTTTGGCTCTTCAAAAATGTTTCTAATCAAAACCATAAAATGTGCTTTGGTACTTTTGAAATAGATTCTAAAACTTGTACAGAGTTTTAATAAGATATTATAAACTTCACAATAATATTTTTGTAACTTATTAAAAACTTTTAAAACTATTTTGAACTTATTTAGTTTTTCTTAAAAATATAGTCTTAAACACTTATTGAAAAATTATAGCTTTTGTTTCTCTTCATTTGTGGACTAAAAACACAAGTAAAAGCTCTGTCAAACAAACCCGTTTTAATCCTTGCAGCTCAATTCTTTTTCCATAATACTTAACTGCGAAAAGTCTTAGCCATTGGAGACGCTAGGTTGTAACAAAGTGTTCATTAAATCATATGATTTCTTGATTAAAGGATAATCTTAAACCTTAAGTCTATTTGGTAGTGTAGGGAAGGGAAAGGAGAGAAATTGGAGGAGGATATTGGCAAAGAAAAGGGAATCTTGGATTGTTTGATGGATATGAACAACCCCATCTAACTATTGGACTACAGGATATGTAAGCCTGGCCCAGTATAGAGGCCCAATTCAAAACCCAAAGGTTTTGATTGGATTTAAATAGAAGAATTGTGAGATATATGCACGCATACATATACATTTATCTACATATATATATATATATATATACACACACATATATAATATGGGTGCCTTTTTAATAGTTACATTTTTTTATGGACGTTTGATATAAATCTGAAGGTTGTAACAAAATAAATTGTTGGCTAAAAATTTATTATAATTAATGAGGTTAAATATCTATCACGCTATATTATTAATTGTTAAAATATACCATTTAAAAAAATGTAACCATTAAAACATAACCATTAAAACAAGTCCACGTATATGTCTTGCGATGCGGTGTGGTTTTGGGCAGTTGTAAGAAAGTTTTAGGAGTTTAAAGGAAATTTGATGAGATTTATATAAGTACTACACCACATTGGTAATTCTCGAAATAAAAGTGAAAAACAATAACGAAAATGTATTCAAAGAAACCCCATAATTTATTCCTAGTTTGTCAAACTTTAGTGTACAGTATCAACTATATCCCCTGGCCTAAAACATAAACTGACATGAATCAACGACTGAATCAATCAATCTCTAAACGACATTATTCATATTTACACGTATATGCCAGCAACATTAATCTAGATCATAACAAAAATTAAAAAAAAAATAAAAGAAAGTATTTATGTTTGATCCAATAATCTCCTAATATAATTTCAATTGCATTTAGGAGAAACCCTTCCTATTTTGTTCAGCCAAACATTCTCACAAGAAGCTTCGACCAATTCGCCTTCGTCTTCGGGGACAAAATGGACATTTCGCAACGAAATCCCTTTGCATGGGAAGTTCCTGCTACAATCGAACTTGACGGCCACTTTGGAATCACTAGTTCCTTTGATGTTGCTGTATATCACATCGCTTATTTGCACAGCTGAAACCTGCCAATATATATATACATATATATAATTAGTACTACTAGTATTGACATTGTGTTTTAGGTGGTAGGTGAATTGTCGTTTTTTTTATTTGTCTACGTGTCTAAAATATTATCGCATTAATTAGTATTAAAAAAAATTACGTCTACTAATAAAAAGCTTATAATTGTACCAGTCAGGTAAGTTGATAGAAAGAAGTTTACAAAAAATAAATAAATATCTAGTCTTGCTCATAACATCTTTTAGAAAAACAATAATCAAGAGTAAAAATGTTGGGAAAAATTGTAAATTTTTTTTTTTATGATTTAGGAATTTTAACATATATAGTACTCTTTGTGATAATATTGATATTCTTTTTTTTATCATAACTTTTTTTGATTACCTGTTCATGACATGGTTCCTTCTGATCACAATAATTTTGGTCTATGATTATGGGGTTGCTCACATTGCGCATTAATATGTTTTGGAAGATGATGTTCTTCGCGTACCCGGATCCTCCCTGCATTTACATAGTCGACACATATATAAATAAAATTATGTAATGTTTCATATATATATATATATATGTATGTATGTGTGTGTAATATTAATATATAAACCTTCTAAAAAATACATAATTAGGCGGTGTTTGATACGAGCGGGTTTTGGTCGTTTTAATCTATGAGTTCAAGTTAAATTGATGTTTAGTAAACAAGATAAAGCAAAAGTTTCCAAACGCTTTGTTTTAAAAACTTTGATATGTAACATCATATGATGGTAGTCTCTTCTGGCACTCCCTTGTGCTTAGTACCTTTGTTATTAGTTACTTTTTTCTTTTCATGACAACACGTCTACATGTATATACAAGGACACAATAATTTTCTGTCATATATACTCTACAAATATATGCATGAGTCATGTTGCAAAGTTCAAACTTTTACGTACATTTCTACCCAGAAAAAAAAAACACTATTTTGTATATTAATATGCCCACCTAAATATAATCTCTAAATTTTATTATATGCTAGTTTTGTGGCGTATATCATGTACTAAAGCTATATAATTTTCATAGCAAACTTTTGTGTATCATGTGGATCGTTATTAAGAAGTAAGAAAAAAAAATTGGTACGTGATTGTTGGGTGAATAAGACTTAATTAGCTAATATTGCGTGTGTGTGTATTTATATAGGTCATATGTGGGTCAAGAAGTAGGAAGCTGTACTATTCAAGTATTGTTGTAACAAAATTTTAAGTTTAGTCCACAACTAAGTCAAAAAAGTCAAAAAGTGGTTAGTAACTAATTACTTGGGTAAGTTAGTTTATGTGAGGTAGAAGGGTTTAGAAAAAACGTCCTAGTTAGTAACTAGAGCGTAGTCAATACTTTTTACGCTTTGTTTCCTTCTATTGATTTTTATATATGCACGGAATCAGTAATAATATAAAGGAGCTCTTAAGACATACGATTTTGTCCAACCAACAGATATTATTATTTTAACTGTTAAATTAATTTTTTAACAGTTTGATTTGTGAGTGTTTACGTTAAAAATTTACAGCACATGATGAAAAATCACTTTTAGTCATATATTAAACCGTTAAAAAGTTAATCAACGGTTAAATAATGATACATCCAATAAGGTAAAAAATACTTTTCTTAAAGTTTTTCCATGATATATTAGGCTGATTTTCTCTGTCTAGTTTTGTTTTGTGGAAGCGGAAAACATGTTGTCCATAATTTGCTAGAATTTAGGCAAAACTTGGGCGTACTTTTTGACTCTTTACCAAGTTCTCACTAATTTTTTTTCCAAAAAGGTCAATATTTCAACTTTGCACTTAGTAAAAGTAACGAATGAATTTTTTCTTTCTGCGTTGCGTGTAAGTTTGAAATCTAAAAATGTTTTCTATTGTATGTAAGTATATGTGTGTGTGTGTGTATATATATTGAGATATAAAATTGAATGTTTTGAAACAAACTATTTTTAATTACCTGCCAAGTCTTTATTCTGACTCCATTAGTGGTTCCTGAAAATCTTGCTCTATTCACCATCACATTGGAGACCACAGCTTTTGAATTGTCCTCGCCTAAGCTTCCAATGCTGCATAAATTAAGTGTTTATAAAAATAAGTAATAATTATTTTTAATAGCAACCTTTATATCCAAACTTAATTATTTTAATTTCCCATATTGAAATGTAAAAATTAGGAATAAAGTATCCTATCTAGCTTATCAAACTATATAGGGTATTTTTATTTTATCAAACTAATATATTATTTTCATAAAAACTATAAGTGATCAAATACCTAATTCCATGACCAGGACCGCAAGTTATATCCGTAGCTCTAACGTTCTTTGACCCACTTACAATTGAGATGCAATCATCACCTTCAATTAAACCAAAAAAAAATTAAAAACAAAATAAGCCAAATAAAAATACGCATAGTTATAAGTTGTTGGGCCCGACTTAAAAAAATTATATATTCTAAAATTGAAAATAAAAAGTAGCACTAGAATTTAAACTAGACTATCACCTGTTCTTATAACGGAGTTCATGATTTGAATATTCTGTGAATCTGTGATGTGAATTCCGTCAGTGTTAGGGCTATGTTCTGGTGCAATTACTCGCAAATTAGACGCTTTGACGTTAACACATTTTTGAAAGTTTATATGCATTTGTTGCGCGTTTTTGGACCTCAAATTAGCCACTACCAAATTGTTGCATTCGTAGAATGTCACGGCCTGTAAAATATACATTAATAAAATACTATTATTATTGATTTTAGATATAATTTAATTAGCTTTACAAAAATCAATTAGGTTAACAACAATTGGCTTACAGTTGGGGCGTCCTTGCATGGCTGTGAAATAATATTGGACAGTCACAAAAAAAAAAAAGAAAATTAGTAAAATGTATAAATCGAATAATATGAATTGAGTTTTAATATTAAATTAAGCATTATTAGTTAATTAAATAAATAGTGGGCTTACAAGGGCTTCGTTGATTTTGCAAGAGTTTTGCCACCATTTCCTTCCATTGCCATTGATAGTACCGCCACCTTCAACCCTCAAGTTGTCAACACCCTCAAATTGAATCCAATGCCGTCTGTCCTCGTAATCCGACCGGTGCGGCGAAGCTTTGATCACTCCGGAGATCTATTCAAATGAATATGTTTTGACAAAAATTATTTAAAATACGAACTTGTTAAATATTGACCTAAACTATAATAATTAGTACATGTTTGTACATATATACTAGAAATGTACATTACGTGTATATACGTATAAATATACTATGTGTGTGTATATATTTGTTACAATGCTAAACTCACCCTCACTGTGACATAAGATTTGCAAGGGCCTGAAAACTTGATGGGCTTAAGATGATAAACCTTGTTCTTGGGGACTAAAACAACGCCACCTCTAGAGGAACAAGCCCTCTTCCAAGCCTTGTTAAATGCCTTAAAAAAAAAACAAAAACAAAAACAAAACCCAAAGTTTTACATATAATGTTCACTTAATACAAATTCATGGTCATGAACAAGTTTACATAGACACACATATATAGGGGCAATATTGTATATAAAAGTGAGAATGAGTTTATACATATATATATATATATATGCATACCTGACTATCATCTGTTCCATCAGCTCTAGCTCCAAAATCATCGACATTGAATACCTGTGGTGAAGAGGAAGAAGAGCTTGCTCTCCTTTTAAGCCTTGTCATAAGTCCATAATTAGGACTCCTATGATTATCATATTGGCCATGGAGATTATAATAAGCTTGATCATAAGGATAATGAGAAAGTGGGCCCTTTTGGTTTCTGCATAGAGAGAATGAAAAAGAAGCAAATATTATAACAAGAACTAGAGCTAATGACCTTTGTGGAGACATCTTTTGTCTTTCTTTGATGATCACAAAAAAGTGCACTTCTGAAGAATGTTAAAGAGAGGATATATTGGAAACAAAATGACTAGTGAATATGCTTTGACATGAAGGGACTTGGCTTCTTGTGTATTTATAGATAGAGAATTCTAATGTGGTGTTGGAGAGTTTCTCTTTCATTTCCCTTTTTTTCACTTTTCTTTTTGCTTTTTAATTTTATTTTTTGGTCTTTGAAAATATGACACAAAAAGAGTTATGGGCTTGAAAAATTAAAGAGATTGACAAGGAAGAATTTAGTTGGCCGGTAGCCAACTTTGGTCTCTCTCTCTCACGATATTTTCCTCAATCAATCATAGTGAGAGAAAATGGATTTGAGTTAGTTAATGGTGGCTTGTGCTTGTGCTTCTTTACCTACAATCAGAAATGGTATAACCATCATATTATTGCTATTTTATCTCTCCTGTTTTGACATAGAAGGCTGACTTTCTAAGGTACCCAAAAACTAATAATAACAATAACAATACATGAAATCTTGGCACATGACTAAAAACAATCCGTTTGATAGTATTTTTAAAATAGGTAAAATAGTTTTATTTTGGAAAATAAAAATCTTTTAAAAATCATACTGAGAGTATATTTAAAATTTTTGTCTCAAAAAACATGTAAAAATATTTTTAAAAATTCTTAAAACAAAACCAAACGAGACAATAAGGAGGTATTTTCCTTTTCTATGTCAAGTACAAGGACGGTCTTGCCGTCTTGTGCACGGTAAGAATGACAAAAAAATACTTACCGATGAATATTTGTTTTTTAGCTACCGAATCCACTAAAACCACATCTAATAGTTTTAAAAAGTAAATTACCGATGGAGTTTCCACTTAAAAAGTCCTCTAATTTTAATTCCACGTACAAAAAGTTTCAACAAATAATCAGACACATAGAATAAATCAAAATTTTCTATAATTTGGTGACTAGTTACAAGTGTTCAATTTTTTTTTGTGTAACCGCATTTGGTATTAACCCACATATGGTTTTACTTGTTCTAGTTGACATTCAACTCGTTTTAACGGTAGCTAGAACCTATATATGGCGACTTGCAAATTTGACCTCTAAAAACTGTTTTCTACACATGAAACATTTCGGTTTTGAAAGTGTTGTCAAACTTATTATTATATATGCATTAATTTAGGCAAGAGCACTAAGCATAATCTAGTGCGAAAAATAATCCCACTTTGGTCAAATCCATCTAACACAAATATTAGTTTATGATGACTTTTCATTATTATTGGTGAGGCCCCAACCAAGGGAAGTTTCTTAAATTATTCATCTTTTTCAGCATATTTATGACCATATACATTACATATTCTGCAAAAAAAGGAGTATGAATTTGGGGTTATTCAACTCTAGTTTTTGGTCAATTGGGTCTATCATATCTTGGAAAATAGTACGTGACCCATGTTCTGAAATTGCATAAGACAATTAGTTAAGAACACACTATTTTCCGGACAAAACGTGAGTCCTAGACTTTTCTAGTCAAATTTAAAACATTTGGTTTGAAATAATTAAATCCACTTGCAAGCCGTTTTTCTTGATGTCATTTCCATTAATGGTGATCAACAAATGTATTCTGTTGTCACCTCCCTTCGCCAAATTGCCTCATATTTTGTGTTTAGTTTTTTTTATATCAACACATATCAAGCAATTTCTCTCGTGAGTGAGTACTGAAAAAGAAACTTATCAGTTAGTATCTGTATTGAAATCATCATATCTATAAAAAAAGATTGTTTGATCAAATCTAATAGCTTAAAAACGAGCAACATCAGTACGGTACTCACCAAAAAAAGACCTATACATTATAAGAGAATTGATGGTAGGTTTTAAAAGTCTCCACACCATACCACGCATTTTGAACTCTTCATTAAATTTTATTAAATTAACGTACTTTTTGTTTGATGTTTCTAAATGCGACTATTTGTATGATTTTTTTATCAGCATCCTTCTATTTTACATACACCACTATTTTGGTGCGTACTTTTTGTTATCTATATTGTAGACCAATTTTCTTATTAGTACAACTTTTTTCTTTTCTGCAGCAATACAATACAAGTTTCTAAAGTCATTATGTAGATGGAATTCTATATTTACCATCATATACTAATATTTCTTTTTCAACAAAATACAAAAAGTGGATGATTAAATTGGTTTGGGGGGTTGACAAACTATGTCATGTGTCACTCTCGGGTTGGCAACTTGCCAAATTAAAAATGAATTTCATTTTTCCTTTTCGGATATATTAGGTTGTATGACGTCAAAGGGACATGGAGAATTGAGGAGACATAGGGAAATATATGCTTCCTTATTTTTTATTTTTTTTGTCCAAGTAAAAAATTTGGGGAAGTTAGCACCTATTTAGGTGAAGTGGGCATTCGGTGAGAAAATGTAGAAATAGGTGAGGTTGAGGTAAGAGACGTGGATTGAGATCATCTATTCAATCTTTAACGTCTCAAGTAGTATCTAACTAATAATATTATGATATTTTATTATTATTATTTTTGAAATAAAAACTTTCATTAAAACTAAAACAAGAACAAATATGGTTAACCATTCATTTAAGAAAAATCTGACCCTAAATACTGATTGGATCTACTAATAAAGACAAATAAAGTACGAAAACTAAATTCGAATATCGAGTTTCAAAGAGAAAAAGTCTAGTTGACACATGCAATAATAGAGCATGATAAAGGCTTGTTTCGAAGACCCACTACAATTGATAGAAAAAACCATTTAACCGAAGCCAAACTCTCCTTATCGTAGGAACATACGACACGGTCTAGACAAAGGTCTAGCCAGATATCTACACAGCTTCTACTGTTAATAAGGAGGAGAGATAAACAAACTAAAATCAGAGGTAAAGGAGATTACCTTCATTATTGAAAAGTATATAAAAGTTAATCATGCATGATTTCTATTTTTTTTATATATTGTGTCCTAATATGATTAATTAGATACCATTTAAGACACTAAAATTGGATTAAAATTTTTTTCAATCTGATGGGTAGAGTGGGATTTTTGCATGTGCAAATGTTTTTTGGGGTGAAGAAATTAAGATGTAATGGCCATTACTACAAAGACTTGTCGTGATGTGTTTGGGAAACAAAGGAATTGCCAAGGTATGGGCATTGGGCAGGAGTAATAATTATGGTGCATTTTAGTAAGTGTTGCCACTTTTACAAGTCTTCTAATTTGGTTCAAGTGACATAATCCCTAAGCCAAAACTTTTACTTCACCATTTTCAATTTTTATAGGCCGAAGTTTATGTGAATCCTAAATTAGCCATTAGCTTTTACTTTCTATGGAATGGATCACATTTTTTTTGTGCACATTTTCAAGTTTACCAAGATTTGCTTTGCTTTATGGCAGGCAAAGCAGTCACATATTTCCAATAATTACCTTTTTCAAATGCAAAAGGCAAGCACCATGATTTACTAGTACCAGGAAAAGAAAAATACACATTTGACAATATATATGTCATCTAGGGAGAGATAATATATTCATAGATGTTTCTTTTTTCCTAGCTTCTTTATTTTTTAGAGCCCAATTTTCAGATCTATAAAGGCCTCTTTATTAAGGAGTGAACCTATAGTAAAAATTTAGAGGACTGCAACCCAAAAAAAAAAAAAAATCTTCGGATATATATCTTAGATATTAAAGTTTCGAACTTATGCTATATAAAACATACTAATTTAGATGTCTACAAAACATGGTATAAAGTTGCGATGTAAATTCGAAAACATGAAATAGTTATGATATGCTACCTAATTTTCTCAATGGGGTAGAGTTTTAAGTTGACACATGAACCAACTTTACATGGTCATGGTCCTCCTAATTTGCTCATGATAGGGTCTTCCAAGTTGATATATGAACTAATTTTATGTAGTCCACCTCGTTGATACATTAATTAACTTTACACATTACAATTGAAATAAGGAATGGCAAAGAAAGCTAAACTCTTCATGCCATCTCAATTTCATAAAGTTCCAAATTGTCTTAATCCTATAGTTATCCATTAGTCTTTGAACTAACTTGTTATATCAATTTGTGTGTGTGTGTGTGTGTGTTATGTTTCCATTAGGATAATGCACATTTTCTCTTAAGCTCGATCTTTGGAAGCCTTGTAATCAGGAGGAGGTAAAAAAATTAAAAAATATATATATAAGGAGACCAATTTTTGCATTAGAGCCATGAAAATTGAGGCTTAACAGCCTAAGACATTAATTAAATTTGGGATTAAGGTTGTTTGCCATTTCTTTGTTTAGATTAACATCTATGTATAATTATAATATTACAAGTCCTTTTCTCTTCTGCTTTTGAAAGAAATGCTTTGCATTACAAGCGGCTATTATAATCTTATTGTTAAGAACTTCCACATGCAAAAACATAGGGATGTGTGACTAATCATGAGAACAACCACGATGATCATGGTGACACGTACTCTTGTGTACCGCAATTTGTAGTAAATAATACTTTTTTAAAATTAATTATATTAAATAGTAAGTTTTAAAAATATTTATAGTAAATATCAGTTTATAGTGTTAATAATTTATTTATCTCTTATTTTCAATGTAAATAATTATTATTTATACAACAAATAAATTATTTATTTTATAAATGTGTTATTTATTACAAAAATTTTTAAAACCTCCTAAAAAGTTTTAAAAATTTGTTGTTTCCCACGTCTTAAACCATAAGGGCCGAATAGCCTATACCACTTGCGTTTCAGTAGGTCAACTTAGATGCCCATTTAGATTTAGTTAAAGGCCTGGCCCAGACCTGCAAAAGAAGATGTGAAGAATTTACCAGCATTATCGTAATTATAATTTAACAAAAAAATTAAATTTAATACTATTATTCTAATTGCTATGTAATTTTATAACAAGAAGCATGAACATCATTATAATTACGAAAACCTAATTTTTCTATCTCTAAGTACTTGAAATGAATTGTTATAGTTTGATTCCACTCTTATAAGCATGCCATGCAATGTAATTTTTACAAAAGAAAAAAAAAAGGAGAACTAAGAAAACTAACAACACTTTTTGAGGGTAGAAACTAAAAATATTTCGACCTTATATATCAAGGAAGTTAAGTTTCAAAGCTCAAGCATTAAAAAGAAAAATAAAAAGAAATACAAGAACCAAATAAACCCAGACATGGCAAGAATTATCTTTGTTTTATATATATATTTTTGGATTATAAAATCATTATTGAGGGTGTTATTGTTAATTTTCCACAGCCCTTCTATTGCCTATTTCATTCACATACTCAATATTGTGATGCTTAATTTCACTCACCAATTTTATTTTATTATTTTTTTAAAGAGCTGAAAATTAGCGCTTGAATGGACAAATCCGTTTCTAGTGATTCAAGCCGCATACTGAAGTCCCTCTGTTATAAACTTAAATAAAATATTTAGCACGATAAAAAAATACATATGAAAATAAAAATTCTATCGATACCATAATGTTGTACGTGTTACATAGTTACAAGTCGTTAAATCTTTTATCAAATTTTGTTAGATTCGTGCACGGTAGTGCTTAGGTGATAGACAAACTTCTGACAAGTGTTGGTTTTTGGCACCACAAAATTTTGTATAAATTTATATGAAAGAAGGAAAAAAAAAACTCCCCATTGGTCAACCTCATCTATATTTTGCTTTTGCAGCCACAAATTATTTTTGAAGATTTTTCCTGATGCAAGTTAAATGTTTCAAATATATATACTATTCCGGGTTAGGAAAAGGAATGACGTTGGTTCCATTATGTATAGGATAGGTTGTTTGGTCGGTGACAGGAGCTATTGATATAAACAATTTTTATTGTAACATATGAGAGTTTTATATTGTAGTAATTTTTTTCTTTTTATTATAATATATGAAAGTTTTATACTGTTTATAACTTAGTTTGTGGTGTAAAATACCCATAGCCAAACACTCTCGTAAATTTGTTACACTGTTTTTGGATTGTGAAGTTTGTTCGTCGTTCAAAAACGAGGAATTATTGATATTAACTTTAAAATTATTTTAGAGAAAGGAAGCGTGGGAATTAATAATATAATGGGTGACATGTGCTATTTTTTTATTTTTTAAGAAAGAAGAGTAAAAGGATATAATGAGTGAAGTCTTTGCTGAAGCTCAAAAGCTCCGATGGAGATGAAGATAAATGCGTAAAAAAGAGAAATTTCCAAAAGAGAAAAAGCATAACAAAACAAAAACGACATAAAAGGATGGTCTAGAACAAACTTGTAATGAATAATAAAATTAAATTAAATAACATATGGCTAGGATGAAATCTAATATTCCGTTAAGCCTATTATCGTGGATAGCCACTGGCGAACGTGCTCGTCGTAGTAGTAATAATAATAATGGTAATTATTGTTGTTGTTGTTGTGGGAATGTTATGGTAAGACACCCTTTTTTATAACAAGTTAGATTTAATCTAACAGCTTAAAAACTCAACTCCACCAAATAATCATACACTCTCTCATTCATAATTAAAATTAAAATTAAATTTAAATTTTAAAAAACCTATAATTAAAACAGAAACAAAATAAATAAAAAAACAACAACAAAAACAAGTTCACAGAAGAGGAGCGGAGGAGCACCCAGGCTACTGCTGCCCTTGGCCTCGCCACCATCCTCCTCAGGCTTCGCCTCGTTGTGACAGTCGCGACCCAAGAGCGGAGGAGCACCCAAGTTGCCGTCAATTTGGCCTTGCGACGCTACTCATGATGGAAACGGTCGCAATGGGTGTAGTACATCACAGTCGAAGACCCTAATGGAGCTGTTGAGGGAGGAGGAGGCGGCGAAGTGGAGAATAGATAAGACCGACCAGAGCTGATCAACAGTCGGAGCCATCGTAGATTGTTGCGACTCAGGCGACTTTGCGACCCATCCCTCGAAGTGCCAACGTCAGGCTTCTTCTGACCTCAGACCTAGGCGACGAGCGACGGGTGACCCAGGTGACGGATGAGGCGACGGAGGATGGACCTAGTCTTGGGTCGCTGGGGCCGCCGGAGCTGGAGGAGAAGTCTGTGGCCATCGGGCCTAGGTTTTTTTTTCAAGTAATTTTTTTTTTAATTTTTTTTGTCTAGAGATTTTCTTTTTAAAATTGTTAGTTTTTGATAATCTAATAAATTTGTGCTTATTTTAGTATTAGTGAGCTTGTTTAATTTAATTGTCGGATAAAAATCTTACGATCAAAAAATGGTTTAAAGGGTCTTATTACAAGATTTGCCATATTATTTTATTATTATATATTAAAATTATATCCAAAATACTTTTCAAAAAAAATATATCCAAAATAAAAATAAAATCCAATAAGTTTTCATGAAAATAAGAAATTAACACCTTCTTGAATTTTCCTACGTCATTATTCAGACAAAGGGACCTAAAACAGCCGACCGAACATGCCAAAGAGACGTTTGCAAACACACAAAACCTCCATTATCCCGCAATGCGCAGAATCTTATAAGAATCAAATATATTTATATATGACTACGAGACATTTGTTCTTGTGAGAAATACAATATATTTGATTGAATATATTTCCTATCTTTTCCTCTAAAAAAATATATTTATTTGCTACCGTTTGAGACCACTAACCAATGAAAACGTGGCAGAAACTCACCAACACAACCCACCACCCATACACAACCACCCAAGCAAAATACGTACAAACAAAAAAATATTTAGGTTGTGGAGAACAAAAAGAATAATATTTTCTCAATATTATTTAATTTTTAGATTTTAAAACCATAATAAGTATATAAAATTTAATTAAAATTAATACCAATATTATTAAATTTTAGACTTTAAATTTACAGTAAATATATACAATATAATTTAATCAAATTTAATAAAAAAGTAGTTAATTTAGAATTTTGTTAACAGAACAATTTATTAAGAAATATATAAAATATAAAATTACTCTATTTTATTTTTTAAAAAGTACTCTATGTTTAACAAAAATGCAATTACTATTATTATTTAAAAATTATTTTTATCGAAATTTAAAAAACAATACTCTAATAAATATTTAATTCCATACAAATATCATATTCATATTTATATTCTCTATTTTTAAACAAAAATGCATTTACTATTAAAAACTACTTTTTTTTTATCGAAATTTAAATAAAAAAACTATATTCTATTAACATTTAATTCCGTACAAATGTCATATTCGTATTTATATTTTGTTTTGCTCTAAAAATAAAGGTGACACAAGAAGCCATCGCTCTGTGTTTCAGAGAACACAAGTGGAGAGAGAGAGAGAGAGAGAGAGACAGAGAGACAGAGCAGGGCAGAGAAAAAGTCCATGGCGGAAGTGGCGACGGAGAAGCCGAGGTCCGGCGGCGGGATTGTGTTGGTGAATCCGAAGCCGAACAAAGGCCTGACTTCCAAGCTCATCGATTTGTTCGAGAAGCTCGTCGTCAAGCTCGGCTACGACTCTTCTCAGTCTCACCACTATCTCTCCGGTAACTTCGCTCCGCTTCCCGACGAAACTCCTCCTACCGTCGACCTCCCCGTTTCCGGCCATCTTCCGGTCAGTTAATATTCGCAAAGATCAGTTTTTTATTATTCTATTTTCAAGTTCATTGCGATTATTTGGAATTATCATCATGGGAGTATTTAAGTTCTTTATGATAGTGTGGATTTGGTTTGTTAATTGAAACGAACGTACAGTTTTCTTTTTTCTTTTTTCTTAATTAATTCAACAGCTAAAATGGAAACAAACGCAAGGATCATTTTTTTTAAAAAAAAAAAATTCTCTCTTTGTTGATATTGTAGTTTTTCCCCTCTTTTTTTTTTTTCTTGGAATTGTATTTTTTTATCCTTTTTTTTTTTAATGTGATCGTTATGCGAGCTTTTGAATCACTGATTGGTCTGTTTGTTGAAAGAAAAATACAGACTTTTTTTTTTATGAATTTTGATTCAAGAGCTAAAATGAAACAGACGTAAAAATCAGATTTTATTTCTTTTTTTTTTTCCTTTTCCTTTCTTTTTATGTAATTTGTTGTGGGAGTTTTTCGATTAGTAATTCTGTTTTGGGAGTTTTCTCTGTTAGTTGAAATTACAGTTATTTTTGAGTGATTTTTGAGTCAGCAACTAAAATGGTAGTATTTTAGTTTTGTGAATGTTAAACTGTTTGATAAAATGTGATTTCTTCATTGCAAAGTCGGCTCTTTTAGTTATTAGACTAATAGTGATTACTAACTTAATCACTCCACAAGCAAGTTCAGCTATCTGGGATTTAGAGGGTTTTTTTTTTTTTTTTTTTTTAAGATTTTCTACTAATACTTGAGCTGTAACAGGAATGCTTGAATGGAGAGTTTGTTCGGGTGGGTCCTAACCCGAAGTTTGCTCCAGTTGCTGGCTATCACTGGTAAGTTTTTCCTTTTACTAGTATAAATATTATATACATATGTGTGCGTGTGTGTGTATATATATATATATAATATTATAAGAAACAGATTCTAACTGATAAAATAAACGCTTTTTTGGGTGATTTTCTCTACGTTGCGGTTAATTTTGTTCAACTATTTTACTCTCTTCTCTTTTCATAAGGACTTTTTGCTAAGCTTCTTGCTTGCTCTCTTATGCAGGTTTGATGGAGATGGGTGCGTGACCTTCTGCTCCTTTATCAATTCATTCATGTTTATTGCCATTTTTTTATTTAAAGATTTTGAAAGATGGATAGTTTATTTTCTTTTCCCTCAATTAATCATAGTAGTATGTTAAATTTTGCAGTATGATACATGGTCTGCGCATCAAAGATGGAAATGCAACATACGTCTCCCGTTATGTAAGAACGTCGCGTCTTAAACAGGAGGAATACTTTGGAGGTGCTAAATTCATGAAGGTATGCCTGGGAAAGCTGTCAAATTTTATGACCTTGTGTTTCACTTCTTAAGACGGTAATATGTTTCCAATTCCAACCTAGGCTCGTGAAGTATGTGTGTTTTGGTGTGGTCATTTTATTTCCTCTTGGAAGCATGTTGATCTTTATACTTTTCATGTTTTGAAATACAATAGAGACTTATGTATATTTCTTTATGTGAATGTATTTGCTATTTAGTGTATCAGTGGGAATAGTCAACTTGTATACGACTATAATTTATTGGTTTTGTTTTCATTTCAGTCAATTTCATGAAACCTTTGTTTTGTTATGAGTTTCTCCCTTCAACTTCTATGGCTTCCTTTTTGTAGCGAATTTCGGAAACAAACTCACTTGTGAAATAATGACCCATTTGCCGATTTAGTAAACTTTCATTCAACCTTGGTTCTTTACTTGCTTACTTTTCCTACTCATGTTGGTTCTATTTAATGTGTAACTTTCAGATTGGAGACCTTAAAGGGTTCTTTGGATTATTCATGGTTAACATGCAAATTCTTAGAGGAAAATTCAAAGTATTAGATCTTTCATATGGACATGGAGCAGGTAACCTTGGCTACTAATATGGTTGATCCTAAAGGAACTCTCAACCATTTCTGGAAGTTTTATATTTTCCTTTATTAAACTTATGTACCATACAAGCATAAGTTCATTACACGCCTTATTAGGTGTGTTCAAAAAACAAATGAAACTGTGAAGACCAAATTAAACAAACCAAACCGAACCGACCAGTAGTTTGGTTTGGTCAGTTGGTAAGCTGTTTCAGAAGTTTTAAGCTGTCAAAATGACCAAACCTAAGCTTTAATTGCAAAGTTCAGCAATTGGTATATTCATTCGCTTTTTTATTTTATGTTTTATTTTTTTTTTCCCTTTCTTTCCTTCCCTATCTGTGAAGTAAGTACTGTCGGGAACTAACGGTTGATCATCCTCCTTCAGCTAACACTGCTCTTGTCTATCACCATGGGAAGCTTCTAGCACTTTCAGAGGCCGACAAACCTTGTAAGCATATATGGCTGTTTCTTCTTTAAGTTTTAAAATGCAACACTAATAATCTTCTTATATTCTGGTGTTGAAAGGACAACATAATTTTACTTCACTTTCTTTGGGTTTGGGTTTAATTACTGCTTGTGACTCTGTAAGGATGTAAGCTTTACTTTTCATGGTCCTGTACCAAAATTCACTTGCACGAAGAAGTTAATGAATTCAAACACATAAATTGTCCATTCTTGCTTGTTTCTCAAGTGGACTGAAATCATCCAAGTTAAACCATGCAGATGTTCTCAAAGTCTTAGAAGATGGAGATCTGCAGACACTTGGCCTCCTCGATTATGACAAGAGATTGGCACATTCATTCACAGCTCACCCGAAGGTTGATCCATTTACTGGTGAGCACACCCTCGTATAAAAATTTAGTTAATCCAATATAAAAAATTTGTCCTTTATTGATAAAGCTCTTAATGCAGGTGAAATGTTTACTTTTGGTTATTCCCATACTCCTCCATACATCACTTACAGAGTCATTTCAAAGGATGGTTTTATGCATGATCCAGTACCTATAACAGTATCAGACCCCATCATGATGCATGATTTTGCCATTACTGAGAATTATGTCATTTTCATGGATCTCCCTTTGATTTTCAAGCCAAAGGTATGGTAATTACTAATCCATCACTTTTACAGTATAAAGGCCTACAGAATTAAAAAAAATGTTGTCATTTTGGTAGACATGATGAAAACAACCATAATCTGTTTTCTAAGGCTTATATCTTTGTGTTTCAATCTTCAGGACATGGTGAAGGAAAAGAAGTTAATATTCCAATTTGATAAAACAAAAAAAGCTCGCTTTGCTGTGCTTCCACGGTATGCAAAGAATGAGCTTCTAATCAAATGGTTTGAGCTTCCGAATTGCTTCATTTTCCATAATGGTGAGCATGTTTGGATTCCCTACGTATGTATGCATGAAAGTAAATCCATTTTTAGCCAACTTTGCCAATAGTCGCTGCGAAAATCTCGCCAAAGTTATGTTGTGTTCTGATGTTGTTTTATGACTATTTTTATTAGCCAATGCTTGGGAGGAGGGTGACGAAGTTGTTCTAATCACATGCCGCCTTGAGAATCCAGATTTGGACCTGGTTAGTGGGAATGTCAAAGAAAAGCTCGAGAATTTCTCAAACGAGTTGTAAGAGGATTTTTTTCTACCCTATCTATTGATGCCAAATCTTCTCCATGGCGCCTATCTAAGCTTCTAATCTTACAATTCCTTCAGGTATGAAATGCGATTCAACATGAAAAGTGGTCTAGCATCACAGAGGAAACTCTCAGAATCATCGGTAGATTTTCCTAGAGTGAATGAAAGCTATACCGGAAGGTATTTTTAGACCTCTTCCTTACTTTGGAAGACTATGTGTGCTTTTTTTTCAGGTTGATTTTCATATTTGCTTGGAAGTTTTTGACATTGATGTCTTTCTGATGTTCCCTATTTCACAAATTATTGTCGCTTTTGCGAATGAAATCAGGAAACAACGTTATGTCTATGGAACCACACTGGACAGCATTGCAAAGGTCACGGGAATTGTCAAATTTGATTTACATGCCGAACCAGAAAAGGGTAAAACACATATTGAGGTTGGTGGAAATGTTCAAGGTTTGTATGATCTGGGGCCCGGCCGATTTGGCTCCGAAGCTATATTCGTCCCCAAGGTGCCTGGAGTTACTTCTGAAGAAGATGATGGCTACCTAATATTCTTTGTACATGATGAGAAGACCGGGTATTACTTTCGTCTCTCACCCTATTAACAAAAGTTAGATTTACCCTTTTCAATGTAGTGGCCAAATTTATTGATAGTGCTAGTACTTCATAATAACTCTTCTTTTGACATTACGTTATCAATCAAATAAAAAACAAAGGCCATCTATCACCACGATAAAGGGTGCGACCCGGTTCTTTTAGTTTTTGCTATACATCACTTGCATTGATGAATAGCATTCTAAAGTTGGATTATTTCACCATGCAGGAAATCAGCAGTGCATGTGATTGATGCAAAAACAATGTCACCAGATCCTGTTGCGGTTGTTGATTTGCCCCATAGAGTTCCATATGGATTCCATGCCTTCTTTGTGACTGAGGTCAGTATCACTTTAATTGGTGTTCTTGGCCTTTTTCTGATCGCTTTCTTTTTTAAGTCAAAACATAGTCTGGAACTCTTAAACTGAAGATCCAACTATACATATTTAAGGCGAAATGCATAAATGTCAAGGACAAAGGGATGCATGGTAGACAATGATGGGAAAATCAATTCTATAACGAAAATCTGATTATCAATCTATAACGAAAATCTGATTATCAACAAGATAAAAAGAGCATCTTTAATGTTCGGTGCCACTATTCATAATGGGTGGGTCCCTTAAGTGTGGGGTCCACAGTTAGGTGCTATGAAGCATTTGTTCTCTCTTTCACTTGTGTTTTTGCCTGATTGTGAACTTATGACATTAGTGATTCTTGACTTTTTGATTTTATGGTTATTGGCACTCAGGAGCAACTGCAAGAACAAGCAAAACTCTGAACGGCAGAAATATTTGATGAAGCAGATAAATTATCCCATGAGTGAAAGAAGCAAAGCTAAAACATGTAATGTAAATTTTTTTCAACCTATGGGAAATTGTGTCAATATGTATAAATTCTTATTATATATGTAATAAAGAATCCCACTCTTTGTAATAGCAAATTCATGTGATACAAAGAACCCACTCTTGTAATAACCATAATTTATTTCAAAACCATGAGAAACACAATCTTATCTTCTCTTACCTTTTTCTCCAACTTGTCCGAAGTTGTCTCCTTTGGTGCCCTTGCCCCTAACCACCAATAATGAGGATGATATTAAAAACCGATTTTGGGGGGAAAAAAAAGAAGGTGCAATTTACGTTACTTGCCATCCTTTTTCGTACGTTGCATATTAATTTGATTTTGATCTTGTCTGTCTAGACCTGCATAATATTTAAAAAAAAAAAGACAATTTAAAAGAAAAAAATTCTTATTCTTCAATGAAGAAGGAAAATATTTGAGAGAGAATTCCGAGTTTGTTTGAGATAAAAATAATAGGTTCGTTTGTTAATATTTTTAAAATAGATAAAAATTATTTTGTTTTAAAAAAAAATTTAAAAATTATGTTAAAAGTGTTTTTTAAAGTTTTTGTTTTAAAAAATATATAAAAATATTTTTAATAATCTTTAAAATAAAATTAAATAAATTTATAAATTTGATTTGTTACAGTGTACTGCAAAAATCTACCGCAAGGTAAAACTCTTTTAACTTTAAGATTTATGTTCCAAAGCAGATAAAAACCTCCCCTCACAATGATTGATAGATACGCTAACAGATATCATTATTTATTTCATATTAAAAAATTATTAAAATCAATGACTTTGTAGCAACAAGTGTTCCAAGTTGCAGGCTTCCATTTTCGACTTCTGCTCAGTGTTAAATAAATAAAAGTCATGTTAATATGCATTGGTCATGCAGAGAAGGAGGTTATTTAGAAGAAGAAGAAGAAATTATCTACTACAAGCCATGGAGGAGAAAATAGTGGCAGTGAATCCAAAGCCAAAGAAAGGCCTGACTTCCAAACTCATTGACTGGCTTGAGAATCTTGTCGTAAAGCTCATGTACAACACTTCTCAGCCTCACCATTATCTCTCCGGTTGAAGATGAAACTCCTCCCACCGCGGACCTCCCTGTCTCCGGTTCTCTTCCTGTTAGTCATCATTTCCATTTTGAACTTCTGTTAATAATAACTGATTTCAGAAAAAGAACAGATTTTTTTTATGGGCTAGTTAAAAAATGATTCATTTTTAACTTCTTTGGTCTTTTATTTGCGTTGATTCCTTTTTGGCTTGTGTTATTAATCACTAATCAAAGAAAAGATCAGTTTTTTTTTTTTTTTAATAAAAGGCTGAAATTTTGATTGCTAAAAACAGTAAAGAACAAGATATTTTTGAAACGAGTCTCAAAGAAAGTGCTTGCTAGGGTACGGTGACTTGAATAATATTTTGTTTGACCTAAAAAGATTCACGTTGAGATATATATGATAAAATTATTATTATGAAATTTTTTTAAGGTTTACGATGGTAACAGAGAGATAAGATCGATAGCATTATGCTATTATATATATATATATATATATATATGTCATCGTATCTAGTGACAGTGTATTATATGCTTTGTATAATTTTTCGCCTACAATTTTTCCCGTCTAAAGCTTTTTACGTAAATTTATGTATTTTTATTTTTAGCTTTGTATTGCTTATTTTTAGCTATTTTTTAACAGTGTTTTTTTTTTCCTATTTTTCGTTCTTATGTACTGTATTATATGCCTTTTCGTCCTTGCTTCCTATTTACTTTCCTTCTCACCAGTTTTTTAGTTGAATTGCTGAATTGTCCATCTATGGTCTATCAGAGTGTCGTTTTTTCCTTCATTGCTATTTGCAAGGCAGGGTCCTTAGTCGTTTAGACTCTTCAGAGTAGTAGTGACAGTGATTACTGACTTCATCATTCAACGACAAGTTTATCAGTATGGACTTCATGTTTTGTGCTGCCATGTTGTGTGTTTACAGGAATGCTTAAATGGAGAGTTCGTCCGGGTGGGCCCCAACCCCAAGTTCGACCCACTGGCTGGATGTCACTGGTATGCCTTCTCCTTTCCTCAAATCCTGTTGCGTGAAAACATGATGTCTTAAACGGGAAGAATATTTTGGAGGTGCTCAATTCATGAAGGTATGCGAGTATGCTATTACATTGGACATTTTTGCAACTTAAGCTTTCACTTTATAAGAGTACACTATAATCTGCTTTATCTTCAAAGCGAATTTTAGGCTCTATAATCTGCTTTCACTTTATAAGAGTACACTATAAGAGTACTCTATGCGTTCTTGTGAGAATATAGTCAATTCATGAAAATGAAGAGTATATATTCTCCTTTTATGCTGTTTGATACACTTGATGAATTAACAGGAATGGTCTATTCAAGTTGTTTGTTGAAATCAATTATGACTGGGTTTTCCCTCAAAAAAAGAAAAAAAAAAAAAAAAAACAGTTAGGACTAGATTTTCTGTAAATGACAACTATCTCATATTGTTTCAGAATTCCTTTTGAAAGTTCTCGTATGCAATTTTCAGCTTGGAGACCTTAAAGGGCTATTTTAGATTACTCATGTTTAGCATGCAAACACTGAGAGGAATGCTGACAATATTAGATGTGGAGCAGGTAGTCTTAATCTATCTAACAAATGTTGATGATCCTGATCATAATATTAGGAAAGCGTGATTTTTCCTGCATACTAGCCTTATCTCACCGTATGAGCACAACTAAATTACGCAGCTTATGCAGAAGGCAATTGCCTCATTGTTTCTATGATGGGCTATTTTCGTTACCTTTGAGTAGTACTAGAAACTAGCTCTTTCTTCTTTATCTTCTGAATTACACACACGCTGAACTTGTTTGTGGGGATCGGAACTCCAGACCTTGACATTGAGATGAGATAAGTGTGGAATTACTGGTAAGCTAAGCGTGCAATCGCTGAACTCCATACATTCATATTTCGAGAGAGTTTTTCTACAGTTTTCCTTGGTTTGTACTAGTGTTTGTATAAAACTAGTATGAAAAATTTGTAACAACTTCTTGCTCAATTGGACTGAGATTATGCGCGATTCGCAGCGCAGATATCCTTGGAGTGTTGGAAGATGGAGATCTGCAAACACTCGGCATGTTGGATTATGACAAGAGATTGAAACATACATTCACAGCTCATCCAAAATTTGACCCATTTTACTGGTGGGGCACACCTTCATAAGACATATTTGCTCTTTATTTTAAAAGATCTTGATGCAGCAGAGATGTTTACATATGGTTTTGCGCAAAAACTACTATTTCCTTTTTTTTTTTTATATAATTTTTAACTGTATTTTTCTTAACATTTCGGATCAAATTTTGATTTTTTCAAACTTTTTCTTTCTTTTTCTTCTCGTTCTTAGTTTAGGAGAATATGGGTTTTTGGTCGAAATCCTTTATAGCGCGGTGATGGGACGCATTCGTGTGGCTCGATCTCGGCCTTTAAAGGCATAATCCAACGGCCACACGAGTAAAAGAGGGACTAGGTGGGGTTGTTGGGACCGAAATTATGATCATTGGATCGGTCTTGATAAGCAAATCCAAAGGACGAAAAAGTGAGTACAGATAGGATTAACCGCATGGAATTGAACGCAATCTGCTATTTGTTGACATGCGTGGGACCCACTGTCTGGTGGTTCACACAATGGACTACATGGGTTGCAGATCCGACGGCTTAGAGAAGCTGGCGACACAATCCAATTGCCGAGAACGTGCCACATGGCTTTATAAAATAAAATTCGAATCTTTCGTGTTTTTAAAGGCATTTATTGTCTGATTTATCCGTTTTAGTGCTGCTTTGTTTTGTTTTTCAAGCCATATTTTAAACCTAAAGATGAAAAAATAAAATAATATTAATTATTTTATAAATATAATATTTACAATAATATTAAAAATATTTATTTTATATTAAAACATACAAAAATAATTATAAACTTTTAAAATTTTAGTCTCCTTTGGTTTGACATAAATATGATTTTTAAGACTTATAAATATTTTTAGAAATTACTAAACATATTATAGAACATATTTACAAACCTAAAAAGCACTATCAAATGCATTAAGACCCAAAATAAAATTACTACTTATTATTTTTATGATTTTGATTAATTTTAAGCTAAACAAATATTTTACATACGAAATTGATTTTAAAAATTACCAAAAATCTTACTAAACATAAAAACATATTAAAAACACATAATTAAACATATTTTCACACTAAGACATGAAAAATATAATTTAACACAAAAATGTTATTAATTAAAGAATTTAGCGGAAAATATTAATGTAAAATAATTAATTTTAAATTTAAAAAATGTGTAATTTTTTAAGTCTCGTCAACGAGAAATGCATAAAGTTTAAGGACAAAAGAATGCATGATAGACAATGAATCAATTTTTTTGTGAAAATCTGATCATCAATGAGATAAAAGGATGTGTTAACATTGGGAGCCTTTATTCGTGGCCTCTACAGTTAGGAGCTATGAAGCATTTACTCTCTTTTACTTGTGCCTGTCTAATTGTGAAACTTTTGATATTGGTGATTCTGAATTTTTGATTTTCTGGTTATTGATCAGGAGCAACTGCAAGGCCAAGCAAAACTCTGAACTGCAGAAATATTTGATGGTGGTGATCAATTAAGGCTTGAAGGAAAGGAGCTAAAATGAGTGTGTTTAAAAACCCGGTTACAACCAATTTGTTTTATAAAAATTTTACAATATAACATTTAAAACTATATAATTAGAATGACGTTATGGAACAATTTAAATTGTGATTTAGGCCTATTACCTTGTCCATTCATGGGAAGTTCTGCCAATTAAGTTTTGTTACGGACTCAAATTCTTATGTCACATATAACACAGAACCCCACTATTTGCAATAAAAATATTATGTTATATAAAGGCCCACTCTTTTTTTTTTTTTTTAAGAAACCCACGTTGAAATTCTTTTATTTCACAAACTATACAGAACCCCACTATTTGCAATAAAAAATTCATGTTATATAAAGTCCCACTCTTTATTTTTTTTAGGAAACCCACTATGAAATTCTTTTATTTCACATATCGTACGGAACCCCACCATTTGCAATAGAAAACTCATGTCATATAAAGGCCTTTTTTTTTTTTTTTTTAGGAAACCCACTATGGAATTCTTTTATTTCACATATCATACAGAACCCCACTATTTGCAATAAAAGATAAGTTAACAAGACATGTGACTTTTTTTATTTCTAGAATTAAAATATATTTACTGTTTATGAATATTTTTTATATGTCTTAATAAATATGTATAAAAACATTAATGACCATAATAATGATATTGGTAGTCTTAATTTATTTTTTTAAAATAACTATAATATGCGTTTTTAAGATTTCAAACAGATTATGATATTGTTAGTTTTAAAAAATCATTAGAATTAGGGTGTTTGTTGCTTAAATTTAAATTGCTATTTAAAATAACGATTTTAAAATTTCCTAAAAAGATAGAATTTTTTTATTAACAAGTTCGATTTACTGACAAATTAGAATTAGAGTGTTGTAATTAAATTAATGACATAGTTTTACTGACAAATTGAAATTAAGATGTTGTAATTAAATTAATGACATAATATTATTAAAGTCTTTTTATGTGTCTTATTAGTTATATAATTGATATATCATTAAGTTAATCATACGTAATAATAATGATACGCAATGACATTTATTTCTTAAGACTTCAAGTGAATGATATTTTCCTTTTTTTTGATATTTAATTAAATTGATGATATAGTATTTATTAAGTCTTTTTGCATATCTTATAAGTTGTATAATTGTTATATCATTAAGTCACTGATACGTAATGATAACAATACTCAATAATATTTTTTTTTAAGAATTCAAATGATAATGATAATGCATCAATATAATATATTAAAATAAGAAATATACGTGTATATTTTTCATAATTTAAATACTCAAAATATAAGAAATTTATTATAAAAATTTACATGATAATATTTAGTTAGAAGGTATTTTAGAGTTTTAAATATATAAAATTTTAAAAACAAGACACATATAAATAATATTTATATAATAAAAATATATATTAATTTATTTCTTAAAAAAAAGATTACGTAATTTTTACATAAAAAATTCATGCTATAAAAGGCCCACTCTTGTAACATCAATAATTTATATCACAACTTTGCAAAATGTAACTTTCTTGGATTCCACAACCTTATTATGTTATCTTTTTTGTCCGGATAGTCAGATTTGTCTCCTCACGTGCACGTGGCCATACCACCGATAATGGAGATCAAAAAATATTTTTTATACGTTTTCTCCTTCTTTTTTTTAATTTAAGAGCAAAATAATTTTATACGTTTTCTCTTTCTTTTTTTTTAATTTAAGAGCCCGTTTGTTTATGCATTATTATAATTTTTTAGACTCAAATTTTTATAGTAAACTTAGGGTCCGTTTGGTAAATAAATTTGAATTAGTGATTTAATTTAAGTTAGTGTGATTTGAATTAAAATTTGAGTTAGTGATTTGAATTGTTATTCGAATTGACGTTCGCATGTACATTAAGTTTTAATCTAAGTATGGAATAAAATTAGAATTTATGTTTAAAAATATAGTGAAAATAGTTTTAATGTTAATGATCCTAAAAAAGATGCAATATATATCTTGATTTATTCCTCTCTTTGTTAGAAATACAATGAAAAAAATCATCTCAATTGGATAACAAATGAAGAAGTTATTATTTTTTTCCTCAAATATAGGTGAGAGAATTTTAAGCTTTTTACTGTAGCAGAGATATCTGAGTATTACAAGTTTAGGGGGGAGTCAAACTCTAAAAACTTTAAATGTGCGTTTGGTACGAATATTTGAGTAGAGTATTTGAATGAAGATTTAAATTTTTGTGAGAGAAAATACTGTAGCAAAATAATTCGAACCGTGATTTAAAAACTGAAACAAACACACTATTAGATTCTTGATACTTAAAGGATTCGAATTTTGGGAGAAACAAACACGTATTCAAAGGATTCTTAATACTTGAATCCAAATTTGAGTCTAAATAATCTAAAGAGTTCTCGAAACAAACGGGTCCTCATATATGCATTTAATCAACATTCAAATCTTATAGGGTATTTGGCATGATGGTTAGAACTGTAAATACTGTAACATGTGAGAGTTTTACATTTACATTATAGTAACTTTTTTCTTTTTACTATAATATGCGAGAGATTTACATTGTTCATAACTGAGAAGTTGGTTAGGACTGCCTCTTGCTAAACACCCTATTAATTTAAACCTCAATTGAGTTTTGAGTATAAAATTCAAGTTTTGGCACCCCTTTAAATTCACAAGATTTGAATTCAAATACTATAGTACAATATTACCCCCCCCCACCCCCCCCCCCCCCCCCTCCTTTTTTTTTAAAGATTTTCTCGCTTATTTTTGAGGAAAAAATATCAAAACTTCTTTGTTTGATATCCGATTAAGATGATTCTTCTGTCATTGTGTTCATAATCAAGAGAGGAGTGAATCAATATCTATGTTGCAAATTTTGTAATATCATAAACATTAAGAGTCTGTTTGGTAAATGGATTCGAATTAGTGATTTGATTTGAGTTATGTGATTTGAATTAAGATTTAAGTTAGTGATTTGAATTATTATCTGAATTGACGTTTGAATGTGCATTTAAGTTTTAATCTTAGTATGGATAAAATTGAAATTTATGTTTGAAGAGGTAGTGAAAATAGTCTTGATTATTGACAAATCTAATTAAATCTTAATGTTAGCGATCTTAAAAAATATGTAATATGGATTTCAATTTATTATTATCTTCAATAAGAATACAATGAAAAAATACTCATCTCATTTGGATATCAAATGAAGAAGTTATGATTTTTTTCCTCAAATATATGAGAGAGAATTTTAACTTTTACTATAGCAAAGATATCCAAGTATCCAAAGTTTAGGGGTAGTTACTATGAAAACTTAGATTCTTGATACTCAAAGGATCCAAATTTTAAGAGAAACAAACATGTATTCAAAGGATTATTGATACTCGAATCCAAATTTGAGTCCATTGAGTCAAAAGAATACACAAAAAAAATAGACCCTAAGATTTTGTTAGATTTATAAAAAAAAAAATCAAAAACTTTTTCCACTATCTATAGAAACATAAATTCTAATTTTATTTCCTATTTAGATTAATACTTTAACTATACATCAAAACATCAATTTTGATAATAATTTAAATCATATAACTCAAATCAAAAAATTCAAATCAATACAATTTGTATCCATCTACTAAATAAACCTTACGTTCGAACTCTAGTTTACCCTAGTTTGATTCTGATCTACGATTAGCATGTTCCAAGAAAAAAAAAAAAACCCTGGGCTTTTCAAGAACATTATCACGTGTAACACTCTCGAGGGCAACAAAGTCAGATGACAGGACCTCCACTGTGCAATGACTAATGATAGGCGAACAGATATAAACGCCTTAATAAATTACTATTCATTTTTCTAACAATGATAATCACACGTTAATAAATTACTATTCATTTTTATACCAATGATAATTACACCTTAATAAATTATTATTCATTTTTATAGCAATGATAATTACACCTTATAATAAATTATTATCCATCTTTATATATAGCAATGATAATTACACCTTATAATAAACTATTATTCATTTTTTATAGCAATGATAATTACACCCTAACAAATGATTCAATAAATATACATTACATTTTGTTATTATGCATTGCTCTTATAAAGAGGAAATTCTTTTCAGCAAGATTATCTACAAGAAGCCATGGAAGAGAAAGTAGCGGCAGTGAATCCGAAGCCGAAGAAAGGCCTGACTTCAAAGCTCATAGACTGGTTCGAGAATGTCGTCGTAAAATTGATGTATGATACTTCTCAGTCTCATCGTTGTCTCTCCGGTAACTTTGCTCCAGTTCGAGAAGAAACTCCTCCAACTGCAGACCTTCCTGTCTCCGGTTCTCTTCCTGTTAGTCATCATTTCCTTTTTTTTTATTACTTTAAATTTCTGATGAAACGTTTTGATTGCTGAAAATGAAAAGACTCAAAGAGTGGATAAGCATGAAATGAGTTTCAAAGAATGTGCTTTATTTTGATAATGTAGTTAGTTTTATATTGGATTGAATTTGGGGAAGTCTCAGTGCGGTTGGATTCTTTTATAATCATTAGTAAGGACTTCATGTAGAGAAGTCAGGTTGGAGCCAGAAATATCAAAGGAGAGTGACTAAATTAATGAGATGGGACAAATAAATAGACGTAGAATTGGAAGGATACTAGTTTAGGAGGGCAAAATATAAATATTATAAAATTTCATATCCAAAATTAAGAGAACAAAAGAAGTTTAGAGGACGGCCATCTATCATCGTCTGTGAGTAGCTCTGTCCCTGAGAGGAGGAGTAGCAATGAGAGTGATTATTACTGACTTCATCATAGGATAAGCAAGTTTACCCATATGGTTTTTCATTTTCTAATTTTATTTTTCTCAGTCACTTTTTGCAAATGCATAGGCTGTATGTAGAACTGTTTGTTGGGCTGCCGTTTTGTGTCTACAGGAATGCTTAAATGGAGAGTTTGTTCGGGTGGGTCCCAACCCCAAATTCGACCCAGTTGCTGGATATCACTGGTATGCCTTTTCCCTTCATTAAACCCTTTGCATGCAAACATTGATATATACACACATACATTGGGTTTTTGCTTATTCCTTTGTTGCTGTCTGGTGCAGGTTTGACGGTGATGGGTGTGTGATCTTCAGCTACATTGTTGATTTATTTAAATTTTTAGCTCGACATTCTTTTGAAGTTGTATAATGTATGTCTTTTTAATCTACTTAACAATAAAAATATGCATATTAACTAGTTAATGACATGTTTAAATTTGCAGTATGGTCCATGGTGTGCGCATCAAAGATGGAAAGGCAACATATGTCTCCCGTTACGTGCAAACATCACGTCTTAAACAAGAAGAATATTTTGGAGGTGCCAAGTTCATGAAGGTACGTGATCGAGTATGCTATGTTGGAAATTTTTACAACTAAAAAAGTTTTCACTTTTCTTAAGAAGGTGCAATTTATTTTTAGTTAAGCTTTAGGCTCATAATCTCTACGTGTTCTTGTGAGAATATAGTCAATTCAAAAAAATGAAAACTGTATATTATGTTTTATATGTTATTTGATATGCTTGACGGATTGGTTGAAATCGAAATGGTCAATTCATGTTGCTTGGTGGAGCCAACTTATGACTTGACATTCTACAAAATTATGAACTGTCATTGATTTTGGTGTTTCAGTTTCAGAGTTCCTTATTAAAGTTTTCTCACATGCAATTTCAGTTTGGAGACCTTAAAGGGTTTTTCGGATTATTCATGTTTAACTTGCAAATGCTGAGAGAAATGCTCAAAGTATTAGATCTTTCATATGGAAGAGGAACAGGTATTCTAAGTCTATTAATAATGTTGAGGAACCTGATCTAAGAATCTCTCAGGCAACTAGAGAAGTGTTAATTCTTTGGTATGTTAGCTATTTTCTTTACTTTTGGGTAATGTTAAGAACTAACTCTTGATCACCCTCGTCCAGCCAACACAGCTCTTGTATATCACCATGGAAAACTTCTAGCACTTCATGAAGGAGACAAACCTTGTAGGCATATGTGGTTCTTTCTTCTTTATATTTTTAATTCTACACACACACACACACACACACACACACACACATATTTATAATTATGTATAGAGAGAGAACTTGGGTGTGGGATCAAAACTCAAGACCTTAAAGTTAAGGTGAGGTGGGGTGTGGAATTACAGGTAAGCTAAGCCCGTGATCAGGGAACTCCCAATACTTAAATTTTTTGACGGACAAAACAGTTTTTCTTTGGTTTCTTTTGGTTTGCAAAACAGTTTGCTATAAAACTAGTGTGAAAAAATTTAACTTCTTGCTGAATTGGACTGAGATTAAGTGTGATTCACAATGCAGATATCCTTAAAGTCTTGGAAGATGGAGATCTGCAAACAGTTGGCATGTTGGATTATGACAAGAGATTGGACCATACATTCACAGCTCATCCAAAGGTTGACCCATTTACTGGTGAGGACATCTTCATAAAACATATTTAGTTGACCTACATGGTAAATTTGCTTTTTACACAGAGCTCTTGATGTAGGCGAGATGTTTACGTTTGGTTGTGCGCAAACACCTCCATACGTCACTTACAGAGTCATTTCAAAGGATGGTTTCATGCATGATCCTGTGCCTATAACAATACCAGACCCCGTCATGATGCACGACTTTGCCATTACTGAGAATTATGCCATTTTCATGGATCTTCCCCTGATTTTCAAGCCAAAGGTATGTTAATCACTAATCCATCAATATCATAGGACAAAATTCTGTAAAATGAATATTGTTTCACACAAGAGAAATAAGTATTAATTTGAAATGTTTTCTTGGTCATTTGGGAGATTTAAACTCATAGGATATTACCAGGTGCATGAAGATTTTGTGAGAAACATGTCTGCAGATTATGAATGTTAAAGGTTTTCATGAAACAAATACCTGGTGGTGGCACTTTGGGAGACATGATAAAGACAACCAATTTTTTTTTTTTTTTTTTTTCCCCAGGCTTATATTATTATGTTTCAATTTTCAGGAGATGGTGAAGGAAAAGATGTTGATATTCCAATTTGATGCGACAAAAAAAGCCCGCTTTGGGGTGCTTCCACGGTATGCAAAGAACGAGCTTCTAATCAAATGGTTTGAGCTTCCAAATTGCTTCATATTCCATAATGGTAAGCACATTTGTAATCTCACGCAAGTATCCATTTTTTTGGCAAAGTTTGCCAGTAGTAGCTGAGAAAGTCTCGCCAGGTTTATTTTTTGTTTCGAAAGTCCTGACCTTGTTCTATGACTGTTTTCTTAGCCAATGCGTGGGAGGAGGAGGATGAAGTTGTTCTAGTTACATGCCGCATTGAGAACCCGGATTTGGAATTATTCAGTGGCTCCATCAAAGAAAAGCTTGAGAAAATCTCAGACGAGATGTAAGAGCATTTTCACTCTATATTTCTTATGTGAAATCTCTTCTGTTTGGTGTTTATATAAGCTTTTAATATTACAAATCTCAGGTATGAAATGAGATTCAACATGAAAACTGGTCTGGCATCGCAAAGAAAGCTCTCAGAGTCGACAGTAGAATTTCCTAGAGTAAATGAGAGCTACACTGGCAGGTAACCATATTGTTTCTTTTTTTCAAGCTGATTTTCATATTTTCTTGCAAGTTTTTTTTTTTTTAAATTGTTGTTTTTACCTTAGGAAACAACGTTATGTGTATGGAACCAGACTGGACTTTACAGCTAAAATCACCGGGATCATCAAGTTTGATTTACATGGCGAGCCAGAAAAGGGTAAAACATGTATTGAGGTTGGTGGAAATGTTCAAGGCCTATATGACCTGGGACCCGGCCGATTTGGCTCTGAGGCTATATTTGTCCCCAAGGTGCCTGGAGTCACTTCTGAGGAAGATGATGGCTACCTAATATTCTTTGTTCATGACGAGAATACAGGGTACTAATTTGGTCTCTCGCTCCGTTAACAAAAGTTAGACATATCCTTTTCAATGTAGGATTACTCTTGTTTTGACATTATGTTGTTAATCGTTTAAAAACAAAAAAAAAAAGCTATCATTACCACGTAAAAGAGTGAGACCTGGCTCTTTTAGTTTTTTATGGGATGTGTCATTTTTCTTGTACTGACACACGTGCAATGACACATCACTTACGATGATGAATAGAAGTTCTTTTATTTATATGAAAAAGTGAACATTCAAGTGGATTGAATGCATTCTAAAGTTGGATTATTTCACCATGCAGGAAATCAGCAGTGCATGTGATTGATGCAAAAACAATGTCACCAGATCCTGTTGCTGTTGTTGATTTGCCCCATAGAGTTCCGTATGGATTCCATGCCTTCTTTGTGACTGAGGTAAAATGCATAGTCTGAAACTTAGTGTTGAGTTTCAATCCACACAACCACCTATTTGCCAAAGCCAAACGACAATCACTTCTTGAAACTGAGCCACAACACTTTACCAGAACACAAAGAAAGAAAGAAAAAAACGCAGAAGAAGAAACTATTGAGAACAATTTCCAAGTAGGAATTTCTTTAATTAATCACCAATTCTCGAATCTCCTCTTAAGAGCTTTTCTTCTCAAAAGCTTTACAAAGAGAATTATTGTGCCAGAAAGAATTAGAGAGAATTTCTATATCTACTCTGTTATGACCTAATTCCCTTTTATATTAGGTTTGTGGCTAATAACAGTAATTCTAGTAAAAAAGAATCACCTAGACTATTCTCCACCGCTTATTTCTTTTAAGCCTTCGATCTGCTTGCCACGTCATCAAATTGCATGCTTAAATCTAAGCCAACTCACAACAATCTCCACCTTGGCTTATTTAAACTTGTTCCGTTAACTGTTCTCCCTCCTGTACCTCATGCAACTTCAAACAATACTTGAACTTAGGAGCAGCTAAGGCCTTTGTAATCATATCAGCAGGATTCTCACCTGTCAAGACTTTCTCCAGTTTCACTTCTCCCTTAGCAATCACTTCCCTTATGAAGTATAGCCTCACATCTATATGTTTTGTCCTCTTATGGTATACCTGGTTTTTAGCCAAATGAATTGCACTCTGGTTATCACAATAGCCTTGTGACAACTTAACCAAGTCCCAACCTTTGAGCCATTCCTTGGAGCCATTTTGCCTCTTTTATGGCTTCTATCAATGCCATAAATTCTACTTCAGAGCTCGCCACATTACCACAAAGCTTAAAAACATAACCTGATAGCCTGTGAGGGATCTCCTGGTGTCAAGGCACCCTGCATAATCCAAATCTACAAAACCAGTAACATCATTTCTTCCTCTTTATGGTTTCTAAAAAACAAACCAACACCAGAGGATCCTTTGAGATATTTTAATATCCATTTTACCGCTTCCCAGTGTATTCTTCTTGGTTTGCCCATGTATATACTCACCATGCTCACAACATATGCCAAGTCGGGACGTGTACAGACCATCACATACATTAAGTTTCCCACTGCATTTGTGTATGGAATCTTGTCCATATACCACTGTTCATCCTCAGACTTAGGAGAGTCTTCTGAGGACAATTTAAAGTGTTGAGCCATAGGAGTAGACACTAGTTTTGTTGAATCCATATTGAATTTCTTTAATATCTTTTGAATATATCTTTTCTAAGATACGAAGATAGTACCCTCTTGTTTGTTTCTCTTGATTTCCATCCCCAAGATCTTGCTAGCTGCACCCATATTTTTCATCTCAAACTCCCCTTTTAGCATCTGCTTTACCTAATCAATTTCGGTCTTAAACCTTCCTGCAATGAGCATATCACCTACGTATAATAGTAGATAGATAATGTCCCTACTCTCCATGATCTTGCTGTATGCACAGTTGTCAGACTCGCATCTCTTAAAACCGTTCCAAACCATGAATGAGTCGAAACGCTTGTACCACTGGCGAGGTGATTGTTTGAGACCATACAGTGACTTCTTAAGCAAGCATACCTGATTTTCATTTCGAATTTCGATGAAACCTTTAGGCTGAGACATAAAAATCTTCTCTTTGAGCTCTCCATAGAGAAAAGCTGTTTTCATGTCTAGTTGTTTTAGATCCATGTTTTCTTTTGCAACCAAAGAAAACAGTATTCTTATCAAGCTCTGTTTCACCACTAGTGAGAAAGCTTCATTATAATCAACACCTTCTCTCTGTGTAAACCCCCTTGCCACTAGCCTCGCTTTGTACCGTGGCTTCTCAACCCTTGGTGTGCCCTTCTTGAGCTTGTACACCCATTTACAGCCAATGATCTTCTGATTCTTACGTTTTTCGACCGAAATCCATGTCTGATTCTTGAAGAGTGAGTTCATTTCCTCACGCATAGCCTCTTGCCACTTATTGGCATCTTTAGTTCCCATAGCCTCAGTGTAAGACTTTGGTTCCTCAGATTCTATTTCATTTGTGGCTGTAAGAGCAAAAGCAATCATTTTAGTGTACCCAAACCTCTCAGAGGTGTGATTTGCCGTCTCCCCCTATCTCAAGCCAACAAATATCCTTGGTCTGTTGCTTCAGGTTCCACGGTTTCCATTTCCACTGTTTCCTGCTCCTCCACCGATTTCTTCAATGGCTCCACCTCAAACTGAACCTTCTCTCCATCTTTAGATCCCTCTTCATTAGTCTTGCTATGAGCCTTGTAATACATATCATACTCTCTGAAAGTGACATCTCGACTAATGAAAGTTTTAGGCTGGCCCTTTTGAACACACCAGAACTTGTAGCCTTTTACACCTTGTGGATAACCAAGGAACATGTATTTAACTGCTCAAGGCTCTAATTTTCCTGTATTTATATGGGCATAGGCAGTGCAACCAAAAACTCTGAGGTTTAAGAGATATGGAGATTTATCTTTCCATTTTTCGTTAGGAGTTTTCAAATCAATAGCACGGGATGGACTTCTATTAATCACATATGCTGCAACTAGTACTACTTTAGTCCAGAAATTTTTGGTGAGGTTTGCATCAGACAGTAAGTATTTGGCCTTCTCCAAGATTGTCTTATTCCTTCTCTCCACAATCCCATTCTATTCGGGGGTCTTTTTCACAGTGTGGTGCCTTGCTATACCACGTTCCTTGCAATATTGATCAAACTCATGAGCATAGAATTCGAGCCCATTATCCGTTCTCAACTTCTTTATTTTTCTGCCAGTCTGATTTTCTACTAAAGCCTCCTACTCCTTAAATTTCCCAAAAGAATCATCTTTGGTTTTAAGAATGTACACCCACAACCTTCTCGAGTAATTATCGACAAGGGTAAGAAAGTACTTGGCACCCCATGAGATGGAACCTTGGATGCCCCCCAAAGATCTGAGTGGATATAATCTAAGATCCCCTTTGTGCAATGAATTCCTTCTGCAAACTTGACCCTGGTTTGTTTCCCATATATGCAATGTTCACAAAACTCTAAATCTGTTGCCTTGTCCCCACATAGGAGCCCTTGCTTACTCAACTCTCTCAATCTATGGATGCTCTCATGACCCAATCTTTGATGCCAAAGATGAGTTCTTGTGGTTTCTTTGTTAGAAACTACAGATGCAATTCCTTGTACCACTGCTTCTCTCAAAAAATACAAACCATTGATGAGATGTCCCTTTATCATTACCAATGGCCCCTTTGTAACTTTCAGTACACCATTTTCAGCCTTGATTGAGAAACCTTGATTATCTAACATCCCAAGAGATATCAAGTTTCTTTTCAGCTCAGGCACATGTCTGACATCCTTCAAGATCCTATCAGGACCGTTCTCCACATGTCTGACATCCTTCAAGATCCTATCAGGACCGTTCTCCATTCTTAACTTTATTGTACCAATTCCAATCACCTGGCACACTATATTATTGCCTAGCAGCACTCGCCCTCCATGTTTTCTTTCATAATCCATGAAGAAAGATTTATATGGGCATATATGAAATGAGCACCCAGAATCCAATACCCATTCATCATTAACCTTGGTGTCTGACATACACAGAAGTTTAGCACTTTCATATCCATCTGAGGCAACATCAACAACCCCTGTTTCTTTCTGCTTTTCCCCATTCTGTCGCTTTCTATCTGGGCAATCTTGTTTCAGATGGCCTTCCTTATGACAATGGAAACACCGTCTGGTCCTGGACTTTGACCTCGATCTTCCCCTTTGATTAAAGTCTCTCTTCTCTGATCTTCCACGAACATTCAAACCATCCGCTGCTGCACCATCCTCCTTGGTCTCTGACTTTTTCTTGAGTTCCTTAGAGAATAGAGCAGCTTGAACCTCTTCCAATGACAAAGAATCCCTGCCATATATCAGAGTGTCTGAGAGATTTTCGAATTCACTGGGCAAAGATCTCAAGAGTAGCAATGCTTGATCTTCATCATCAATCTTGATGTCAATGTTTTCAAGATCAAGAATGATCTTGTTGAAATCATCCATGTGATCTTCCAATGATTTTCCATGAGGCATCTTCAAAGTGTATAGTTTTTGTTTCAAATACAACTGATTCGCGAGTGACTTCATCATATAGAGATTCTCCAATTTCAGCCAAATTGCTGCGGCGGTTCTCTCTTTCGAAACTTCCCTAAGAACCTTATCACCAAGGCTCAAAATCAAGGCACTGTGGGCTTTGTCAAGAACATCATTCTTCTCCTTCTCTGACATGTTTTCTGGCAAATTCTTCTCACCAGAAAGTGCTTCTCTTAGACCCTGATGGACCAAGAACGCTGCTTCTTCAATCGCCAGAGACTAAAGTCATTCTTGCTGGTGAACTTGTCAATGTCGATCTTTGTTGACGGCATTGCCTTCTTGACCTGGGCTCTGATGCCAATTGTTGGATTTCAATCCACAGAACCACCTATTTGCCGAAGCCAAACGACAATCACTTCTTGAAACTGAGCCACAACACTATACCAAAAGACAAAGAAAGAAAGAAAAAAATGCAGAAGAAGAAACTATTGAGAACAATCTCCAAGTAGGAATTTCTTTCATTAATCACAATTCTCAAATCTCCTCTTAAGAGCTTTTCTTCTCAAGAGCTATACAAAGAAAATTATTGTACCAGAAAGAATTAGAGAGAATTTCTATATCTACTCTGTTATGACCTAATTCCTTTTTATATTGGGTTTATGGCTAATAACAGTAATTCTAGTAAAAAAGAATCACCTAGACTATTCTCCACTGTTTGTTTCTTTTAAGCCTTCTATCTGCTTGCCACATCATTAGATTGCATGCTTAAATCTAAGCCAACTCACAACACTTAGAGTTCCATATTTTCTGTTCGCGTTCTTTTTTAAGTCAAACATAGTCTGGAACTCGTAAACTGGAGATCTAACTATACATATTTAAAATAAAATGCATAAATGTCAAGGACAAAGTAATGTGCGGTAGACAATGATGGGAAAATGAATAATATAATGAAAAATCTAATGATCAATGAGTACTGTTCATGTTGTATTCATGTTTTGTGGGTCCCATAAGAGTGGGGCCGCACCTAACCGTAGTTAGGTACGATCAAGCATGTGAATAACTCTTTTTTGCCTGATGGGGCAGTTGCTTGGGCTTCTCACAGGGCTGTGTCCCGCTAGGTGGGTCCCACCTAGTGGGCTCATCCTTTGTGAGAAGTTGCACTCACCTCATCAGGCCAAATATTAGTGCTCAAACTTAAAAGTATTTGCTCTCCTTTTACGTGTGTTTGTCTAATTGTGTACTTTTTGATATTAGAGATTCTAACGTTTTGATTTTATGGTTGTTGATCAGGAACAACTGCAAGAACAAGCTAAACTCTGAACTGCAGAAGGAGGAGATCCACTAAACCTTGAAGGAAAGAAACAGAAACATGTAATATCAATTTTAAATTAGACCTTTTCACCTTGTCCACTCATGGGAAGTTATGTCAATAAGTATATTATATGCATAATAATGAATCCCACTCTTTGCAATAGTAAAATTCTTATTATATAAAGAACCCACTCTTGTAATATTAAAAGAAGAGAATATGGTACGGAATAGCGGTTCTATTAAGCCCGACAGCCCTACAGCCTGTTCCTATAATATGGGATGGGTCCCACGTGAGACCCATCCGACAGGAGAGAAGCGGGTTGTGGACCAATGGCACGATTAGAGTTTTCGGTAATTGCGTGATATTGACCCACTAAATTGAAAGGAAAGCAAGGTTCCTTATTGCAGGAAATGCAAGATATAAAAAAAAGGGGAACTAATCAACTGCAGCTACTATCCTGGAAAATAAGCTTTCTTGATTTACAAGAGTTGACTAAGGTGGTGTTTGGAAGGTCGTGGGAACCGGTGGTGGGAACCACTTTTACTGTAGTATGTGAAAGCTTTACACTGTAGCAATTTTTTAAATTGTTACTGTAACATGTGAGAGCTTTATACTGTTTATAACTGAGTTTGTGATGAGAACCGTGGTTCCCACCATAATACTAAACAAGGGGTAATTCTATATTTAATAAATCGATTAATAAATCTCTAAGGTCTATTTGGTAAAAGTATTCGAATTAGTGAATAAGAATCAGAGTATCAATACTTTATTTGACAACTTTTCGAAACTTTCTTGAATCACACAGCTATTATATTCTCCTATACTTTTTCTCCAAGTTGTCTGAATTTATCTCCGTATGTGCACGTGCCCAAACCACCAATAATGAGGATAATATTAAAAGTGATTTTTTAAAGAAGATACAATTTGCATTACATGTTATCTTTTCTCGTTAAATTTTGATTTTTTGTCGTTAAATTCATTATATTGTTTTATTCTAAGAGAATTCTGGTCAGTAAATAAAAAAAAAGGACAAAATTGAGGGAGATAATTCTAGCATAATTACGTTGCAGAGCATTGTTCAAGAGCAATTAAAGACAAAAAAATCTCCACACCATATTGATAGATAGATACACAAACAGGTATTATTATTTGTCACATATTAATAAAATATTAAAATCAATTACTTTATAGTAATAATTATCCCAAGTTGCAAGCTTCTGTGTTAATTAAATGAATAAATAAATAGACATGTTGATTTTTATAATAGACGTCCTGTTATTATATATGCATTGATCATGTGAAGGAGAAAATTATTTAAAAGAAGAAGAAGAAGATTATATGGATTGTTCAAACACATTATTACATTAAACATGTTCCAAAGCAATAGAATTAGATATAATTACTCATTAATAAGTTATTAAAGTCAATGAGTTTATAGCAATAATTAATTGTCCCAAGTTGCAAGCTTCCATTTTCAACCTCTGCAATAAATATATCTCATGCATTGTTCACATGAAGAAGAAAGTTGTTAAGCAGAAGAAGAAGAAGATTATCTACTACAAGTCATGGAGGAGAAAATAGTGGCCGTGAATCCAAGGCCAAAGAAAGGCCTGACTTCCAAACTCATTGACTGGTTTGAGAATGTTGTCGTATAGCTCATGTACGACACTTCTCAGCCTCACCATTATCTCTCCGGTTGAAGATGAAACTCCTCCCACGGCGGTGTTGCAATATGGAGCCAAATCAACCTAGCAAAGGAGAAAGAAAAAAAAAAAAAAAAAACGCGCTGCATTGGGGAGGGCAGAGACACAGCGCCGCGGCGCCCGAAAACGAGCGCCACGGCGCCCGAACCAGGGCCGCGGCGCTCGTCCGAGAACAAACCAGCGCCGCGGCGCCCGGAGTCTGGTTTGTTGCGAAATTTTGAGTTAGAGTCGAACTCAAACGCCCCAAAAAGGGGAAACCACTAGGGTTTCCCATTAGTTGCTATTTTTCTCCTCCTTTGGTTATAAATAGACATAAGGTGGCTAGGGTTGGGTGTGTGTGAAAATTGTGAGTGGCATAATTTTGTGAGAGGCAAAATTCTTGAGAGCTCCATCCTTGAGAGAAGAAAAATTCCCATTGGGTGTTAGATAGAAGAGAGTTTTGGTAAGCACAATTTGTGAGTGTGTGAGAAACTGCTCTTGTAATCTGTAATCTCCTTCATCATAGTGGAATCTGCAAGCGGCAGAAACAGGACGTAGTCTCAATTTTGGACGAACCTGTATAAAAATTTGGTGTCTCTTTTATTCTTTTCTCCTATTTATTTTCTGCAATTGTTCGTTCTTACGATCCTTAGAATTAGGAGTTGTCTAATTCCCCAACAACTGGTATCAGAGCGGAGGTTTTGATCAAGAACAATGACTGGAGAAGAAGGTATGGCAGCCGGTATCACCAAATTCGATGGTTCAGATTTTTCCTATTGGATGATGCAAGTAGAGGACTACCTATACAGCAGGAAACTGCACTTGCCCTTGGGTAATAAGCCCGAAGGCATGAAGGATGAGGAGTGGAGTCTCCTTGATAGACAGGTACTCGGTGTGATCCGTTTAACTTTGTCAAAGAACGTTGCCCACAACGTTGCGAAGGAGACCACTACAGCAGGGATGATGAAGGCTCTGTCAGAGATGTATGAGAAGCCCTCAGCCAATAACAAGGTACATCTCATGAAGAAGCTTTTCAATTTAAAGATGCCGGAAGGTGCCTCGGTGGTAGAGCACCTGAACAGTTTCAACACCGTCCTAAACCAATTGGTCTCGGTAGAGATTAAATTCGATGATGAGATCAATGCTCTAATCCTCTTGGCCTCGTTACCGAATAGCTGGGAACCCATAGGGGTGGCCATTACAAATTCTCTAGGGAGTGCAAAATTGAAGTTTGTCGATGTCAGAAACTCTATTCTGGCGGAAGATGTTCGCAGGAAGGACTTAGGTGAAGCCTCTTCGTCGAACTCGGCCCTTAATGTTGATAATAGGGGCAGGAAACTTGACAGGCAATCCAACAGGGATAATGGCAGGAGAGGAAAGTCGAGGAATGGGAGAAGCAAGTCAAGGAACGGTAGGACCATGGAGTGTTGGAACTGTGGGAAGACGGGCCACTTGAAAAAGAACTGCAGGGCTCCAAGGAAGAATGAAGACAAGACTAATGATGAAGCTAACGCCGCCACTGAAGAGCAACAGGATGCCTTAATCTTGTCTGTCGACAGTTCTTTTGATTCGTGGGTGATAGACTCAGGAGCATCATTCCACACCACAGCACACTGTCATGTCCTGGAGAACTACGTTGCTGGAAATCATGGTAAGGTTTATCTCGCTGATGGAGAACCTTTGGATATAGTTGGCATTGGAGATGTCAGTTTAAAAATGCCTAATGGGTCGGTATGGAAGATTCATAAGGTGAGACATGTTCCTAAATTAATGCGCAACTTGATTTCGGTGGGGCAACTGGATGATGATGGACATAAAATAACCTTCAATTGTGGAGGTTGGAAAGTCACGAAAGGAGCGATGGTTATTGCTCGGGGCCACAAGGCTGGAACTCTCTACATGAACTCAAGTTGCAAAGATACCCTAGCAGTTGCTGATTCTGCTGCCAATACCGAGCTATGGCATTATAGGCTTGGTCACATGAGTGAAAAGGGTATGAAGGTGCTTCACTGCAAAGGAAAACTGCCGGGTTTGAAAACTGTTGATCACAGTTTGTGTGAAGCCTGCATCTTTGGTAAACAGAAGAGAGTGAGTTTCTCAAAGATGGGTAGAGAGCTTAAGTCCAGGAAATTGGAGCTTGTTCACACTGATGTGTGGGGGCCTGCGCCGGTGACTTCCCTTGGTGGCGCAAAATACTATGTGACGTTCATAGATGACTCAAGCAGGAAGGTATGGGTTTACTTTCTGAAAAACAAATCTGATGTGTTCGATGCTTTCAAGAGATGGAAAGCCATGGTGGAGAACGAGGCAGATTTGAAGGTGAAGTGCTTGCAGTCTGACAATGGGGGAGAGTACCTAGATGAAGAGTTCAGGCGGTACTGTGCTAAGAATGGGATAAAGATGAGGAAGACCATTCCAGGGAAACCACAACAGAATGGGGTAGCTGAAAGGATGAACAGGACTTTAAACGAGCGTGCTAGGAGCATGAGGTTGCATGCAGGGCTGCCAAAGATGTTTTGGGCTGAGGCAATTAACACAGCCGCTCATCTGATCAACAGAAGTCCATCTACACCGCTGAAGTTCAAGCTACCGGAAGAAGTCTGGAGCCAAAAACAGGTGAATCTCTCTTACTTGAGAGTGTTTGGTTGTGTTTCCTATGCACACATTGATTCCACTGCTAGAAGTAAACTGGATGCCAAGTCAAAGAAGTGTTTTCTGGTTGGCTATGGCGGACTTGAGTTTGGTTATCGTCTCTGGGATGACCAAAGTCGGAAGATTATCAGGAGCAAGGATGTGATCTTCAACGAAGGTGTTCTGTACAAGGACAGAGATAGCACGGACTCCAGGGGTTCAGGTTCTGAAGACAAGAAGCCTGAGGTGATTCCATTGAAGGATCTGCCTGAAGTGGAGGTGCAAAATCCAGAGGTTGAAGACCAGGAAAACATAGCTCCAGAAGAAAACCAGAGGACTCCTGCCACACCAGTCAGGAGGTCTAGCAGGACAATCAGACCACTGCAGAGATACTCCCAAACTCTGCATTACATCTTGTTGACCGACAAAGGTAAGCCAGAGAGCTTTGATGAAGCCATGGAGGCTGGAGATTCGGTCAAGTGGGAGTTAGCCATAAGGGACGAGTTGGATCAGACATGGCAACTGGCAAAGTTACCACAGGGTAAAAAGTCCTTGCACAACAAGAAGGTATACCGGGCAAAAGATAAAAGTGCTGGCAGCAAGCGGTATAAGGCAAGGTGGGTGGTAAAAGGATCCAGAGATATGCTCACCAAGATGGATCCGATTGAGAAACTGAAGTTGTGCGCAACTTCAGTTGGACTTCTCCATGAAGCATGAGAAGTCGTTGCCGCTGCAGTTGGAGACATGGTGATTGATTAGTCTCCAAGTGGGAGATTGTTGCAATATGGAGCCAAATCAACCTAGCAAAGGAGAAAGAAAAAAAAAAAAAAAAAAACGCGCTGCATTGGGGAGGGCAGAGACACAGCGCCGCGGCGCCCGAAAACGAGCGCCACGGCGCCCGAAAACGAGCGTCGCGGCGCCCGAACCAGGGCCGCGGCGCCCAAAACAAGGGCCGCGGCGCTCGTCCGAGAACAAACCAGCGCCGCGGCGCCCAAAATGAGGGCCGCGGCGCTCGGAGTCTGGTTTGTTGCGAAATTTTGAGTTAGAGTCGAACTCAAACGCCCCAAAAAGGGGAAACTACTAGGGTTTCCCATTAGTTGCTATTTTTCTCCTCCTTTGGTTATAAATAGACATAAGGTGGCTAGGGTTGAGTGTGTGTGAAAATTGTGAGTGGCATAATTTTGTGAGAGGCAAAATTCTTGAGAGCTCCATCCTTGAGAGAAGAAAAATTCTCATTGGGTGTTAGATAGAAGAGAGTTTTGGTAAGCACAATTTGTGAGTGTGTGAGAAACTGCTCTTGTAATCTGTAATCTCCTTCATCATAGTGGAATCTGCAAGCGGCAGAAACAGGACGTAGTCTCAATTTTGGACGAACCTGTATAAAAATTTGGTGTCTCTTTTCTTCTTTTCTCCTATTTATTTTCTGCAATTGTTCGTTCTTGCGATCCTTGGAATTAGGAGTTGTCTAATTCCCCAACAGGCGGACCTCCCTGTCTCCGGTTCTCTTCCTGTTAGTCATCAATTTTTTTTCCTTTGAACTTGCCTTGATTACTTTAGCCTTGTGCTAATAACCAAAGAAAGATCAGATTTTTTTTCTCTCCCTTTTTATTTCCTGAAAAGGCTGAAACTTTTTTATTGCTGAAAGTGAAAGGACTCTAGAGTGGATAGATCATATGAAACGAGTATCAAGGAATTTGCTTTTATTTTGATGGTGTAGTGTAGTTTTATACTGGAGAAGTCAGGATCCGAGCCACAAAATTAATCAAGAATGTGACAAAGTGACTGAATTAATAAGGTAAGACAAATAAATAAATGTAGAATTGGAGGGATAATTTTAGGAGGACAAAACACAAGTTTTATAAAATTTCATATACAAAACTAAAGAAAAAAAGTTCACGAGGATGGTTGCCCTTTAGAGCAGTGGTAGTAGTGATAATGATTATTACTGACTTCATCATAGGATAAGCAAGTTTATCCATATGGGACATCACGTTCTAATTTTATTTTTCTCAAATTTTATTTTATTTTATTTTTTGCAATTGCTTAAACTGTATGTTGAACTGTTTGTTTGGCTGTAATTATGTGTGTTGACAGGAATGCTTGAATGGAGAGTTTGTTCGGATGGGTCCCAACCCCAAGTTTGACCCAGTTGCTGGATATCACTGGTATGCCTTTTCCCTTAATTATGAACCCTTTATGCATACATTGATATGTATACACACATATAGATACACAAATGTACATATATATATATATACACACACACATATATATATATATATATTAGTGGGATTTTGCGTATTCCTTTGTTGCTGTCTTGTGCAGGTTTGATGGAGATGGGTGTGTGATCTTCTGCTAACTTGTTGCTTTATTTAAATTTTTCACCATAAATTCTGTGGTTTGAAATTCTTTTAAAGTTGTATGATTTGTCTTTTTAATCTACTTAACAATAAAAATATGCATTTTAACTAGTTAATGACATGTATAAATTTGTAGTATGGTCCTTGGTGTGCGCATTAAAGATGGAAAAGCAACATATGTCTCCCGTTATGCAAAATCATCACGTCTTAAACAAGAAGAATATTTTGGAGGTGCTAAGTTTTTTAAGGTAGGCAATCGAATTTGCTATATTAGAACTATTTAGCACTTAAGTTTTCATTTATGTAAGAAGGTATGATTCCTTTTTCGTTAAGCTTTAGGCTCATGCTCTCTACGTGTTCTTGTGAGAATGTGATTAATTCATGAAAATGAAAACTGTATATTATGTTTTATATGCTACTTGATATGTTTGAGGAATTAGCCGAAATCAAACTGGTCGATTCATGTTGCTTGGTGAAACCAACTTATGACTTGACATTCTATAAAATGATGACTCTGTAATTGATTTAGGTGTTTCAGTTTCAGAATTCCCAATCAAAGTTTCCTCATATGCAATTTCAGCTTGGAGACCTTAAAGGGCTTTTCGGATTACTTATGTTTAACTTGCAAGCGCTGAGAGGAATGCTCAAAGTATTAGATCTTCCATACGGAAGATGGAACAGGCATTTTATGTCAATTAATAACCATAAGAAGCTCTCAGCCAATTAGAAAAGGGTAATTTTTTTAGTATGTTGCCTTTTTTCTTTTATCTTTTGAGTAATGTTAGGAACTAACTCTTGATCACCCCCTTTTCCAGCTAACATAGCTCTTGTATATCACCACGGAAAACTTCCAACACTTCATGAAGCAGACAAACCTTGTGAGCGTATATGGTTCGATTTTCTTTTATATTTTGAATTGTACACACATATATAATTACGTAAAATGAGAGAACTTAGGTTGTGGTGTCAGAACTGAAGACCTTAAGTTGAGGCGAGGTAGGTGTGGAATTACCGATAAGATAAGCCTGCAACCATTAGACTCCGTATCAAATTTTGACAGGCAAAAAAGTTTTTCCTTTGGTTTCTTTTGGTTTCCAATTCAGTTTACCATAAAACTAGAGCGCCCAAAAAAAAAAAAAAAAGTAACTTCGCGCTTAATTGGATTGAAGTTATCCGTGATTGAAAAAACGGATATCCTTAAAGTCTCGGAGGATGGAGATCTGCAAACACTTGGCATGTTGGATTATGACAAGAGATTGGACCATACATTCCCAGCTCATCCAAAGGTTGATCCATTTACTGGTGAGCACATGTTCATTAAACATATTTAGTTAGCCTACATGATAAATTTGCTTCTTACTCAAGAGCTCTTTATGCAGGCGAGATGTTTGCTTTTGGTTCTGCGCAGATGCCTCCATACATCACTTACAGAGTCATTTCAAAGGATGGTTTCATGCACGATCCAGTGCCTATAACAATACCAGAACCTGTCATGATGCATGACTTGGCCGTTACTGAAAATTAGGCTATTTTCATGGATCTACCCTTGATTTTCAAGCCAAAGGTATCTAATGCATCAATGTAATTGAAAAATGTCTAAAAGATAAATCTCGTTTCATCTTGTTGGACACGAGAAATAATAATCAATTTGACAAGCTTTTCTTTTTCATGTGGGTGATCTAAACAAAGAAGGAAAGTACCAGAGGCATTAAGATTTTGTGAGAAACATCTCATGGTTTTCATAAACGGATGCCTAGTGGTGGCAGTTTGGTAGACATGACAAAGACAACAACACTTTGGTTTTTTTGAGGCTTCTATCATTATATTTCAATTTTCAGGAGATGGTGACGGAAAAGAAGATGATTTTCCAATTTGACGCGACAAAAAAAGTTCACTTCGGTGTGCTTCCACGGTATGCAAAGAATGAGCTTCTAATCAAATGGTTCGAGCTTCCAAATTGCTTCATATTCCATAATGGTGAAGCACATTTGGATTCCCAATGTATTTACGCAGGAAAGAATATCCAAGTTTTGGCCAAGTACGCCAGTAGTAGTTGACAAAGTTTCGCCAAGGTTGTGTCGTATTTTAAAAGTCCTGACCTTGCTCAATGACTGTTTTCTTAGGCAATGCGTGGGAGGAGGACGACGAAGTTGTTCTAATCGCATGCCGCCTTGACAAACCGGATTTGAAATTGCTCAGTGGGGCTGTCAAAGACAAGCTTGAGAATTTCTCATTTGAGCTGTAAGAGGATTTTTAACTCTATTTATTGACGTGAAATGTCTTCTCTGTGATGTCTACATAAGCTTTTAATATATCATAAAACTTTAAGGTACGAAATGAGATTAGACGTGAAAACAGGTCTAGCATCGCAAAGAAGGCTCTCAGAGTCGACAGTAGATTTTCCTAGAGTGAATGAGAGCTACACTGACAGGTGTATACAGACTTCTTTCTCATTGTGGACAACCATATTGTTTCCTTTTCAGGCTGATATTCATATTTTCTTTCGAGTTTTTCAAATGTGTTGTTTTTAGATGCTCTCCCACTTCTAAAAAGGTTATCCTTTGTACGAGTGAAATCAGGAAACAACGTTATGTGTATGGAGCCACAGTGGACTTCACTGCAAAAGTCACTGGGTTTGTCAAGCTTGATTTACATGCTGAACCAGAAAAGGTTAAAACATGTATTGAGGTTGGTGGAATGTTCAAGGACTGTATGTCCTGGGACCCGGCCGATTTGGCTCCGAGGGTATATTTGTCCCCAAGGTGCCCGGAGTCACTTCTGAAGATGATGGCTACCTAATATTCTTTGTTCATGATGATAATACCGGGTACTACTTTAGTCTCTCACTCTATTAACAAAAATTAAGACATACCCTTTTCAATTTAGTAGCCAAATATATTGGTAGTGCTAAACATTCAAACTGTGACTCCTTTTAAAACATTACGTGATTAGTTGGTGATGCAATTGTCTCGTAACACAGCGGGATCTAGTTCTTTTACTTTTTACGAAGTGACACGACAATTCTCTTGTACAGTTATACTGACATACGTGTAGTGCTACATCATTAGTGTTTGATGAATATCAATGTTGATGCTCTTTATTGCATTATAAAAGTGAATCGTAACGAGGATAGAATGCGTTCCAAAGTCGGATTATTTCACCATTTAGAAAATCGGCAGTGCATGTGATTGATGCAAAAACAATGTCGCCAGATCCAGTTGCAGTTGTTGATTTGCCCCGTAGAGTTTCGTACGGAGTCCATGCTTTGTTTGTGACAGAGGTCAGTACTAATTTTAATTGATGTATTAGGACTTTCAAATCTTGCTTTCTTTCCTAATGTAGGAGATATTCTGAGATATTCATAAATAGAAGATCTAATCTGCATCTAAATATGCATATGTAGGGTGAAATTGGTAAACACTATGGACTAAGGAACACAAGGTTGATAGTAATCATAAAATCAATTGTTATTGAAGTTTTGACCGTTAATAACATGAAATACTGTTAATTATAATGGCGGATCTCATAAGCCTGAGTGTGGTCGCTACTATAAAAACTATTTTAGAAGACAGGACGTGGTCATTTCTGATAATGGTTTTTTTAAACACGGATGTTAAAGATAAATAAAAACACGGCTGGAGGGATGTGAGCACAGAGGTTTGAGATTTTGTTGTCTTCATAGTCGGATTTTGTTAAAGACGATTTTTTGTAGTTGTGGGTCAACCAAAAATAATTTTAGACACTATTAAGTTAAATAGAACTAATCAATTTATAGAGACAAAAAAAATGGAAAAAATGAAATGTCAAATGCTACTATACTTCTGAAAAACATAAAACTAAGTGCTGAAATATATCATCACTGCCCATATGAGGAATAAGCAGGTTCAATTAAAGGTTAGGTGCTATGGAGCATTTCACACTTTTACTTATTGGTTCTAATATTTTGGTTTGTATGATATATATTATTTGATCAGGAGCAACTGCAAGAACAAGCAAAACTCTGAATTGCAGAAATTCTTTGATGGAGATTGATCATCCCTCCAAGGAATAAGCAAAAACATGTAATGGGGCCTAAAATTCAGCCAATAAGTATTGCTACAGCCTGAAATTTGTATCATCATATACAATAAAGAGCCCTACTCTTTGCAATAAAGAATTCATAGTATATAAAGTTAATTGTTGCTAATATATATATATATATATATATATATATTTACATGTTTCTTTGTCTTTTTTTGAATTATTATGTAGATTGTAGTGGAAGCATAGGAGAGAGTATAGACATAGTTTGTTGATTTTTAAAAAATGCCGAAAAACAAGCGAAAAGTGAAGAGAGAAATTCTCTGAATTTCTACTAATAATGCAAAATTGAGAATAACAAAGTGATAAAGAGTACCTTCAATAATAATCATAATTTTCTAATCCTATTCAAAACACGATCCGTATTCAAACTAATACGCCGTTTGAGAAATAAGTAGAAACATAGTTTGAACTGAAAACACTGTAGAAAATAATGTTAAAATAGTGTTAGTTTCAAATATTCTATAAGATAATAATAAAATAAAAATAAAAAATTTGAATCGAATGCAACCGATAATATTAACTTAGTGTGAATCAAAGTCTACGGTCAAAAGGCCAGGAAGGATAACGACATGTAACGTCATAGATTTGTGAAGTAACTTTAATTAAAAAAATGAGCAAATATCAAACTTTGGGGAACTCTGATTCCTGGGACTGCATCATCTTGCCATTCAAGAAATGTCCTGGGTACTTTAAAAAAATGGGTGGAAAAAACTGTTTGGAAGAAAAGAAAATCGCAACAAATTTGAGTTTAAGGCTTAAAAATTACTATCCTTAAAGTTTTATTTGCTTCCACCACAAACAATTACCTTCGATTAGAAGGTGCATTTCAAAGTGTGCCTCGCCAGTCCGCGTGTCGTGGTACATGGCAGTAGCACAATCTCACCTATACACAAGTAATAATAAAATGTCATATGCTTTTATAATAATGAAAAACATAAAACTAAGTGCTGAAATATATAATGACTGCCCATACGAGGGCAAAGCAGGTTCAGTTAAAGGTTAGGTGCTATGGAGCATTCTCTCTCTTTTAGTTGTGTTGTGTTTGTCTGATTTTTGTAACTTGTTATAATTGTGATTATTGGTTTGATGTTTTGATTTGTATGATTAATATTCTTTGATCAGGAGCAACTGCAAGAACAAGAAAAACTCTATTCCTACAAAGAAGTAAGCTAAAACATGTATTATATATATATATATATGTATATATATACACGAGAGAGAGAGAGAGAGAGAGAGAGAGAGAGAAGGAAGAGCCTTACTCTTTGAAATAATTAATTTGTTTGCAACTTGGAACTTCCTTGAATGGACGCAACCTTATAATCTTCTTCTTGCACGTTTTTTCCAAGTTGTGTGCAAGTTGTCTCCTTCATGTTCATATTATTAATTTATTATCAAAGAAACATTAATTCAAAAGAAAGAAAGAAAGAAATTTGCAACATTTTATTCTTTTTTATCTTTTTTTTTTTTTTGTTGAAGATCTTAAGTATACATAACCATGGTGTTAAATTTTAGATTGAATAATTATAATTTTTAACATTTGTGCCATTAAATTTCTCTAAAATCTTAACTCACATTCCAAGGAAAAAAAAATGAAGACGTGAGTAAAAATTAGAAAAAATTTAAGGCTATATCTACTTAGGGGAAAAAAACTAGAATATGTTCCAGAGCAATAGACAACAAAAGGCTGTGTAACAATAGACAAATAGATGTTACTGTAGCATATAATAAATTATTGATTGTTGAAATCGAAATCATTTGATAATGTTAATTGTGGCTCAAAAATATTCCATTTGTCTTGACTTTTGGCGAACTTGTTGGACAAATTCAAATGTTTGAAATCCAAAAAATGTGCTTGGTGTTCAAGAAAATGTTCTTGAAAATGTTCTTATAGTTTTGTCATAAGATCGTAATAAGTGCCAACAATCCAATGCCTAAGGTAACTATAGTATATGCAACACAAGTTTGAGAGCCTTTCATGTATGCTACTAGTAAGTTGTAAAAGATGATCTCTATGTGTTCTTTAGTATTTTGGCCCTATTAAATACCCAGTTTGTTAGTGAAAATTTATAGACATAAGCTAAAAGCTGAACCACGTGAATTTCTCTATATTTAATTTACCCTTTATTTTCTCCTAAAATACACTTTAGAATTCGTCATAGATAGAGATAATTATTTTTTTTTTTGAAAAAAAAATTGTAGCGATAATTTTAATTATCCTGGTGCAATTCCCAATTTCGGGACAGTCTATTGTGATTTGCCAAAAACAAAAACACAAAACCCAAAACAAAAAACGTCTATTATTAAGTGAAACACGAAGAAGAATATTCGATTACAGTGAGCAGTAGCAGAGCAGCTATGGCTATGGCGGAGAAGCCCAGCAAAGGGATAGTGTTGGTGAATCCGAAGCCGAACAGAGGCCTCACTTCCCACCTCATTGACTGGTTCGAGAACATCGTCGTAAGGCTCTTCTACGACGCTTCTCAGTCTCACCATTATCTCTCCGGTAACTTCGCCCCCGTTCGCCACGAAACTCCTCCCACCACCGACCTCCCTGTCTCCGGTTCTCTTCCTGTTAGTCATTCTTAATTTCCTTCTATTCCTTTCAATTTTCTGTTCCTAATCAATCATCAGAGGAAAGACCAGATTTTTGTTTTTTATTCAAAAGAAAAAAGGTTGAAACTTTGATTGCCTGAAAGGAATAGAGATATGAAATATTATGGTTGTTTAATGCAAATTCAGTTAAGAAAAACTGGAAATCTGCTCAATTATATTTATGTGTGTGTGTATATATATGTTATATTCATAGCAATGTGGTTTCTTTCTTCATTGCTATTTGCAAGGAAGGCTAAGCTCGTCTGTTAGTTTAGAGTATTAGTGATTGTTGAACTTGATTCCTCCATAATTAAGCAAGCTTATCCATGTAGGCTTGTATGTTGAAGTTTTTGTTGGGCTTCCATTACGTGTGTTTACAGGAATGTTTGAATGGAGAGTTTGTTCGGGTGGGTCCCAACCCCAAGTTCGACCCAGTTGCTGGATATCACTGGTATGCATTTTTCCCTTCATTACATACATATATACACATATATAAAATACATATACACACAAATAATATTGATTTAGGTGGGTTTTTGCTAATTCCTTTGTTGCCGTCTTGTGCAGGTTTGATGGAGATGGGTGTGTGAATTTCTGCTTCCTCGTTGATTTATTCATACTTTTTGGAACTTGTGTAAATATTGATTTTTACTCTAATATGCAGATTAAACTGCTTAATTTGACGGCGTGTGCTAATTTGCAGTATGGTTCATGGTGTGCGCATCAAAGATGGCAAAGCAACTTATGTCTCCCGTTACGTGAAAACTTCAAGGCTTAAGCAAGAAGAATATTTTGGAGGTGCCAAGTTTTTGAAGGTATGCGAGTATAATATAATGAACATTGTGAAAACTTATGGCATGCCTATTGATTTATGTGTAGTTTATGAGTTTTTATTTTTCTATTAGCTTGCCGATTATGCAATTTCAGATTGGGGATCTTAAAGGGCTTTTTGGATTACTCATGTTTAACATGCAAAAGCTGAGAGGAATGTTCAAAGTATTGGATCTTTCATATGGAAATGGAGCAGGTATATTTGTCTATTGAAAATGTTGATATTCCTGATGATCATATTAGCTTTCAACTAGTCAGGAAATGTGTTATCTTCTCCTGAATATTAGCCTCCTTTCTAAAATATTTGCCTTGTTGTTTCTATGATGGGGTTTATTCACTTTCTGTTTTCCTTATCCTTTGAGTAGTGTTAGGAACTAACTCTTGATCTCCGTTTTCCAGCTAATACAGCTCTTGTATATCACCATGGTAAACTTCTAGCACTTCATGAAGGAGACAAACCTTGTAAGTATATGTAGCATTTCCCTCTTGATCTGTTGAATCGTGACAATGTATACTATGTATGTTCTCTTTGGTTTATGAACTGGGACGTGGGCACGCAAAACTCAAGACCTCAATGTTGAAGTGCGTGTAGAATTATTGCTAAACTAAGCCAACAACCATTGTGCTCTCTGGATTCGACCATAGAGGGATAAAGAAATTCTTCTGTTTCTTTGGTTTGCACTACTGTTTACTACAAAGATCTGTTACTTCAACTGGAGTGAACCTATCGGCGATTCACGATGCAGATGTCCTTAAAGTCTTGGAAGATGGAGATCTGCAAACACTTGGTATGCTGGATTATGACAAGAGATTGGAACATTCATTCACAGCTCATCCAAAGGTTGACCCATTTACTGGTGAGCGCATCTTTAGTAAAACATATTTAGTTACCTACATGACAGATGTCTTGTTTACTCAAAAAAGTCCTTGATGCAGGGGAGATGTTTACGTTCGGCTATTCACACACGCCTCCATATGTCACTTACAGAGTCATTTCAAAGGATGGCTTCATGCATGATCCAGTGCCTATAACAATTTCAGACCCTGTAATGATGCACGACTTCGCCATTTCTGAGAATTATGCTATTTTCATGGATCTTCCTTTGATTATCAAACCAAAGGTATATTAGGTGTTAATTCCTCACTGTTATTGGTTAAACACTACCGAATAAATTTTGTTCAATCCTATTTGGCACAAGGGAAATGCCAATCCATATCCAGGGACATGTAGATCTGATGAGATGTTTGTGTTGAATATGGGGGCTTAGTTTTAAATCCATAAAAGATGTCCCCGGTAGTGGCACTTTGGTAGACATGATGCATACTATTTCCAAAGTAATGACTTTTCAAGTTGCAGGAAATGGTGAAGGAAAACAAGCTGATATACTCATTTGACGTGACCAAAAAGGCTCACTTTGGTGTGCTTCCTCGATACGCAAAGGATGAGCTTCTAATCAAATGGTTTGAGCTTCCAAATTGTTACATATTTCATAATGGTGAACATGCTTTCCTTTATGGTTCGAGCTTCCAAATCACTTCATATTTCATAATGTTTTGAGTTGTTTTATGATAATTTTTTTATTAGCTAATGCATGGGAGGAGGAAGATGAAGTTGTTCTGATTACTTGCCGTGTCGAGAATCTAAATTTAGACTCACTTAATGGAACATTCAAAGAAAATCTCGAGCATTTCCGAACTGAACTGTAAGAGGATTTTGACCTCTTTATTTATGTTAAAGCTTTTCTATCGTGCTTGGGTGTTTCTCATATCATTATTCCTTAAGGTACGAGATGCGATTCAACGTGAGAACTGGTGTAGCATCACAGAGAAAACTCTCAAAATCAGTTGTAGATTTTCCGAGGGTGAACGAGGGCTACACTGGCAGGTATAGACCTCCTCGTCATTATGCGAGACTTTCTTGTCCTTCAAGAAAAGCTCTGTCCATGTTCTTTGCCATTTTCGTACTTTTTTGCAAAGAGGGGTGGAGCTTAAATGTTTTCTCAATTTGGCCTCCCTAATAAACTAAAACCAACTACATAAATTCATAAATCGGATTGAACTTAACAATATGCTTCATTCGTTTGGACAAAAAAAAAAAAAAAAGAAAATATATATACATATATATATATATACGAATATAGTTATAGAAAAGGAAGGGAAGAAAAGGTTAAAAAAAGAGTGAGTGTTTGCCTTTCCAAGTTTCATATGTGTGAACCAGATGAATATATATGATGGAAGAAAAGTGTAATGCTCCTTTATTATGTTCTAACATTTCACAAATTGTCAATTGTGTGAATGAAATCAGGAAACAACGTTATGTGTATGGAACCAGACTGGAAGGCATTGGAAAAATCACGGGCATTGTCAAATTTGATCTGCATTCTAAGCCAGAGAGTGACAAAACATGTCTCGAGGTTGGAGAGACCGTTCAAGGCCTCTATGACCTGGGATATGACCGATACGGTTCTGAGGCTGTGTTTGTTCCTAAGTTGCCCGGAGTTACTTCTGAGGAAGATGATGGCTATTTAATATTCTTTGTGCACAGTGAGAAATCTGGGTATTGCTTCTGATCATCCTGAGTTCAGTGCAGAGCCAAGAAATCTACATTTTGGTTTATCGATAGATGGAATGAACCCACATACAAAAAGTCACTAATACTCTTTTCGTTCAATCTATGAGATGGATGGTCAAATTGATTTTGAAACAACACTTTCATTCTTCACCATGCAGAAAATCAGCAGTGCATGTTATTGATGCAAAAACAATGTCACCAGATCCTGTTGCAGTTGTTGATTTGCCTAGTAGAGTTCCTTCCGGATTCCATGCCTTCTTTGTCACAGAGGTAAGCTTTTTTTTTTTTTTGGGGGGGGGGGGGGGGTCTTAGAGAAGAGTAAAGTGTTTTTATATTCCTTATTCCCAACAAAATATATTCTTAGACTTGAAATTGATTAGCAAAATAAAATTATATCGGTTCAATAATCTAATAGAATTTGATGAAGATCAAATTAAAATTATATCGTCTTGATAATCAAATAGAATTTAATATTCAAAACCATACCCTGCTTGTTTGTTTGTTTGTTTGTTTGTTTGTTGGTTGTAATTTCGCTTACCATGCCATAAAATTCTTCATTTCTAACCAAACGTAGTGTGTTGATTGTAAACCGAGTGCCAACTACTCATGTAGGGGCAAAGCAAGTTGAATGAAATATCAAGTCCTGTAAAGACCAAAAAACAAAAAAAAAAAAAAAAAAAAAAAAACCACAAAAGAATATTATAAAAGGTGACAGCAGGTGGAATTGAATGTTGAAAATGAATCTTTTAGCAAAATTCCCGCACCAAATACTAGGGATACAATGTACATGATGGAGAAAATAATAAGATTAAACACTAGTGTTTAATCTCTTATTTTTCCTCTATTTTTTCACTTCTTGTGTTGGAAGTCTCACTTGAATACATTCATGATTCTTCATCAGGAACAACTTCAAGAGCAAGCAAAACTCTAGATTGTAAATCTCTCTGAGGGACACAGATTCAGCAGATAATAGATTCCCCCAAGTTTCCACGAAATGATGTGTTTGCACATGTTTCTTATGTAGAAAAACATTCACAGTTGATTCAGAACCATATATTCCTGAAAGTGAGATCTTTTTCTTTCTTGTTTCAGTCTACTTTTCCTTGTGCGAACTTATTTTATCATCCCGTTGCATATATGAAAGCTTAAAGGGTGTTTGAGCAGCATTACACTCTAGAGTTTGTACCACATATTAACATGTTTTTATTTTAAATTCTGAATTGATCGTAAGTTCATATCCGAATTCTCATCCTTTTCATTGGTTGGTCTAATCACTCACGAATTCAAGGACAACGTTTAACACACAACTCCATCGAATCAAATTGTGGAATTTTTACTTAAAAAAAAGAGTTAAAAACAGATTTCGTATTGATAATATTACATCATCAGGGTTGTATTAGAATTAAGAACCAAAAAGGTTGTAAATTAAAAAAATTGAAATTCAGAATTATACAGTAACATATATACTTTTTTAATACCCTGTGGCTACAGAATTCTTATTAACCCAAAACAAAAAAAAGAAAAAGACCATTAGGGGCACAAAACTTATATGGTCATTTCAAAAAGAATACTTATATTTGGCACAAAAATTTAATCTAGAAAGCAGAACAATTTCTTGTTCCCTGAATTTTTACATTTAGGGTCAATCCAAAAATCTCATCTTTTTTATTTGGTAAAAAGAAAATACAAAATACAAAATACAAAAATGTCTAAACTTTACCGAAAGACAATTACACAGATAAGTAGTCTGCTAATCAAAGATTACATTTTGTTAATAAGAGAAGGAAAAAAAAATGAGAACTTGAAAGAAGAGAGTGGAAAGGTTAAATTTTGTCAAGAATAGAAGGGAAAAATTGAAAACTTGAAAGAAGAGAGTAGAAAAAAATTACATTTATTTGTTAATAAGAGAAGGGGGGAAAATGAGACCTTGAAAGAGGAGAGTGGAAAGATATCCCTCACGAATCTCCTGGAATCGACCTTGATACGGAAAGGCGATGAAATTAGAAGAATAATAGTAAAAATGGTTTCCTCGACCTCTCTGCAAAAGAAGAAGGGAGCACCAATCTTTTCTTCTTCTTCTTCTTCTTCCATTTTCAATGCCTTCCTTTCATATTACTAAACTTTTCATTATTGGGATATCCATTCCGAGCTTTTCTCTCGCTTAAAACACACACACACACACACACACACACATAGAGAGAGAGAGCAAATACACCATGTCCAGGGCTTTTATCTTCAACCCTTGACTAGGTCGATGACGGACTATTTTAGTACAGCTTCTGCTTTTAGTTAATAATAATAAAAAATAATAATAATTATAATTTTTTAAAAAGTGTTTGTAACACAAACAATATTTTTAAAAAAATTTACTGTATTAAAATTTTAAAAATTACAAAAATATTATATTTAAGCTTATAATACATTATTAATACTTTAGTACAAGTTTAAAAATTTATTTTAAAACTATTTTTTTAAGAAGTTATATTTTATGACTTTGACATAAAACATTGAAAACAAAGACACTTCTAATATTTTATCCAAATACTATTAAAAGCAACTTTTAAACCTAAAAAAGCCAAAGGCAATTTCTAAAACATCCTCCTAAACCAGCGTTCTATGTTCAAAGACAGTACTAAGACAACAAGAACATTTTGTTATTTTGTTAAGCTTCTCATTCTAACTTCTTAAGGAACATAGCACTTCAAATATTTGGTTTTTGCATCCTTTGTTTTTAAGGACATGCTAATGAATTAGAAGGTTGTGGTCTCATTCAAAAGCCAAGATTAGAAACCATCTAAAAGTTCAAACCACAAAGCTATGATTCGTACCAATAGCCTATTAACCAATCGACCCAAAAGAGCGACAGATTAAAAGGGTTCAAATCTAGCAACAATTCTACGTTGAGATGTAGAGTTCAAATTCTCTGGATTCAAATGTTAAAGCAAAAAATAAAACGATCAGAGGAGTCTCTAAAAGCAAACAAACATCCATCAACCGGCTTCCCAAGAACCCCATCATGGGAATAATTAATTTGTCACCTCAAATATATAAAAACAAAAAACAAAAAACAAAAAATAAAAAGCAGCAGCAAGCCCTTTTGTCCCAAATAGATAAAAGTTTTTACACGCTCTTGAAAAGTTTAGATGTTTTCTAAATCCTCTCATTCACCACGACAATTTCTTACATGTTCTTTCTACTGGTTTTACAAGAGGGGGTGAAATAATGTAACGAAAGACTGAAGGGCTTCTCAAGAAACCCGACCCTATTCATTCATTTCCACCCCAAATAGACACGAAAGCCGTAACCAAAGCCAAGAATGAATTGCCTGATAGAGACATTGTATAAGGAAAGTTTCCCCAGAGTTAAATCCGATACAACGTCTGCTGTGATCAGCTTCACCTGCAAGACATCAACACTCTTTTAAAGGACACACAAAGATGGCGAGCTGCTTCGATATTAAGAAAAGGTTTGTAAGTACTAAACCGGAAGACTCGTTCTATGGGGAAACCACGTCCTCAGAGAGTGAAGTCATTTAATGGGGATGGCCCCATGAGTGGAGCCATTCAACTGCATGCTCTCCCTGCCTTGACCAAGGCAGTCACCCTCCTTGCTGCCGTCGAACCGGAACCCATATGCAGATGACGGGCCATGGCCATTGCTATTGCCATTGCCATTTCCATTAGAAAAAGACTGCACTAATCCTTCCTTCTGATGACTGAATGGATTCACATTTCCATTGCTGATGGATTGTGTTGATTGGCTTGTGTCTAAATTTGTGCCCTTTTCTGATGTGGGACCAGTAACATTGTTCTCTGATTTCTTCGTGTTCAGAAAACGCCCTCCACATCCTCTTGCCCTTCTCATAGCATGCAGGTGCCGAGACTCGTGAAGATATGGCTGCAGAAAAATATCATAGAAATCTTTTACTTACCCAAGTCCTAACGCCTTATAACCACTTTTTTCTATGAAATGGCCCCAATTTTTTTTTTATTACGTGAAAGCTGCAAATAAGTTTTCTTACTTACCTTTCTAGCTTTTATCGCTTTGTTTTCAAGTTCAGCTTTAGCACGTGTCTGTCTTCTTCTCAAGATACCATGATACTGCTTCGCATTTACATAAACAGGCTCCTCTTCCATTTCAAGGGGCAGGGGCATTCTATTAGGATACATGCCATATAAATGAGGAGGTACCTGTCATCATACCATGAATTTTGTTCTAATTCTGGTGGAGTATACAAGTCTCGACCCTTCAAAGAGTTGCTTGTTTCTAATCAGACAATTGAAAACAATTTAACCCAATATTAAGTCAACCTCCAGTGTTAAAGTACAAGAAAAGCATAAAACCTTGAAAGTTCTCTTGCATGCCCAGATTACAGTTACGTTAAAAAAAAAAATGGCCTTTTGCATACAATAACGGAAAAGTTTGATAGAATACCCTGACAAAGTCATCACTTTTATCCTCAATAAGCAGCCAAGAACTTCCCATTTCCAACTGTTCAAGGCTTTCATTTAACTTTTTTGATACATTGTTAGTTGCTCCCAGGATTCAAACATGGGATTTCTTTCTTAATCTACCATATCCTTACCATTTGGGCTAGCATCAGTTGGCATGGAGGCTTCATTAAACGATTAATTAGTTAGCTAACTCTTTGTTGTTTACATGGAAGACTTCTGATATCCTAAGCTAAAATAAACAAAAGACTGAAGATAGCATACCATGGCTTGAAGCCCAAAAGGACACGGTACTCTACTGTAATGCGGATCCCCATATGGATACGGAGTTAGAACCTGCAAATTAGATAGCTTGTAATTTCCATATAATCTGATGCAGGAAAGGCATAGTCCGGTAACATGAATATGAAAAGAAATTCGCATCTTCAAAAAGAATTATATACATAATTGTCTGTCACTGCTACTTTGGAATTACATGATCTTCAGTATGTCCATTAAAACAAGATAAAGAGTGATAGAGAACAAGCTTACGATTGAGTGACGAACAAGCTCCATTTGGGAATTTGGATCAAGGTGTTCCCCCGCCAAAAGGGGGGTTGAGGATGGAACAGTTTTGAAATGATGTTCTGGTTCGTCGTTTCCATCTGACATCAAAGAAGAAAAAAAAAAGCATTACTTTCCATGACCAAACATAACTCAACCATAAAAAGAAGAAAACATGCTTTGATATATCATAGATATATACTTCCTCCCTCTTTCTCCCGCAAACTCTGGCAAGTAACACATCATGTCCCTAGTTCTAATGGGAGGAAAATACTAAAGAGTTGGACAATAAAAAAAAAGTCTCAACAGCAGATCAAGTCCGTAGTTCTTCGGTATCGGATCATCATTCAACTAACCAATTATCGGAAACCAAGCTCTTACATTTCTATTCTTGTTCTTCTTTCCTTTTTTTTAATCTCATCAAGGCATATGGTTTCACTACTCAAGTTAGATTCAAGGAAGGAAAAAAACAATTGGGAATCATCGTAAAGAGAAAATCATAAGAACAGGTAAGAGATATCTACCAGACTGTGATGATACTATATTTGGAGGCATCTTTTTGTTCAAGCTATTCCCATCATCCAATCTACCATTTGCTCCATTTAAACCAAAAGAACCATTTGGTTGGAGAAGTTCCCGAAAAGATGGTTTTGTTGAAGTCTTTTCATTACTCCCCACTTCTCTCCACCATGGTTGAGCATAGACAGTTGATTGTAACACATTCTGTGCACTTTGCTGCTGTGGCCTCCTGTCTTTATTCTCAGCTTTTGCTGGCATTTTTCAAAAGGCTTTTTCTGTACTTCACATGATAAACAAATTCACTTCAAATTTTTTCACTTTTCAATTATCTAGCATAACACATACCAATTTGGTACAATGAAAATCTCCAAAAGCTATAATAGAGACCAGAGAGAGAGAGAGAGAGAGATATCCAAAAAGCCAAGCCATCAAAAGAACATGAAAGTTCTGATCCAAAGATCCAACTAATTTTTGCCTCATCAAAATCAACACCTCCAACTAAAGACTTTAAATTTAAGAGGTAGAAAATCAAGATTCTCAATAAATGTGAAGAAATTTCCATCACTTAACCAATCATCAACATGCAACTTTTACAACAAACAAAAACCGAATTTTATCTTAATTCTAGTTTTATCTAATTCACACAAAGAATTCTTGTATTCAACACCGAAAGTTTTCGTCCCCTGACACGAGGCATTAAGAAAAAGGCAAAACCGAATCCCGAGAAAAGGAATAAAGCGAAAAAATGAGACGGATGAGACCCAAAAATTCAATCTTTTTTTCTCAATCAAAGCTCTTCAGAATGGAACTTCCGCAATTTTCCACAAAAACGCAAAATTTTCAAACCAAAAGAGAGAGAGAAAGATTGAGATTTTCTCGAGGGAATTGGAAGAGGAAAAATAGGAAAGAAATGGAATGAAAGATTGGAGCTTCACCTGTGGAGAGTCATATAAAGAAGATTGAAACCCTAGAAAAGTTAAGCTTTTTTGACATTTAGGTCGACCATGGAAATCCCATATTTTCTCTCTCTCTCTCTCTCTGCAATCTTAAAGAGTGACAGTGGAAGATAACGGATAAAGATAGAACATTTTAAATAGTCATTATAAATCTCCAATAGACTGATTAATTAATAATTTAATAAATTAGCATATATAAATGAAAATATAAAAAGATGGATGGATAATTTTTTTTTTTTGGTGTTAATTAATTCACACAAAGGTCGTTTGTCTCCACCCATGTCTTGCATGTGGGGTTTGAAGAAAGAGAAAGGTACGATATGACGAAACTAGCCTTGTTATTTTCTTATTTTCATTCTATATTTTAAGAACTTATGGTAAAATAACAATTTTTAAACGATATTGTGCTATTTAAAACTTTGAAACATAATTAAAACCAAAAGTTAAGACTAAAAATACCATAGCATGTAAAAGTTAAGACCGATGTTTCCAAACACGAATAAATTGTTAGATCACATTATATATGTTAGAGTAGATAGGCAAATTTAAAGAAAATATAATGTTAAGAGTTTTTTAATCTTGATATAATTATTTTTTATTTTCAATATTTTAGGCGATTTTTTAGATTACATTGCATGTATTAAAGTACATAGACAAATTTAAAGAAAATATGATGTCAAGACTATTTTTATCTTGGTATATCTGTTTTTTTTTTTTTCCAATATTGTAGGAGATTTTTGTCTTTTTGAAGATTTGGTGATTTTTATCTTCTCCATTTTTTGGCCTTTATTTTATCCACAAGCTTGGCACATATCATATAGGAAACTTATGGAAGATGGTAAAATGGTCAAAACGTATTAATAGAGCAAAGAATTTTCAACTTAGCATATGTTAGTATTTAATGACTTTTTTGGTTCTTCATTTTGGTGAATAAAGTTAATTTTATGACTCTCTTACTTAAAAGTCGAAATCAAATGTAAAACAGTAAAAATTGGAGAGAAGGAGATTTAAAGGAAAAGGGGGAAGAGTCGTTGAAAAATCAGTTGTAAAGTCTCTTTTGGGCAATCTTCAAGGAAAACAATACGTTCATTTGGTTTACCACTAAGACCAATAAAAAGCATTGTTGAGAAATAGATTTTGCAAAGGCAAAAATACTCAAAACATCCTAGATACCCCGTACTTAGTTAAAATATTATATTTATTATACCAATGCATAAAATATTCTTTCGTGTTTCTAAAAGTGGTTAAAAAAAAACAAAAAGAGATTTAATATTTGTTGACCATCGAAGGTGCAATAAGTCCTTCTAAAAAAGGTTATATTTAATTTTTGAGTGGTTGCTGTTCAAAACATTTATTTCAACAGTTTTTGAGGTAGAGATACTTAGCTTTTATTTAACACGTATAGTTAAAGTTACGGTTTCATCTGTTCATGATATAAAACTTTTTACGGTTACAATATAAAGTAAAATACGACTACAAGGTAAAGCTTTAATCATTTATAGTATTTTAAACCAATATTAATTACGATTAACGGTTCCGACCACTTTTCTAGCCTCTTAGTGTTCGGAAACCCTATATTTCTACAAACTACCATACACACAACAACCTAAATTAGCCAAGCATATGATAAGAATGCTAAAAATATTGCAAGAGGATTCCTTTTATAGAATTTTCACACAGTGTCACTTTAAATCTGCCATTACGTCTACAGTCATTTATATGTAGTGCCCTCACCATAGAAATTCTCTCTGTTTTAAATAAAGTAAATAGAAAGGGAAATGAATTTTGCAATTTTTGTAAGTAACTACTTGCTTGCTTGCTTTCAACTCCTTTTCCTGATTGCTTATTCACCTGTTTTTCAAAGAGCGAAGGCCACAAAGGGTGGCAGTTTGGGCACAAAGCCATAACCTTCCCCGAAAGTAACAGATATCCAGACATATTGTCTGAGCCTCTGTTTAGCATTTTTTTTATTTTTAACTCATTAATTTTAATTATAAACAGTATAAAATTTTTAATAATTGTTGTAATAAAATAAAAAATTACTATAATATAAAACTTTCGATATAATTTTTATATTTAAAATCTCAGTTATAACTAAAATGTTAAATAGTCTGTGTTTAAAAAGAAAAAAATAATAATAATAACAATTAAAAAAGAGAGGATAAAGGTTTGCCAGGCGGACACCTGTATCACACACAACGTGTCAGAAATCAACTTAGGCTTTGGGTCCCACTTCCACGCTCATCCCTCACTTGCTCTTTTATTTTTATTTTTTTCAGAAAATGTCGATCGACATTTGCCTAGCTGTAACATAAAAAAAAAAAACATCAAAATATTTATACGGATCATCAATCTGTTAAATTTCCCTAAGACAAATTCTTATTAATCTAAATCCACCGAATCTGAGCCCTTGGGTTTAAGCGCAAAATAGGGGGATTTTAAGAAAGGAGCTCCCGTCAAAATTTTTTTTGACAAATAGATCATATTTTTTAATAATTTTTGACATTAAAAAAAAATTTTTTAGACATTAAAATAATTTTAGTTTTTTTTTATTACATTGATGTTTCTTATTCTGTTACGGTTATTTTTCTTATTTTGTTGAAAAAAATTAAGACAATTTACCTATATAAAAAAATGTATTTTTTTTTGTTTAAAAAAAAAAGAAAACTTTTGCCTAATTTAATTTTTTTTTATCCCTTTCATCAAAATCTTCCTTGGAAGAAAACAGAACCGTGGCCAAAACAGAGTTCTATCAATAACACCTCCTCCATCCCCAGCCGTCGACTGTGCCACCGTCGGAGCACCGGAGAGCTCTCCAGCCGATTTCAAGCTAGCTTCTCCTTGTGTGTTGGGCAGAAAATGGTTGGCTTTTGTCATTTGTGTTTGTAATTTTTGTTTCAAGTTGAAAATGGGTAAGCTCAAATTTGGGATCCTGCTGTGGAAAATTCAAGTCTTGTCTTTGAATTTTGCCTTTTTATATGATTCTCTGAACTGGGTATGTTAAAAAACACTCAACTATTTGGTTTTTATCATTTGTGTTTGTAATTTCTGTTTCAAGTTGAAAATGGGTAAGCTCAAAGTTGGGATTTGGCAGTGGAAAAGCCAAGTCTTGTCTTGAATTTTGCTTTTTTGTACGATCACCTGAAGTGGGCATGTCAAAAAACACTCAACTAATTGGTTATATTATTTGTGTTTGTAATTTCTGTTTCAAGTTGAAATTGGGTAAGCTCAAAGTTGGGATTTTCCGTTAGAAAAGCCAAGTCTTGTCTTCTAATTTTGCTTTTTACAGATTCTCTGAACTGGATATGTCAAAACACACTCAGCTAGTTGGTTTTATCAATTGTTTTCGTAATTTCTGTTTCAACTTGAAATTGGGGATTTTGGCGGTGGAAAAACAAGCCTTGTCTTGAATTTTGCTTTTTTGTATGATCCTCTGAACCAGGCGTGTCAAAAAAAAACTCAACTGGTTGGTTTTATCATTTGTATTTGTAATTTCTGTTTCAAGTTGAAATTGGGTTTGCTTAAAGTTGGGACGCTATGGTGGAAAAACCAAGTCTTGTCCTTGATTTGTTCGTTTTTATATGATTCTGTATTCTGGGTATGTCAAAAAACACTCAACTAGTTTTTGCAAAAGCTATAAATGGCCTTTCTTTTGTAGAAGTTTTGTGCTGCGATATTCTGGACCGCTGGAGAGTGGTTCTGTCTTATGTACTTTTTTGGCCTTTTGGTATACAAACGTATTGTTAGTAATATTGGTCAAAAAAGGTAATTTTATTGTTCAAGATTCTTTGTTGGGTTGGCCTTTTAGACGACCAATGAAGATCTTACTAACCACTTAGCAATTGATGCTGATATTAAGCATTGAGATCTTGTGCTCTTTTCTTATTTTCTGAACTTTGCTGGACTGTAATTATATTTTGGCTTGTTTGGAACTTAAATTTTATCATGATGGCGATGCTTGATTGTTAGTTTTTTTATAATGGGTACAAAGTCAACTTAAGTAAGTGACTTTTGTGTTGTTAGAAACCTGTTATGTGTTAGTCTATGCATTAATCATTAAAAAAAAAAGATTCTGAAATTTTCTTTTTTTTTTTTGCAGGTATTTTAGGCTTTCAAGTAGCAATTATCAAGTTTTTCACTGCCGGGAATTTTATTAACAAACCACTCTCCATCTCTGAGCCATGAATTGGAAGCACTTAATCTCTGGGCAAACAATCAACAAGATAGCGAAAATCAGTGGCAGATTGCGGTCAAAACCTCTCTACATTTGCGATAATTCTATTGCCATGTCTGCTTCAATCTCTACTTCAACATTCCCTTCATCAAACACTTGTTGCCAAAAACCCTCCCAAAACCCTCTATTTATAAAGCCGATTGGTTCATTTAGCAGATACATTCACTCGACTCGGTTGAGCAAAAATGTGCTATGCAGAGAACGGATTGGAACTCGAATCAGATGATTCCGACGAGGATGGCGCCATAAACGAGTTTTTGTCATGATTCGTTTGGATAATGCGAGGAAAACTTTCAGACTCTTACATTGACTGCGATAAACAAACAATTGACGGTATGCTTGTGATCATTGTTGTAAGGTGAGAGTTAACAGTATTGAATAAATAAAAATAATTTTAAATTTAATATTATTTAAATTAATTAAACAATGTTTATGTATCTTTAAATAAAAATAAAAATAAATGTTTAAATACAAACCATAGTTTTTAGTATATCATCAAACATATATAACACAGTCATCATCATTATAGTACAATTTTCAAATAACTTAAAACAGTCATCATAAAAAAAAATAATACAAATCTTACATGTTTTAGACAAGTTACAAATAAACAAGATCTTCTAACACGAAAACAGCAGGGTTGTTGTTCCTATTCCTCTTCAGATATGTTGCACTGAGTTCTACCCGAGAGATAAAGATATGATAGAGATGAACATTGACATGCCTAGTAGGGAAAATCATGACTCACCTTTTGGTTTATCCATTACCACATTAAAACTGCATGGTTAGTTAAGTTACATCATATTTCAGATTATGAGATTTATTATTATCACATCTCGTGGATACCATAGTTAATCATTACCAAGTTTTATAATTATACATTTATACAGATATTACCATTCATCATTGTTTCTAGGTATCCATGTTAAAGAGAGTATCACTCAACTCATCGAAACCCAAATGGGCGCGCTTGGCTACCCTCTAAACATTCCAATGGTGTTCCAGTGAGGGGACATCAAGCCTCGACTCCTTACCAAGTCGATTACTGTACAATGTGTTCTGGGACTTTCGACCCAAGAAAGCGTTATCACCTTCCCCTATTTTACTTTTTAGGGTATTCGTGCCCAAGGACGTAACCGCCGCCCTCTTCATATCTTCTTTATATTCAACTTTTATTTATAGAGTTAATTTTTCTAACTATGCTTCTCAATTTATAACATATGTCAAATCATTATGTTTCTCGCAGTACAATATACATATTTTATAACATAAAACAATCAAATTTTTAATTACCAAAACCTCATAAATGATGAGTAATAGAATCCCTACTTTCCAAGCTTATCAATAATCTTTTAATCTCGGAATTAATTAACGTTAGCTCCACACATCCTTGATCCTAAGGCGTGCATAAGGAAACTTAAAATTAAAGTACAACATATAACCACATCCATAAATGAATTATGTGTAAACCCATCTCACTAGTATGCCATTCAAGTTTTTTTTTTTATGCAACTCTTTTTTAAATACCAAAGTAAATAATTTTTGTCTTAAACAAAATATAAAATATATGCAAGTAATATATATGTTTTAGTCTCTAATAAGATTTATAAATCACTTAGGATAGTGTTGGAAAGGTTGCAAGATATTAAGGGATTAGAAAGTGAGCAAAGTTGGGTTCTTGGTTCAGGTTTGCAGTTGGTATACCATGGCAAACTGGTTGTATACTTTTGCAAAAAGGCGGGTTCACTATCTACAATCAACATACGGGTTAACAGGTGGTTTACTTAAGGTAGACGCATGGTTTACTGCCACTGACAGGTTTACTAGTTTCCAATCCAAAAATTGAAAAATTCATAGAAAATAAAATACAACTCCGATTTAGGCTCATGATAGCTCGTTGGAAAGCTTAGGATGTCTACTTTTTAAATATGCAAACCAATTTACAAAATTCATTTTCATTTAACCCCAGAATTTTAAGAAAGAGCCATTGCCCATAGAGGTATTATAAAGTTCATGGAATGTCAAGTTTTTCTTTAACTCAAAGCATATTATCCTTGTACAAAATCTCAAAACCATTCCAAAATATACACGTGCCTTATATAATCACAATAAACATATTCTCATGAGTTTTATACCAAAATCATCATCAAACCATATCTCTAGCCTTTCTTGCAATTAATAAGGAAAACATGCTTAAGTTTGCTCTTCAAGCTCAAAACTTTAAAATATTAACTATAGAGCTATGGAACCGGTTCTAAACATTCCTAACATGTTTCTAACATTGTTGTCAAACCAAAACAAAGGTTGGTTGTGGGTTTGAACTCAAGACTCAAGTTTTTGTTCATAAAGGCTCAAAGATGCATGTTAATATAATTAAAAATTTGCATGAATTTTGAACACGAAAATTATGCATTAAACATGGAGAAAACACATACTAAAACTAAGTTTAGATTAAAGAAAAACTACCTCAAAACTCCTTTGAAAAACACCAAAGTTTGGATTAACAATCAAGCTTGTACTCTTGAAGTTAGTTGGCCATGGAGGTGGCGGTTTTGGCTGGTTTTTGGACAAGAAAATGAACTATGTTTCTTGATGATTTTGGCTGAGTTTGGATCACGTTCTTGGCAGCGTTCTTGGTGGTTCTCGGGCAAGAAAAGAGGCTGCCCTCCTTGGTGTTTTCGAGTGTGTTTAGCGGGTGTTTTATTGCTCTAGTTGCTATGGTATGGCTAGAAGTTTCTTAGACTTATGACTGCCTTTGGAAAAGAACTTGTTGAGCTTTTGTTTCAGCACAAATGAAAAGAGAAAGAGTGGGAGACGTATAATAATAATGAAGGGTTAATTAAATAGAAAGCCAAAATAATTGAGGGGACAAGTGAAGTAATTCATGGTGGAAAATGGAAGAAGTGAACAAACATGGTGGTTGAGAAATATCTCTATGTCTCCTCTGGAGACTTTTAGCAAAATGAAAAGAAGGCTACATAATTGAGCATTAATTTAGGGGGACAAGATTGGTAGAAGTGGGTATAGGTAAGTTTTGAATGTTACCTACGGTGACTTTATAAGAAATTGCCAAAGTGGCATTTTTTTTAATAACTAAAACAACAAAGACAAACTTGGTAATTTTTAAATGCTACTAAATTTTAAATTGTCACATTTTATTTATTAAATTTTACAAAAATCATACCCGTTAAATTACGGGTGTTACAGCTCTCCCCTCCTTTAAAAATTTCATCCTCGAAATTTCATACATTGATTTCATTGTTAGAACAAATGTGGATACTTCTCTGTCATTTCAGATTCAAGTTCCCATGTGGCTTCCTCCACATCATGATGTTGCCACATCACTTTCACTAGAGGAATTTCACGACCACGTAATATTTTCATTTCACGATCCAATATCTGAACTGAAATTTCTTCATAGGTCGTATCTCCCTGAATTGGCACATTTGTCCACATGATCACATGTGAAGGGTCAGGTTCATACTTTCTCAACATTGATACATGGAATACATTATGTACATGAGACAATTGTGGTGGTAGGTTTAAACGGTATGCCAGCATTCCAATGCGTTCCACAATCTCGAACGGTCCTATATACTTTGGTGCTAACTTTCCTTTAACACCAAATCGAGATACACCATGTTTTGGTTTCACCTTCAAGAACACACAGTCTCCAACCATGAACTCTAAAGGTCATCTCCTCTTATCTGCATAACTCTTCTGTCGACTTTGAGCTGTCTGAAGACGTTCGTGAATAATCCAGATCTTGTCTGTTGTTTCTCTGATAAACTGAGGCCCAAGTTCAAGACGCTCTTCCCTTTCAGCCCAACACAATCGAGATCTACAAGGCCTACCATATAAAGCCTCATATGGAGCCATTCTAATACTCGCTTGGTAAATATTGTTGTATGCGAACTCAACATATGACAACTGTGCAGCCCAATTGGTTCCAAGGTCTAGTACACAAGCTCGAAGCATATCCTCGAGAATTTGAATGACACGTTCAAATTGTCCATCTGTTTGAGGATGAAAAGCCGTACTGAAATTCAATTGAGTTCCCAAGGCTTTTTGCAATCCTCTCCAGAATTTTGACGTGAAATGTGCATCCCTATCAGAAACTATTGACATTGGCACTCCATGTAATATCACTATCTTTTCCACATACAATTGACATAATTTCGAGACATTATAACTAGTTCTGATTGGAATGAAATGGGCTGTCTTAGTTAAATGATCCACAATTACCCAAACAGCGTCATGCCCCATTTGAGTCTTAGGAAATCCGGTAACAAAGTCCATTGTCACATGATCCCACTTCCATTCTGGAATAGTTAAGCTCCTCAACTCGCCTCCAGGCTTTTGATGTTCTGCTTTAACCTGCTGACACGTCATGCACTTAGAGACAAAGGTTGCTATATCTCGCTTCATTCCTCGCCACTAGTATTGTCGTTTTAGATCCATATACATTTTAGTGCTTCCAAGATGAATAGTGAACTTTAAACAGTGAGCCTCATCCAGCACCGCATGCCTGATATATGGATTTTCTAGAACAACTAATCTTCCTTTGTAAAGTAAGAACCCTTCTGGCTCAATCTACCATCCATCCAGTTGTTCTCCATTTTGTATTTGCTCCCAAACCCTACGTAATCCTTCATCGTGCCATTGTCCCTGTTTTACTAGCTGAATTAATGTAGGAGTTGCTATCACATTGAATAGGAATGCTCTTTTGTCATCTTCATAATATTGCAAGTTGAAGTCGGTGATGGTGACTCGTCTCCAATCTCCCAATGCTAAATTGGCTATACTTCCGTTGTTCTTACGACTTAGAGCATCCGCCACAGTATTTGCTTTTCCAGGATGTTATTGGATACTAAAGTCATAATCCACCATGTACTCAGTTCATCTCCGTTGCCTTAGGTTAAGATCCCTTTGAGTAAACAAATATTTCAAACTTTAATGATCCGTATAAAGCTCGAACTTTGCACCATATAGATAACATCTCTAAATTTTAAGTGCAAAAACCACAGCAACTAACTCAAGATCATGTGTGGGATAGTTCCTTTCGTGGGGTTTCAACTGGCGTGATGCGTAGGCAACTACTCGTCCATGTTGCATTAATACACAACCCAAACAGTTTCCTAAGGCATCAGTGTATACTGTTGTAACGCCCCTATATGGGGGTTAACAGTTTTTAATGAGATAAAATAAAAATAAATAATAAAAGTAAAACCTTAAAAATAAAATTTGCCCGGGACTTAAATGAAAACTCTCAACTCAAAAATAAAAATATAAACGATAAATAAACCACAGTTTTAATGTAGCACCTTAAATTTAATAATATAAACTGTTGTCATCATCATTTTAACCCTCAACACATTATAATACAGTCACAGAAAGTAACAATTGATGCTTACATTATCATGAAGAACATTCTTTACAATTGAGCAGTCCCAATGTAATATAGTTACATCGCTTTCTCGACTATATTTCTCGTAGCCACCTCACACTTAGTGAGTCCTGAAAAGATATAAACATAAGGGTATGAGCAACACTATGCTCAGTAGAGAAAACCATTACTCACCTTTATCATTACCACATTAAAATCTGCATGGTTAGTAAGTTACATCATATTCCAGATTATGAGGTTTATTATGATCACATCTTATGGATACCGTAGTTAATCATTACCAAGTGTCATAATTACACATTTATACAAATATTAACAATCATCATTGTTCCTAGGTATCCATGTTAAATTGAGTATCACTCAACTCATCGAAACCCAAATGGGCGCACTTGATCACCCTATAAACATTCCAAGGGTGTTCCGGTGAGGGGACATCAAGCCCCGAGTCCTCACCAAGTCGATTCCTGTACAGTGTGTTCTGGGACTTTCAACCCAAGGAAGCGTCATCGCCTTCCCCCTATTTTACCTTTTAGGGTATTCATGCCCAAGGACGTAACCGTCGCCCTCTTCATGTCTCACAATTTCTCTATATTGAATCATTATCAATAGAGTTAGTTTTCCTAACCATGCTTCTCAATTTATAACATGTGTCAATTCATTATGTTCCTCGCCGTACAATACAAGACGAGTCCATGTCATAGTTTCATATGTGATAATCATATAATATCAGTTCAACATAGATATATATATATTGCGGCAAAACAATCAATTTTAATTCTATAAAAACCTCACAAAAGATGAGTAATAGAATCCCTACCTTTTAAGCTTATCAACAGTCTCTTAATCCTGGAATCAATTAACGTTAGCTCCATACTCCCTTGATCCTAAGGCGTGCATAAGGACAATTAAAACTAAAGCACAACATACAACTACATTCATAAAATTTATTTTAATTTAATCTTAGAATTTCAAGAAATAACCACTGCCCATAGAGGTATTACAAAGTTTAACAATATAAATTTTCTGTCTAGGGCATATACACTTAGACTTCATACATATGCTCCAAAATAGCAACAAACATATACTTAGGTTTAAGAACGCAAATTTGAATAATCCTTTAGTATAAAAGAAAATTTATAAATGAAAGACTAAATTTGTTCATAAGATTCTAACCTCGGATTATGGTTAGTTGGAAGCTTGAAATGGCTTCAAAACAGGTTCCTTTACTTCGGTATGACTGAAATTCTTGCTCAAATGGAGGTGATGGTGGCTGATTTTTATGGCTGCCTTGAAGAAGTTCTCTAAGTATTTTGCTTCAGCAAAGAAATGAGAAGAAGAGTGTGGGAACCGTGGAAGAGAAAGGAAGAAAAGATGAAGTCTTTGAAGAGAAGTGATAGAAACAATTATAGAGGAGACATGTTGAAGCATGTCACGGAGGAAATAAAGAAAATGAGGGTCAAGAGTAGTTGGAAAAGATATCCTTATGTCTCATCTAAAGACTTTAACACACATAATGCCAATATGACATTTTTGAGATTTATTAGAAGTTCTAAGGCTTTTTAGTAATCATACTAAATAAATATAAGAGAATTTTAGAAAACTTAAAAATAGATAAAAAATAAATATTATAAAATAAATTTAAATGAAGCAATTTTTTTTTTATACATTAAAAATTAATTTAATTACCTCAATACCCGTTAGGAGAATAACGGGTGTCACAGCTCTACCCCCTTAAAGAAATTTCGTCCTCGAAATTTCAATTCTAGTAATACTAGTAAAAATTATGATTCCACTATGATTCCAATTCTGAGTCTAAACCGTTAATGTTGTTTGTCCTCCAAATTTAAATTATCGTATCTCCACTTATTTACTTGCATAATAAATCTTACTCCTAAATCCCTCAATGAGAGTATTTCTGACAAGTTTCAACTTATAACACCGTATAATAGTCTAAGAATCTGATCAGGCATACATATTGACCATATCATGATTCCAGTCCTTCATTGTCCATGGACCGTGATTTACAATCACATTTAAGGAGATTGCCAGAGAAATTTTATATACTTCATCTTTAGGTTCCTTTTCCTTTTTGAGTAAGGAAAAGTCAAATATATTTGATTTCATACCTCAACTAATAAACTAAAACATAATCATAAAACATATATCACAAACGCTTTTATTCAAAACTATACATTAAACTTACTCATAGAGATATTAAACGGAATCTCAGAGTTGCAGACAAACCCGACATATTTTTCATTAAACAGCTATTCTCATGACACAAACATTCAATCCAAATAATATACTCATATTTCATATGGAATATCCTCATAACTGACTCTGGTACTTCCACATAATATTAACAGAATATTACACATTACAAACATAATACGGATACGTTTCGAGAGTACAAGGCACTCCGTATACCAGCTATCCATATCATGCATGCTTAGAGGATACAAAAACATCGATAAACAAAAGATCGGACCTTAAGAAGGATGCGTTTCGAGAGCATCAAGTACTCCGTATCCAGCCATCCCGGCATTAGGCTCAATGAATCTAAAAGATTGAACAACGACGTACCACAAGAAACGCAGAATACAAGGCAAACGGTTATTCGTAACACACGAAATACGGACACACATGCCTACATGCCAAAGATAAAACAAAAAGATTACAGATGGAGATTCAAATCAATTGGCCGCTCCCGGCTTTCCCTTTCCCATTCAAGCTTGGATGTTGCAGTGTCAGATTCTGGATGTATTATTTGCATTTTATCTATCAATTCCTCAGCTGTTGAAGCAGTGACAAAGATTTGTCTCTCCGATTCTGTAGTGATGTTTTCTTCCACAGCGTAATCTAGAAATTTCAAAAGACCGTCATAAAAACCATTTACATTCAGCAGTCCCAAAGGTTTGGAATAAAAGCCCAACAATTGCCCACAAGCAACTATAAATATTTCCTCAAGAGTACCTAGACCACCAGGTAATGCTATAAAAGCATCAGAATTATAGATTATGTCTTTAAAATTTTTAGGGATACTCCTGACTCCTTCTCCCTTACCTATGGCTTCCTTACAAAGGTTTCCTTCAACTGGAATATGAGGCCAAATTTTTACATCAGTAGCGTCGCTAGACCTAGCTACTAGTGCCATATTTACCATCATTTTTATACTACCACCCCCATAGATTATGTTAATCTTTTTGCGTGCTAGGACTTGCCCTAAGTGATTTGCAGCTTCTAAATAAGCTTTATCTTTTCCAAAGCTGGAACCACAAAAGACACAGACATTCTTTATTTTCTTCGTGGACTGGGAGGTAGACATATTTGGTTTATAGAAGTGGTTGCTTAATGTCTGCTCCACTTAGACTTCGGGTTCTACATAAGTTTTTAAAGATGAGAAATATACAAAAAGGGCTAAAGAGATAGACGAGTAGGTAATGAAAAGGTAATCCAAAGATTTAAACAAAATCTTGTGCGGATAAGAAAGTAAGATAAGGTGATTGATAGTTTACAGAAAATCTGATTCGCTTTTTGAAAAAGATTAGACTCTAATTGTATAACTTTTGACAATTGAGAACAATTTGACAGAAGACCCTCTTGACACAACTGTAGACTTTTTGACAAATATACACCAAGTCTAAAAATTTAATATAAACGACAAATACTGTAAAACTTTTGAAATTTGAGACACAAATCTTGAAATATCTGGATAAGTTTTTCAAAATTCAAACATATTACTGTACCGTATGTAACGTGTCTGATAAGATAATATATTTTATTATATATATATTTAAGAAAATCATAAATTAAATAAGATATTAACACTTACTGTATTAATCTAATAATCACAATTATTTCAAACACAAAAGCAAATATTTTGAGTAAAAGAAAAACACAAACTGTTGAACATCAGCTAAAACTGCTTCAAATAAGTAAAGACTAAATAACCTTTATAGAGCGAAGACTTATTCCCCATCCAGTTTTCTTATGGCTTGACAAACAGGATCTATAAATACCATATTCCTGAGGCGTTGTCTTTCTGTATAAAATTTAGGCCAGAGTTTAAAAATAGCTCCTTGAACATATCCACTAGGGTGACCGTGGAGAGGAGGATGGATGCTATCCAAGTTCTCCTTTGAAAGTCCATCCCTACAAAACCTTATTTTATCCTCTCTATTCGTAGACATATAACCAGGTGAAGTACATTTACCGTTACAATTTTGTCTTCCACATTTGTTACAAGTGACCACGATGGCACGAGCTCTTCTTTTCATTGCACTACGACTGGTACCTGTTCCTGGTAAACCGACATCTTGACTAAAGTCACTCGGACGGATTTTCCCCTCTATTAACATTCTCACATCACAAGGGATACCAAAACGCATAAGAATCCACAACCGAGTAATTCTAGCCTTGTATTTCTTTCTGAGAATCTTTTGGGAGAGTGATGGGAAATACTTTCTCAGGTGTTGGTACTTTGGGTCCATGATGAGATGAAAGAAGAGTAAATAGAAAGGAAAAATTAAGATAGTAAATTGCAGAATCCTAGAATTCCTTCTTCTTTTAGAGGAAAAGAAGAATTTCTAATGAAAAAGAAGATGATTTGCGATTTAGAGAAAATAACAAATTAAGAGAGAAAAAGTGAACTCGGAGAAATAAACTCTTATGTACAGTAAACGTATATGTAAACAATAATTAAACCACTGTATATGACACGTATAGAGACCACGTGGGAGAGACAGTGTGAATCAAACTGATTTAAGATTTGAACTAGGCCCAAATGTTCTAAGTTGAAAATGGTCAGGTTGTTTCGGGCCTTAACACATTTGGAACGAATTAAATAACAAACATAAAATTGAAAACCAATTTGTATAAATCTTAAACCCAATTCAAAGTCCACTATAGATAAAGTTAACTATAAACAACAAATCTAATTTAACGACAACAAGGATCTTCCTGAATGATATTTAAAATCATTTCATAACAACATAATCCTCCAGCAACTCAAATAATTTTGTTTTAATCAAAACTTTATTGAACAATACAAACACCCATATGTTATTCATAATACTTAACATCTATCAATGGATTCATCATCATTGCTACCAAGGGTTTAGAATGCGACTAACCTTGAAATCAATACGATTTACGTCTTCCAACGTAGACCATATCAATGAACAAAGACACTAGATGTTACTACTTAAGAACATCTACAATCCCCACAATTCTACTCATACAATATATAATTTCCTCATATAACAAAACCTTAGGTAACCAAAAGATTCACTGATACACTTAAATACAATGTACGTAACAAAATATTCCAATTTTGAGATTCATGCATTCTAGACTTTACACAGTCTCAACAGACCAAAAGTCTAACATTTATCTCTCTCATGATTCAATACCATGATTCCCAACTTATATCATATTCCTCAAATATATAGAACTTTTAAGAAAAGATATTGACACTTATGTGCTCCATCGAATCCACACATAATCATTACTTAGGTTTGAATAGATTACGAAAAATTTGGCATATCTACGTCAAACTTTAAAATCAATAAATCAAGCCTTATATTTCTCATTGTTTTTCACGAGACAAAAGGCTTTTAAATCCTCGTATCTATACGAATTTCTCATCGTTTATACGAATTAGATATGCTTATAGGTCCAAATATTATACGAATCTCTCATAAGCATTCTACTTATAAACTCATTCCATATAATTATCATTCCCTTATAACTATTAATACTTTCCTTCTATATAATTATTGTACTCATATAACTATTGATATTTTCATTCTATGGCCTTTCCATGTTACATCCTTCTAGACTGTATAAATCAATGTGAAGGTTTATTTTGATGATGACAATAAAAATTCAGCTTCAAAACCATCTCAAAAATATATTTTTTTAAAGTGGTGCTACACTCCCTAGGTTAACCGAACCTAGGCTCTGATACCAAAAATTCTGTAACGCCCCTATATGGGGGTTAACAGTTTTTAATGAGATAAAATAAAAATAAATAATAAAAGTAAAACCTTAAAAATAAAATTTGCCCGGGACTTAAATGAAAACTCTCAACTCAAAAATAAAAATATAAACGATAAATAAACCACAGTTTTAATGTAGCACCTTAAATTTAATAATATAAACTGTTGTCATCATCATTTTAACCCTCAACACATTATAATACAGTCACAGAAAGTAACAATTGATGCTTACATTATCATGAAGAACATTCTTTACAATTGAGCAGTCCCAATGTAATATAGTTACATCGCTTTCTCGACTATATTTCTCGTAGCCACCTCACACTTAGTGAGTCCTGAAAAGATATAAACATAAGGGTATGAGCAACACTATGCTCAGTAGAGAAAACCATTACTCACCTTTATCATTACCACATTAAAATCTGCATGGTTAGTAAGTTACATCATATTCCAGATTATGAGGTTTATTATGATCACATCTTATGGATACCGTAGTTAATCATTACCAAGTGTCATAATTACACATTTATACAAATATTAACAATCATCATTGTTCCTAGGTATCCATGTTAAATTGAGTATCACTCAACTCATCGAAACCCAAATGGGCGCACTTGATCACCCTATAAACATTCCAAGGGTGTTCCGGTGAGGGGACATCAAGCCCCGAGTCCTCACCAAGTCGATTCCTGTACAGTGTGTTCTGGGACTTTCAACCCAAGGAAGCGTCATCGCCTTCCCCCTATTTTACCTTTTAGGGTATTCATGCCCAAGGACGTAACCGTCGCCCTCTTCATGTCTCACAATTTCTCTATATTGAATCATTATCAATAGAGTTAGTTTTCCTAACCATGCTTCTCAATTTATAACATGTGTCAATTCATTATGTTCCTCGCCGTACAATACAAGACGAGTCCATGTCATAGTTTCATATGTGATAATCATATAATATCAGTTCAACATAGATATATATATATTGCGGCAAAACAATCAATTTTAATTCTATAAAAACCTCACAAAAGATGAGTAATAGAATCCCTACCTTTTAAGCTTATCAACAGTCTCTTAATCCTGGAATCAATTAACGTTAGCTCCATACTCCCTTGATCCTAAGGCGTGCATAAGGACAATTAAAACTAAAGCACAACATACAACTACATTCATAAAATTTATTTTAATTTAATCTTAGAATTTCAAGAAATAACCACTGCCCATAGAGGTATTACAAAGTTTAACAATATAAATTTTCTGTCTAGGGCATATACACTTAGACTTCATACATATGCTCCAAAATAGCAACAAACATATACTTAGGTTTAAGAACGCAAATTTGAATAATCCTTTAGTATAAAAGAAAATTTATAAATGAAAGACTAAATTTGTTCATAAGATTCTAACCTCGGATTATGGTTAGTTGGAAGCTTGAAATGGCTTCAAAACAGGTTCCTTTACTTCGGTATGACTGAAATTCTTGCTCAAATGGAGGTGATGGTGGCTGATTTTTATGGCTGCCTTGAAGAAGTTCTCTAAGTATTTTGCTTCAGCAAAGAAATGAGAAGAAGAGTGTGGGAACCGTGGAAGAGAAAGGAAGAAAAGATGAAGTCTTTGAAGAGAAGTGATAGAAACAATTATAGAGGAGACATGTTGAAGCATGTCACGGAGGAAATAAAGAAAATGAGGGTCAAGAGTAGTTGGAAAAGATATCCTTATGTCTCATCTAAAGACTTTAACACACATAATGCCAATATGACATTTTTGAGATTTATTAGAAGTTCTAAGGCTTTTTAGTAATCATACTAAATAAATATAAGAGAATTTTAGAAAACTTAAAAATAGATAAAAAATAAATATTATAAAATAAATTTAAATGAAGCAATTTTTTTTTTATACATTAAAAATTAATTTAATTACCTCAATACCCGTTAGGAGAATAACGGGTGTCACAACTGTGTAAGGCTCCTCGTTGTTGGGTATGATCAACACAGGTGCACTAGTGAGTCTTCGCATCAATTCCTCAAATGCTTCTTCACATTTATCGTCCCACACAAACTTGACATTCTTCCTTGTGAGTCTTGTCAATGGAGAAGCAATCTTTGAAAAATTCTCTACGAAGCGTCGATAGTATCCAGCTAGTCTGAGGAATCTTCGGATCTCCTACACGTTCTTTGGTCATTTCCAATTTAGCACTGCTTCAATTTTGTAGGGGTCTACTAAGATGCTTTTTTCAGAGACAACGTGTCCAAAGAACTTGACCTTCGTCATCTAGAAGTCACATTTCTCTCTCTTTGCATAGAGACAATGTTCGTCTGTAGAGCAATCCTCAAATGCTCAGCATGTTCTTCTTCAGTTTTGGAATAGATCAAGATATCATCTATGAAGACATGATAAATTGATCTAAGTACGGTCGGAAGACACGGTTCATCAAGTCCATGAAAGCCGCTGGTGCATTAGTCAACCCGAAAGGCATGATAAGAAACTCAAAGTGACTATAGCGAGTTCGGAAAGCCGTCTTTGGAATGTCGTCTTCTCTTATCTTCAATTGATGATATCCAGATCATAAGTCAATCTTTGAAAAATAGCAAGATCCTCCTAACTGATCGAACAACTCATCAATTCGGGGCAGAGGATACTTGTTCTTGAGACGTATAATAATAATGAAGGGTTAATTAAATAGAAAGCCAAAATAATTTAGGGGACAAGTGGAGTAATTCATGGTGGAAAATGGAAGAAGTGAACAAACATGGTGGTTAAGAAATATCTCTATGTCTCCTCCGGTGACTTTTAGCAAAATGAAAAGAATGCTACATAATTGAGCATTAATTTAGGAGAACAAACTTGGTAGAAGTGGGTATAGGTAAGTTTTGAATGTTACATACGGTGATTTTGTAAGAAATTGCCAAAGTGACATTTTTTTAATAACTAAAACAACAAAAATAAACTTGATAATTTTTAAATGCTACTAAATTTTAAATTATCACACTTTATTCATTAAATTTTACAAAAATCATACCCGTTAAATTACGGGTGTTACAATTATTGAGTAGGTTGTTTCGGAGTCGGAAGAGGGTGGCATTGAGCAAATGATTGGCACAGTAATGTCCTCTTCATCATAGGACTTCAGCGAGGATTTGTGGAAGATGGTATGGGAGGTGAGCAATATGGTTTTGGATGACATAAAGAAGGCAGCCGAGAAGGGGAAGATGAAGAGGTTTCTGCAGTGTGAAGAGGTGAATGAGATGTCTAGGTTTGCCGAAGAAATTGGCATCCGAGGGGATATGTTGAGGGAGCTGAGGTTCAAGTGGGCCTGCGAGAAAACGGAGGAAAGTGAGTTTTATGAAGGTTTGGAGCGTCTCAACGCAGAAGAAAAGGCAGGAGAAAAAGCTAAGGGAGCAGCAATTGAAGATGGTGTTGTGGTTGAGGAAAGACCTAAGACTCTTTCTCTTCCCAAGAGACATGGGAAGATTCGTTACAAGGTTTACAGTCTTGATCTTTCGGACCCAAAGTGGACCGAAGTGGCAGATAAAGTTCACGAGGCAGGAGAGATGATATGGCCTGAAAAACCAAAACTAATATCTTGGAAATCCAAGCTTGTCACTGGGAAAGTCCTTGCTTTGAATGAGGAAGATGACCCATCTCCACTTTTGGCTGAGTGGGCGGAGCTTCTTTAACCTAGTAGGACTGATTGGACAGTTCTTGAAAGAGAAGAATCCTACCTCGTATTATAAGGTAAGCCATTGATGACCTTCTTGTTCTCTCTCTCCTTTTTTTTTATTTATTAACTATATTTTATAAGTGTATATACTCGTTTTGTTGGATGCTGGAGAAGAGGTATGTAAAGCAAGTTTAGTTCCATAAGCGTTGCCTTTGTTCTCTTCTCTCAGTTGTTGAACTAGTACAATCACCAAGTCTTAGTTATTTAGTTTACATCTCAATACATAAGGTGCATTTGGATTTGAACGTGTAAAAAATTTGGTTTTAAGAATATTCAGTCGCATATGTAAAGATAAAGTTAGCATTTAATCCTTCACTACTCTATCCTTTGTATCTATTATTTTGTTGACTAGTTGAGCTATCAGCTCAATGATTCGTCCATGTTTTCTTTCTTAGCTGCCCCCTCCACATCTCCCCTCCCTTCCCCTCCCCCCCCCCCCCGCCGCCTCTTTTTTTACAAGTACGTTGTGTGATTTCTTATTGGTGGGTATATATATATACATTCAAATTTGCTCTTGTATGTTTCTCTTGTGAAATTGTAGGTGGATGCTTAAAGCAAAGCTTACCCTTTATCTTTGTTCAAATATTCCCTCTTTATAGAGCTGGTGTTCAAAATTACTTGTCTTCTAGGTAGCAGAACTTCTATTGAGCGAGAAGTCTTTCCAAACGAAAATTCGTGATTACTCGAAGTTGATTGATGTGCATGCTAAAGAGAAATGCTTAGAAGATGCTGAGAGAATCCTTGATAAGATGAAAGAAGATGGTGTTGTTTCTGACCTTTTGACTTGCACCGTTTTGGTCCACATGTACAGCAAAGTGGGAAATCTTGATCGTGCGGAAAGAACTTTGAAAGCTTGAAGATGCACGGATTCCAACCAGATTTGAAGATCTACAATTCGATGATCATGGCATATGTGAATGCTAGGCAGCCCTGGTTGGCAGAGTTGTTAATGAGAGAGATGGAAGCAAGAGACATCAAACCCACGAACGAGATACATATGGCATTTCTCCGATCATATTCTCAAAATGGCGATGTTGACGTGGCTGGACGAATTGCCACCACTATGCAGTGTGCAGGGTTCCAGCCAAATTTCAAGTCGTGTAAATTGCTTGTTCGGGTGTACTCACAAGCCGGCGACCCTGACCAAGCGAGGAGCAATTTCGACAACATGATTAAGATTGGCCAAACGCCTGATGATGAGTGCATTGCAAGCATGATTGCAGCTTATGGAAAGAAGAATCTATTGGATAAGGCTCTAAACATTTTGTTGCAGCTTGAGAAGGGTGGTTTCCTGCCGGGAGTTGCTACTTACACCATTCTCGTGACTGGCTGGGAAAACTACATCTAGTTGAAGAGGCCGAGGAACTATTGGGCAAAATTTCTCTGCAGGGTGAAACTCGTCCAATGAAACTCCATATAGGCCTTTGTGATATGTATTCAAGGACCGGAGTTGAGAAAAAGGCCCTACAAGCTTTAGGAGTTGTGGGGGCTAAAAAGGAAGAATTGAGTTCGGAAGAGTTTGAAAGGATTATATATGCTTTTGTAGCTGTTGGTTTTGTGAAGCATGCCCATAGTATGCATGAGCTAATGGCGTCCCAAGGTTTCACCGCTTCGGATAAGGTCAAGATGGCCCTTATGGCATCTCATAATTTCGGCCAAAAGAGACCCATGACGAGGTAAATTGTCGGCCGTGACTATGGCTTCAGGAGATCATCAACGTTTTTGTTCGTTCTAGTGATTGAGGAAAAAAATAATCACTTAAAAACTTTTTTTTTAACGGTTCTCTTAGCTATAAGGCATCTTATCTGTTAGTTGAGCTAAATACTCTGGTTATTTCAATCAAATAATTGGGGTAGACAGTTCTTTGGCAATTTTTCTTGAAGATTCGTTTATCAGGGAGTGGATTATAGCTGACTGATTATAATAATGTTGTTGGAGCAAGATCTGATGTACTCAATGATGATATATTAATGCCCCCCTTTATTTAAAAAAAAAAATTAGGCGTATTGACGAATTTACCCTCCCAAATCCAATCGATGAAATTTTTAACAACATTTTGCTTTGCTTGAAAGAAATGGTAATATGTTTTTTTTATCATGTTGGATGGACATAATAAATTTGACGTTTTGGTCTCCCAGAGACAGACACAGAGAGAGAGAGAGAGAGAGAGATTCTATTAAAGATGGTTTTAGATGCATCCTGATTCTTTAAATTTGGTTCTGAAGAATCAAGTCCATCTGCCTTGCAAAATGGAAAGTTATTTTTCATATTTACATTTCCACCCACTAACCCCTCCTTCCCCTCAAGGAAAAAAAAAAGCATCAACTCAAGTTTCAAACATCAAGGAAACATTCCTTCAAGAAACTCATCAAAGTGATCATCATTTTCTTCTTTAGGCTCAGAGGTGGAAGCTGAAGTTTTCTTTCCTGCACAGAACAATTTGAAGGGGTATAAACAAACTACAAATAAACATGAATTCTATACAAGAATAATGTCGGTAGTCCAAATGTTATGCCAACATTGTTATACCAACAAATCTCTGTTGATACATGATAACTTTTTATAGTCATTGACACCACAGACTTTTTAAACATCTACCAATAAAAGGATGAGAAATCATTTATTAAATATTATTAAAGATCAGTTGGTATCGAAAATTTGAGATGAGAGTAGGGAACCATGGCATATAAATTGTGCATGATATTGATGCGTAATCAGTAGCAACTCCAAACCTTTTCTTCTCTTTTCTTTGCTCTCCTCATTTTCTGTATCTTCATCACTCCTTGACCGATTCCTGGGGGAAACGAAGAAAAAGAACAGAAACCCTCAAGTAAGCTCCAACACTTACACAAGTCTAATAAGAAAAGGTGCACAGGTAAAGACATGGATCAAGTTCACCTCTTTCTTCTTTTATGCTCTTCTCGTTCCATTTTTTCAGATTGCTCCTTCTCTTTCCCTTTTTTGTAGTTAAGCTTCTTAGCACACCTAATTTGTTGGGCAGTGATTAACCCAAACGATACCCAAAAAAGAAAAGGAAAAGTCTTGTTTCAATACGTACATCCATTGTGAAACATGCTAAAACAATGCCAGTCTGTTTAAATGACAAAACAAGAAAGTCTTGGAGAAAGAGGAGTGGTGATATATCTAAAAGGAGCCACCAACCTCTCACAAGCTACCAATTTCACAAGAGCTTGTTTGTTTTCCCCGGCTTCAAAATAAGAGAAGTTTACCTACAATAGAACAGCAAATAAAAATAGGGTATAAAGATTCCATAAATATGCAAGAGCATTCGTTAAATAATGTGACAACATTAACAAATGATAATATCCCCTATTAGCTCAGCTCACAAGAAAGAGGTTAATGGAGAGATCATTTGATGATGATTTGTACAAACTACAAACACGTGCCTCGTAGCTTGCTAAGCCGTCTTTTTCATCACAATGCTTGTTTCCGCATATGAACTGCCCTGATCGTAAGGGATAACATATATGAGAACACTCTAAAACCAATAAAAGAGAGAAGAAATAGTTTAACTAAACAGAATTTAAATGACGCTTTTATTTGTTCTAAAATGTCAAAACCAATTTATCGGTAGTAAATATTTGTTCACTTTATCATTACCTTTACCAGATATGACTTCCTTTTCTGTCCTCCACCTCAAACCAATCTAACAGAAAAAAATTCAGAATGTCAGAAGAAACTTCTTTTCTTTCATTGTTAAGTGGCTTGAAAATCATGTTTTTGTAAGGCGAACCACCAATCATGAATGAAATAAGACATCATTCATATTTTCCCCTCTTAAAACAATGAATTCCAACATGGAATACATAAAGCAAAGACTTTGTAGAAACACAAAAAAGAATAGACGAAAGTACAACATCATAACGTGACAAATCTCAACAAACTAATCAAAAATGAATTTACTTAAATTCTCCACGTAATAGGTAGCCACATACCTTGCCGCTCTTGTAATGCGACATGTCAGCTATGCAGTATCTTAAATTAGTTTAAGGCAACCATGGATTTGCACTGATTCAGATTTTATATATACAACACCGTGGCAACATATACAACTCATTTCCATAGAGACAAAACTTGCAGCAGAAAAAAGAGAAGAAAACCACAACTCAAAAAGACAAGAAAAGATTACGTGCCCAGTTTACATTTACAATGAACTTATAGACACAAAGGATACTCTTTAAAAAGCTTCTCATAGTATCGCTTGACTAGCCTTTGCTCCCAAGATGTATCCATATCATCTTCATCTGTTCGTATGAACCTTGATAAGTTCACAGAATGGAAAAGTTAATTATGAAAAATCATAATTCCAATGAGAAGACAAGACAAGATTTTAATTCTTCAAGGTATTTCCAGAAATAATGAATATTCAGAACAAAGCATAAAATAGATACATGAAGCAAACTTCTTTCTATAAGTTGATGAAAATAAATGAATAAACATGCAGGACTAATATAAGAAAACATTCCACCCACGTAAAAATGGTTAAAATGTTAAATACCGATATCCTTCTCTCAATGTATCTTGATCCGTTTTGACAGGCAGCTTAATGGTTGGTGGCTTTTCTTTCCCATAGAACCCAACTGCAACAACAAAACAAGAATCTTCAATAGAATTCATAGAACTTAAAAAAATGCAGTTTCCTGTCAACTAGAATCAAACTGTTAGATTCAAACAATCGAGAAACATTCAACTCTTTAGGAGCGGCATAACAAAATGGATAAAGAATCACAAGCCAAAAAGGCACCTTTGTACATACTAATATTTGATTTTTCATGCATGCCAAATTACTGGTCCTACATCTGCTCCCGTCTCACAACAATTTGGCTTCTAAAGTCGCGCGCACATGTTTTAATACAAGAACTCAGAAGTCTTACCACAAAACATGTAAGTGGTAATATTGACTCTCCCACTATCTAAACGTGTAGTAGAAGCTGTGCCCGCGTGGATAAACTAGCTTAAAAAAAAAAAAAAACGTTAACAGATACACACGGTGAAAAGAACAAAAACTGAGGTCTTTTTATGAGACATGCAAATGATATTGGCTATCTCACCATCCAAATGTGCAAAGCAAATGATAAATTAGCTTAAAAAAAAAATAAAACAACCACTCCACATAAAAACGTCAAAACATAAAGATTTCTATTTGTTGCTTCAAAAGGCCCAATCATATAGTATAACATGTAGAACTCGACGATGTAAGATGGTACGTTGTGGAAGGAAATAACATTGTTCTATGTCTCTATGATAAAATACACAAAGTCTACATTGGTATAACTTTATACAGAATATAAAAATATACATATGTAATGTTATACCCTCTATTTATACATGTTATATGAATCTATATATAATGTAAGGATGACTGTAGCCTCCTTCATACTCTCTGAAGAAGATTGTTCGTCATCCATTGGCTTTAGGACACCAGACAGAGAGCTACCAAACACAAAGCTCAGCATTTGCAAGCTCCTTCTCATCCATTTCTTTTCACATTTACAACAATACAACCATATTAAACGCTAAAAACAACTTTTCGAATCTGATTACGTTTAAAGACGAAAATTTTAATTACACAGCGATAACACGAATTTCTAACACAAATTCGAAATCGATCGTTACCGTAGTCTTTGATGAACTTCTTGTGGCGATCGTACGCGTTGAGCCCGCGAATGTGAGCTTGGTATTGCCTGAATCCAA